>BJBW01000106.1:95010-119328 GCA_004320125.1 Scolopax mira | reverse complement strand
CAACCTGTTCTCACCACCCTCACAGTAAAGAATTTCTTCCTACTGAATCTACCCTCTTTCAGTTTAAAACCATTACCCCACTTCCTGTCATCACATTCCTGGATAGAAGCCCTCCCCTTCTTTCCTGTTTCCTTTCCTCCCCTCTTCCAGTTGGAAGACAACTGTAAGGTCTCCCTGGAACCTTCCCTTCTCCAGGCTGAACAACCCCTACTCTTTCAGCCTGTCTTCATGGGAGAGCTGCTCCAGCCCTCTGATCATCTTTGTAGCCCTCCTCTGGACCCAGTTCAAAAGGTCCATGTCCTTCTTATGTTGGGGCCCCAGGAGCTGGACATGGTACTCCAGGTGGGGTCTCACGTGAGCTGAGTAGAGGAGAAGAATCACTTCCCTTGACCTGCCAGCCATGCTTCTTTTGATTCAACCCAGGATGCAGTTGGCTTTCTGGGTTGCAAGAGCACATTGATGTATTTTAATGCTGAATTTGAAGTTGTGCTCCTGAAAGTAGAGCAAAGGGAAAGAGTCTTCTGGATGTCATACTTGACCAGTGAGGAAGGTTAGGAGAAGTATAACTCAGAAGATGAACTTCATATAATGTCACCTGAAACTCTCTGAAATGTTTTTCCTCCTCATTGTGATCTCACAGTCAGCAGAGCTGACCTCAGACTGAGCTAGCAGTGCCAGGAAGGTTCTGCATTATCAAGGCTACATGGCAGCACCAAATCTGAAGTAGCCACTCCTATGTAAGGCCACAGGGGAGTTTAATTAGTTCATATCTCTGGTCCAAAGAAGGTTGTCTTTTTCCCCTTGGTTCCAAAAAATATAAAAAGAATAACAGATGTCGTTCAAATGAATATATCAATAACCTATTTTTTCTCTTTGATATACACCAGTGCTGTAAAGACAGAGTTTTTCCTTCTTGCTGAAAACTATCAGTAAAAATGAGTTTATTCCTCTGCCTCTACCTTTCCTGTGCTTCTCACCCATAAGCTCTTTACTTTCCAGTAAAGTAAAACCTAAGGATTATTTCCGGTGGAGGCTGCAGTCAGTCAGGATCTGTTTTGCTTTGTGTAATAACTTTTACATCTCAGGTTTAGCTGGTGGTTCTCCTGTCCCTCCTTGCTACAGAGAAATTATGGATGGGAAGTGACAGCAGCGTTTCATCTCATCATGTCCAAATGCCTGTGCTCCCTCCACTGCCACCCCTGCATGATTCTGTGATACCTTTTGTCTGTGTGTGCAGCTTTTAGTAGTCTTCTGGTACTGAAGTAAGGGGATTATTATTTTTTCTTTTATAGACTTGTATCCATGGTTCAATAGTATGGAAGAGTGCAAAGCTCACTCTGTCACATCACTTATGATGCTTCAGAGAGAGAGTCTATCTCCCTTTTTGCACAGTCAGGTTTCCAGATTTGTGAGACAAGCACTTAAACTTTCCATAAACTAGCTGGATAACTCATGGTTCAGGAGGTCATGCATCCTTTGAAGTCATTTCCCCAATTCCACTGTCACATCTTGTTGCCTGATCCATACGTGCTGCTCTCCTTTTACGCAATGGATTATCCACTCTGCTGTGTGGCCGTTCCTCATTGTATCATCTGATGCTAAAAGAGCCTCCACCCTCTAGGTTTTGCTCCTTGCTGCTTTACTCCTTTCTTCCTATACAACTGTCTAATTTGGAGGATTATTCAATGAACGTGAATTTAGTCTCCTGGTTAATCATCATCTAACCTGCCAAAACGCATTTCATGGGTTTCCATATTTTTACGGATGGTTTTTAGGCCAGAAAAACACAGTGTACCTTGGAGTCATCAAACTGGAAAAACAATCAAGACCTGCTCAGCCCATGTCCCCAGGGCCAATGAAGGATGCTGTGTGCATCACATGTCTAATGTTTTGTCTAGGGCAGTTTTAAATACACAGGCAACCTTCAGTTCCTTCTCTGAGGAGAGCTGCTCTTCAGGCTCCCTATTTGCTCACTGGAATTTCAGCTCTATGCGACTGGTCTTGATTTCATCTGTACATCTTTTTATTATTAGCTACCCTCTCTTCTTTCCCCCCTTTTTTTTTCCTTTTGTTTTTTGGCATTTGCACCTTTCAATTATACACAGCTTGTTTTCATGCCTTTCCCTTCGTCTGCTCATCGTTGGCATGTAACTGGTCTATGCAGATGAAGCTCTTCATTTCTTTTCCTAATAGCTCAGTCTTTCCACCACCCTGGTCGTTTATGTGGCTCTTCTCTGAACTCTCTCCAATCACTCTGATGAGGAGGTGCCCAGAAACAAATGTCACATTCTAGGTGGTTTCACCTCAGAGCAGAAACAGAGAGACTGTTGCTGTATCTCGCTGTTACGTGATGTGATTACTTAGCTTTTAATGGTGCTGATTTGTCTTGACTTTTCTCTCTGTGTGTACGGTCTAGACTGTGGACATTGTCTGTGGCTCTTAAAAGAGCCTCTTTAGCAGCCTCCAGGTGTGTTCTATTGATTTCAATTTATTCATTTTCCTTTCAGGATCCCTCATCCCCTTTGCTCTCTCTTTTTCCTAAAATGTAGTTGCCACAGAACTCCATATAATCCTGTCATGGTACGTGTGTTTTGGATACTGCAGGTAACAGTTCAGCTCCACCTGCTTTTGGAACCAATCCTGTGGGCTAAGATTTTGAGGCTACTTGCTCCCATGTGTAGCAAATACTGGCACTCACCTTTAGTTAGATAAGTACATCCAAGGCTTCTTTGAAAATGTTAGGGCAAGCAAATCATACTGTCCTGTGAGGCAACTTCATGAGACCAGGTTTTTAAGGTAACATGCACCTGCAGCAAAGTACTCAGTCTGGGCACTTCTCCCCAGTCTTCGGGTGACTTGAAGCCAGATGTTTTACCTTTTGGTGTTTATCCATACAACCATGTAAAGAGAACCAAAAAGAAATGCAATGTAGAGATACCTTGGAGTTTTTGAAGGTGTTTATATTCCAGTACAAGTTTTGCTCTAACACTTACTGTCAGCAGAACTGACATCAGGTTAAAGTAAACAAATAATCTAAGCAGCTTCTTAAAATGCATGAAATGCAAAAGGCAAGACTTCATTTCTCTCCACAGTGCTCACCGCTGGGTAAACCTATTTTGTCCATCTGGCAATTAGATATTTTGGTCACTGTTATGCTTACGGTCATTGTTTTTCTCATTCTCATGTTATCGTGTTGTTTGTTCCTTAAATATTTACTCCTGGCATGCATATATGCAGACATAAAAAAAAGCTTATACATTTCCCTATGCTCAGAGTGCTTTGGCTTCATGCTTAGCTCTAGTGTGGAAACTCCTGAGTAGCTGTGCTACTGTGGCCTTTGTGCTAAGTGCAGTGTCATGACCTCTGTGCTAATTGCAGATTGGTATTGAAAAGACAGAATTTATGTCCTTGTTAGTGAAGCCTGTTCAGGATAAGATAAGGAAAAGATACATACCTTTCCACTGTATGCTGACTTTGAAAGTGCAAGATAAGAAAAATAAGCAGAATACAGCGGAAGGCACCACATGCTGTAAAAAAGCAGCTATAAATATATTTCAGCTCAAATGCATACTGAGTTCTCTCCACCCTATAGATGAACATGGTAGTGATAGTCCTTTTGCATTGGTGACATACCACTGCTTGGGTTTTTTGGTAGATTATATTCTTATTCAGTAAAATGACCCATACTAGAGATGAGTTGTAACTAAGATGGGTGCTACCAAAACAACACTGATGAACAAATTTGATTCTGTAAGTCTGACTCATGGCAGCTTGGTATCTTCTGTTTGTCAACTACATCTAAGTAAACTGATTTGGAAAAGTTGCATGAAATCAGAATAATTTTGTGGTTTTTTAATAATCTTCTTCATTTTAGTGTTCTCATTTTGCAGCACTCTTTCTTTCTTCCTAACCTAGTTTATGGATTTAATCAATGGTCATTCCACGATATCTACTATTACAATACTCTAAGGTTTTTGAAAGCCAGGTCCATTTTAAACACAAACAAGGCCATTTGATGCCTGGGATTGTGGACTGGTGGAACAGAGACTGAATGGTTGGTACTGAAAGCCTTAGAGCAATAATTGGGGCATCTTGCTTGAACTGCTGCTGACAAGAGGCTGTGCAAGTAGCCAGCCATTCAAGTAGTCATACTTTCTCCTCATCTCTCATCCCACCAGACCAGCAGCGTGGTGCTGGGAATGGGCATATGCATACTATGTTGGAATGTTGCAGTCGAGCGGGGAGTGAGTCTGAGCAAGCACACAGCAGAGCCAGGGCTTCCTTTTACCACTGACTCACTGATTCCTCAACTGTTTGTGGGGGCAACTTCTTTGCCCATTTGTCTGAGAAGCTTTAAGATTCCTTTGGAAATAAAATCCAAAAAAGGAAGTGATTTATTCTTTTACTGTGATTGCAGGAGATGATCAGATTGTGGAATCTCTTTTTCGGGTCTTTCCCAAATCTTTGAATTTCTTTTTGTCTTTCCTTCCATATAATATTTTCTACATAGACATCTCAAACTGTTTTCTCAACATTCATGAACTAAGCTTTATAAAATGCCTGTGAAGTGTATCTGTTATTATCTTGATTGGCTTTACAGAGAAGCTGAAGCGCAGAGCACTGAAATATCTTTCTCAAGACTAAGCATAGATTCCCCAGAAGTGTAAGTAGGACCCAGATTTCCTGATTCCTAGTGCTGTTCTTTAAAATAAATGAAATTCCCTTTTGACTTCTGAAGATGTTCTTTGATGGTGGTGATGGCAGTGTAGCAAGCCTTGTTTCATATTTGTAAAATTTTTCTTTTCCTTTTTGATCTTGCATCCTTTAAACCTTATTAGTATTATTTTTATTGATGCCAACTCTAATTTATTTCTATTTTTATTTTGGCAGACATGAGTTTTCTATCAAATTGGTGGAACTGTCGCTTACTAAACTTCTTCATAGTATTAAAATTGATGAGATTGAGTTGAGGTTCCTTTTACTCTTTTTTTTTCAACTTTTTTTTTCTCTTTTAATAAAGGCAAATCAAACTGAGATGTTCCACATTTACACCTGTACCTCCTTTCACTTGGTATATTCTGATTGATGGCTCTGTTTCTTAATACTCCTTTTCTGTTATCACACTTATCCATTTGTAATAAAATAACTAGATATCTTCACTGTTGTATTTTCATACTCCAGTCAAAAAGCTCATTGCGTCTCAGGCACCAATTGCAAACCCTTTTCTTTCCCATCCTTTCCAGGAGATTTGTGTGGCAGCTCAGTCCTGCTGCAGACTAAAACCTTTGCCTCTTTTTTCCTTACTCGTGGCATGAAGTCATAGCTGTCTGTGATATCACAGTGGGCTGCTATAGGAAATCTTGCGATATCTGAAGGAGAGGATTATAACTAGGTTAACAAAGCCGTGGCAGGACTGGAATGATAAAGGTGTTTATCATACCATAAAGCATCTCAGTAATTAGAAATTTAAGCACAGACGTTTCCTGTTTTTTGAGCGAGAGCTGGAATTTTATCTGCCTTTCTCCCTCACGCTTCATCAAGGAAGTTCACATTTATAAAGCAAGAAGAACTGAGGCTGCACTTTGTTTTTCACACAGTAAGAGGGAAGGGAAAAATGTGCAGGCAGGCTAGGTCTATAACATTGATTTGTAACCAACAAAGGAAATGTCTACTTATGAGACACAAATCAATGTAACCAGGCTGTGAAAGTGCAAACAGAGATGTGAGAAAATTATTTGATCGTTAGTCTTCCTTTGGAAAAGACAGAGGGCCAAATTCTACTCTTGTTTTTGAGGATGTAACCTCCACAGAAACCAGAGGACACTTGCCAGTGTAATTATGAACAAAATTTCATATGGTGTCCTTCTGATGGCTGGAGCTGTAAGGCGTTAGAGACTGAAAGGGGGCTAAGTGGCAAAGGGAGGCAGAGGAAGGATGCTCTAGCAAAGAGGATATGAACCAGGTTTTGCTATTAAGGAATTGTAGGTACAGAAAACATATTGATGTTCCTTCCCATGCAGGGGTGACCTGTGTGAACTGTGCACCTCCCTAATGCAGCTGAAATCTTAAAACAGTTTTCATTTACCTGAGACTTTGTTGCCACAGGCTGAGATATTTTATTGAAGATGGACTGGTCTCCTGGGAATAATCTAGTCCTGAAAATTCTAGGCTAAATGGTCCATTATCTAGGAAAGCACTGTATTAAGAACAAAGCCATCGTATTTTGAAGGCATGAAGAAAATTTGGTGGTCCAAGTCCTTTTGGCCTAGGTGAAGTCATAGGTGCTGATTTGGGACTGAACCTCTTTATTCTTACCTGGTTAGTCTTTACTAGGACAGTCTGCTTCTCAGCTGGGTGGGAATTTGTCTCCCCTGGAGCTGTCTGCACCCCCAGATTTACCCTGTAGATGGGTAGAAATGGTTGTTTCCATGCAAAATCTCTGGGGCAAACAGTTTCTGAAGCTGTGGTTTGATGTCACAGTGGATCTGTGTCATAATACCCTATCAAAAACACTATAGCCATATATAATACAAAGTGTTGATCTAGGATAAATTCACATACTGGTTTGAATGTTTTCAGAACAAATGGATTAACTTTATATGGCAGGCTTTATGCCAGATCAGATATCACCTGTCTGCGCCACTCTGACTTCAAGCTAGATTATATATCGTCTGTTCTTTTGCAGCGACGCAAACTCTCGCTAATTTGATAGTAATGTGATCATGGGCCCGTGCCCAAAACAGGTCAGATCTATACTGCTGAGTGATCCCATGGTCACTGCTGGGGAGTGATAGCCTGAGTCTGTTCATCAGCAGGGAAACTCACCTCGACTTCAGCATCAAAAATCCACCAAAGTAGAGACAAACTACCTTCCTTTAGATACATGCCCTGCCTCACTCTAGGCTTCCATCCCCCTTCACCCTCAGCAGTTACCTGTGTTTGCACAGGTACTCGTCTTTCCTCGTATGTCTCCGTTCAATTCCATTAGTGAAGTCACTGGAAAGAGGAGCAGGCCAAGACATATGTAGTTTTAAAAGCTTGGGACCCATTTGGAGAGGTAGATATTTTTATTCTGGTTAAACTATTCTAATTCCTGTGGATATCGTTTTATTTATGCCACAATACAAGATTAAATCAGACCATGGCTTCCCAACAGTCAAACAAAGCGAGTCTAAACAAATGATATTTTTTAATGCTTTTGTGATAAAATAATTTTGAATCTAAAACTTATTAAAGTGACATTAAATAACAACAAAAAGCTTACGTTCATTACAAGTTAACTCCCCTTTACAGAAGGAGATGCAACAAGTGCTGTCATTTTACTTTGTAAACTGAAAAACGTCCTCTTTTTCATTTTTACATCGTCTGAACTGCGCTTGGCCTTTCGAGATAGAGGCAAAACTCTCCCTGGCACTTGCCCCTAAGTCTCACGTGTTGTGAATATTTCCCCTTGGGTGCTCTTTGTGTCGTGATATCTTAAAATAAGTGTCTTTCTGTCAGGCATTGCTCTTATATAATACATGTTGTCATCTGGAGTGAAGCACAGTTGTGCATATTTAGCTGGTTTGCTTTGTAATGCGTCATTACAAGTGACCGAAAACATGGTACAGGAAGTTGTTTGTGTGCTTTTTTCATTGCTTATGCAACTCCCAAGCAGAAAATGTTCTTGAGAGCAGATGGTACAGAACAGTCAATTGCAAGCTCCATTTTCCAGATGCATAGATGTTTCATGTCTACTTGAAGCCAGTTCATATGGCTTTGTAAACTTGAGTCCAACTTTTTTTTAACCCTTTACTGGGTCACCAGTGAAGGTGTTTCCTGTAGAAGTTCCAATCCTTATACAAATAACCTGAATGCACAAGATTCAATGCATTCATAGAATCATATGGGGTTGGAAGGGACCTCTGGAGATCATCTAGTCCAACCCCTCCACCAGAGCGGGTCTACCTAGAGAAGGTTGCACAGGAACGTGTCCAGGCAGGTTTTGGATGTCTCCAGAGAAGGAGACTCCACCACCTTTCTGGGCAGCCTGTTCCAGTGCTCCACCACTCTCACAGTAAAGAAGTTCCTCCTCATGTTTAGATGGAACTTCTTATACTCAAGTTTGTGCCCATTTCCTCTTGCCCTGTCATTGGCAAGAGGAATGCCACCACTGAGAAAAGACCAGCCCCTCCTGATACCCTCCCTTTAAGTATTTGTAAGCATTAATCAGAATGTAAGCGTTCTCAGATACTTAGCTGAAATCTGGGACATAGTCTTATGATCAGCAATTAAAATATTAGTAGTGTTCTTCTAGCAGGAACGTTGCGAGTTCGGAAACCGATGTACAATCTTATGGTTTCCATTAGTTTCTCTCAACTTTCTAAATAGTATGTTGTAACACAGAGTGGCCAATATTGGAATTTATTACTGCTTGACAAGAGGATTACTAGATAGCAAAGGCAAATTAATATGACTTCCTACAGAAAAAGGTAAGAACTTCTTACCCTGTGGCAATAACACAGTCAGCTCGTGACTGCATGATACTGATAAACTCCAGTTTACAACTCAGCAGGTTTCTTGTTTCATTTGTTTTTTTCACTCGCTTGGGTCTTTGGACTTTTCACAGTAGGCTTATTGCTGATGAACCCTAGACTTTTATTTTATAACAAATACAAGTACCAGTCCAATTTTTTCACTGTCACATCAACAGAAATCTTTTTGAAATCATATGAGTATTACAGACTAACTTAATGGGAGGGCATCCATGAAAGCTGTTTGGAAATTGTTAACCAGACCAGTCAGTTTGTAAGTGCATACAAATTTGCGCTTAGTTCGGTTCTGACTTTACTGTAAGGTGTCTTGTGGATCCATGGACTCATAATAAGTGAGACACTTATTCCAGATTCCATAATAGTATTAATTTTTCAATTATTTTTCATAGATCCTGAGAAACAGACAAGTAGTGATTCTTCCAAAGATACTGTCTGGTTTTGCAGCATGCCTTGGTTAGAAGCAGGCATAGAACCACAGTCTAACATCTAATCAACTAAGCTTTATTGTTTTCAAGTACTTCCAACAAACTTTCAGGAAAGATTATATGAGCTGAGAAAGATAATACATTTAGAAATAAAAGCTGAAGGAGAACACTTTTTATTATATCATCAGTTAAGTTTTTAATTGTTCCTTACATTCCCACAATGTGAAGAGATGAACCTAAGCTGAACTCTCAAAGCTGAACAAATCCAGAAGTCAAACTGACTTTCCAAAATCTTGGTTCCAATCCATCTCTTAAACTGAGAGAATATAGAAGTTTGGAGTGGCTGAAGCCTGGCTCTTATGTTGGTAATGTCAAATAATGCAAACTTAGATGCTCAGGTATGCTGATTGATTCTAAGAGAAGTCAGAAGGAAATGGTTTCTTTGGAAGACCTTGTGAAACAGTCTAGAATCGTTCTGTTTGCAAACAGGCTCCCCAGGGAAGTTGTCATGGCGTTAAGCCTGCTGGAGTTCAAGGAGGGTCTGGACAATGCTCTTAGTCATATGATTTAGTTTTAGGTATTTGTGCAAGGAGCATCACCCTTATGAGTCCCTTCCAACTTGAGATATTCTAAGATTCTATGATTCTTTCCCTTTGAAGAGTCTTGTGTTTGTTATTAACCAGAATGAGGACTAAGGTTGATGGGCCTGGTAGCATATTTCTCTGCAGCAAAATTTTGTCTCATTTGGCAAGAGGACAAGCAGTCCATTGTCTCACAGAACAGTAGCAGTGTTACCTGTGAGAATTTCTTCCTTTACCTTCTACTGAATGAAAGTTCAGAATTGTTGTGACACCATAGTAATCTTCAGAAACTCCATCCTTCTGTGGATCATTCCTGTGTTACAATGCGAATAATATTTTCAATTTATAAAGAAGTTTAATTTGAAGACCTCATTATTAATTTGCAGCATTATCTATTAGCCTTGCACTAGTGAGGGAGTTGCATGTTGTTCTTTACTTTTTCGGGGGGTGAAAAAATAAGGGTTTGCAGGAACTAAGAGATGTACCAACTTTATCAAAACGTGAGCCTTCTCTAGAAGACAAAAGGAGAGTTCGCATTTTAAAAGAGTCAAGTTTTCAGCTCTGGATCCAACCATGGCCTTTGCCATTCAAAGCTCGTTGAAAGCCAAATACCGCTGTCAGGTTTTCGTTTTGTTCCCTCTCGCTGCTTGGGCTGTGAAGTAAATTGCACGTACCGGACTGCCTTCTCAAGGCAGTAAGTGAAAAACGGCTTTTTAAAATAATAGTTGCCAGGTCTTGCATCTCAGAACTGTCATATCGCATGTTAAAAGCTGACTCCTTCCCAGAAGTGAGGTGTAAAAAGTAATATGAACGTGTGTGTGTGTGTGTGTGTGTGTGTGTGTCTGGGTCTGGGACTCAGACAGATTCCCTACCTGGAAATGGCTTGCTATTATTAGACATGCAGTTACCAGGGGTTATGTAAGACAATTGAAGCTCTGTTTTTTAACAGAGACATGATTCATGCTACTTGTAGTAACAGTAACCACCTCCAAACGAGACAGAAAGCAGACACAGACAAAAGGCTGAAGAAATCAATGCTGGCTGAACACAGCCATCCTCCTGATACCTTCTGCCTCTCAAACAGCCATCGGGTTATCAGCAGTGGAGGTTAATGCTAATTCTGAAGACTTCTGGAGTTACTGAGCTGGTGCATCTGTATCGGCGGTGTTTGCAGAGTGTGGCTGAGGCTGAAGGAGCTGCGAGGAGGGACAGTGCTGGGCACACTTTGCCATGTTCCCAGCAACGTCTCTGGTGTTCTGCAGGAGGCTGAGGGAACTGTGAGCAGAACTAGCACTCCTACTCTATTTTCTCAGTTACTCCTGCTGGGAAAGGCTGGAACCAAAACAACTTTTGGCTCCTCTGCAGTTAACACTTCTGTAGTCGTTTTTATAGTAATGTGGAGGGAGAGTCAGGACCTGGAGTAGCTTTGAACTTATGCCAGCACTCTTCATTAGAGCAAATTGAGAAATCTGATTGAACTAGAATAGCTCTGAGCTCCCCTACAGCTAAGATTTCTGATCCATCTCCTACAGTACTTCTTGCCAGTTGTGACAGAGATCAGAATATCTGCAAGCACCTTCATAATTTTGTTCATCTGGGCCATTTTCTTATAACAATTTCTGTTGGGAGATAGCAAGAGTAAGGTAGCTGACAGATTGTCTACAGTCAAAGATCCAGTCTCCTCCTCACAGAATTTCTATCCTCGCAGAATTTCTTTCCTGATAGGAAAAAGGGTTATGTTCAGAATACCAAAGCGAACATCAACAGAGTTGCTTATTTACAGAGTTTAACCTTCCGGAAATAAAAGGTGAGGAAGTTGCTATCAGGTCCCCTCAAGTCACTGCCATTCCCTACCATGTCTCCTCTTAGAAGACTGTAGATGTCCTGTAAAATTTCATGTCAGCATCATCTAAACCATTCTGCGTAGTAGCTTCTGCTGTCAAGGAAGAAGATGCTGAAGATTTGGAAATGGTCTTTTTAGCACTCAGGAGACAGCCCTCCTACGTTGGCAGAACTTCTCCAACAACAGAGCCAACTGCCTTCAGTTTCATTCAAGAAAGTTTTGAAATGACCAGAGAAATAGCCTCTAAGAGTCACCGAAGAGAGCTGAATACTGAATTCCAGTAAATCCTGAGAGTTTGTAATTTGCTAATACTGGAGTAAGAATAACAACAATTATTGCTATGTTATTTTTCTTAATGCATCATGCTGTATACACTATACAGAGTAGAAATCACTTCAGCTGATATTAATGTTAGTAATCATTCTCCATCAGCCACACTGCATGCATTTTTAGGAGAAAAGTGAAAAATAACTCTAAATGCCTTAAAAATGGCATTGTAGTGATATCCTGATTCTGTGTTTTCCTTGCATAGGGTATTTAAAACCCAGATCTGAATAACACAGCCAGCACTGACATCTCTACATTTCAGGCACACTTAAGAAGAATCCTGTTTTGATGCAGATGATACATAACTTTAAAAAGCAAATAATTATCACAAATATATATCACACCTCAGGACACATCGCTGTCAGTGACTTGACATTTCAAATGATGAGTTTCACAAATGTGCATAACCATCAGATTTGATTGAACAATGTTTTAGAATAATTCACATGCTCATCTAGAACTTTTTTCATTGTGTTTTGGCACTGAAGCATGAAACAGGAAATCTACAGTGGGTTTCTCTTTGCTTGTGAGGAAGCAAATGCTTTGATCAGTTCTACGTACTCCAAGGCTGTAGTCAGTTATTCCTCAATGGATAATGAAACCAAAGCCCAGAGTGACTCTGTTTCTCTGTGGATCCTGTGTGATATTTTATATATAGTTTTTGACATAAATCAAACAAGCTTTCATTTGTATAGTTTGAGGCCAGAGGCAGCAAGCACATGGGAAGAATGGTATGAGAAAACATGTTCGTGGTGCTTTTTACCTAGTCTTTTCACTGTGTTGGTTACAGATTCTTTAATGATTGACTTGCAAGGGAAATCTTCAGAGACAGCAAACAGTCATCCAAAACAACAACAACAAAAATTTCCAAATCATCTGAGTGTTTTTCCTGAGTGTCAGTAACATCGTTTAGTTCAACATTTGGGCACTGGTTTTCTGAACCTTAAAACTTGAGGAAAAGATTCCTTGTCTCAGACCTTGCCCCCCAGAATGCATGCAAAAATGATTTTTATATAAGTCTTCCTCTAGTAAAGGCAGGTAAAAATCCTGTAAGTTTCTTCCTCTACTTATAAAACAAGTCCCATAATAAAAGCTCAATGAGAGGGAAGAATTCCGTTAAGAGGATGTAGGTTTTTTGGAAGGGAGAGAATAGTGCTCAATTTTTCTGTTTATCTATTTGATAACCTGGCTTTTGGTGCTTGAGAAAACCAGATGTATCAGTGAAGGTTTTATTTCCTATTTTACCTTGAGACAGTGGTTCTGTGACAAATGGATCAAATCTATTGAAATTTAAAGTTGGTGCTATTCCATTATCCTACGTAGAATTATACCACAAATAGATGTAAAAAGTGCCTCACAGTTCCTGCAAGCAACAAGCTCCCCAAAAAACTCAAGATTTAATTACTTTTATAACTTACCATCTTCTGTCACCCTCCACACTCATGACTGTACTTCAGATTTGTGATTGAGATCAGCTTTCGGCATGCAATCTGCAAATTTGGTGGCCGGACATTGATACATCAAGTACTATACCATTGTGACCAGGAGGGAGGAATGTATGGCAGAACCAGAGCCAAAAATGTACATCTTCATTAAATAATGTTCTTTGTTGAGTTTTTATAGTCCCTGCACCTAGGTAAAAATACATTATCTGTTTGCAAACCTGGTTGTCGAAACATGGAGATCAGTTGAGGACATTCGGTACTTTCTTCAATTCACCAACATCTATGAGACTAAGAGTTTCAGGATTTATGCCACAGTGTTTGCAAGTACAGCATTCAATGAAACTAAAGCGATGTGTAGGGGAGAAGGAAAAAACTCAGCTCATTCTCTTCATATGCTTTCATTGTTTTTGTTCTTCCTGAAAAAATAATGTCCTTTCAGATTTCGTTTGACATCTCCATGATGTTGAACAGATTCGGAGAAATCACCAATATTTTGACAGGGTTCCTTGGCAATGAAATGTTCATGAAGCTCATCTGTCATGAGCTAATCTGGCTCATCTAGCCAAAGCAGTATCTTAGGCGGATATATTACCCTAACAATTTAATTTCTACACATTTTCTTCGTCTCTGGTGATTGCGGTGATGGCAACTTGTATTTCAGTTGCAGAAACATTGGTAGTAACTGTGACATAACTATTATACCTTTAATTTTGTGAGAACCTTGCTTAAGGTAGTGAGGCAGTGTCATGTTGTCCAAATGCTGCTTTCTTGATAACAAAGCAATACTCTGATTGCGCTGGCAATCTTCAGCACTCATGGCTTCAAAACCTTAACCTCTTACCTTGTTTCCTCCCACCAACCTTTTGAGCTTCATGCCATAATGCTGATGCCTTCTAACCTACAGCATCAGCACATGAATGCCTGAGGCTGTTTATACTCTCAAACTGCTTCTATTAATAGTAAGTATCTGTAGAAAACTAGCACTCAAAACTCAACAATGGTAGCAGTATACAAGCACTACCCACAAATCAGTCTGTTCCCTGGGAGGCTTATGTAGGTGCAGTTCCACTGAGCACAAAAGATTTACCCCATACTTGACACCAGCATCAATAAAATAATAATTTTATATATTTGCCTCAGTCATACCCCACTTTAATGAATTGCTATGAAAAATATGGGATTTCGTTCAACATTCAGATACGATTGTGAAGGCCCCATAGTAGGAATATAGAGAATTCTATGTTGTTACACCCAGCAATGTTTTGCCAGAATAAGATATTTTTAAATTAATAATTGTGTATATAGCCATATCTGTATGTATCTATCTACATGTGAAATACTGTTTCTTCTTTTTACTGCTTGTGAAAAGGTAACTCATGGTCTGACACACTGTCATGATTCAGTCTGTCTTCATAGATTTTTGTATTGGTTTGAGTGTCTGGCTGAATATTACTTTTTTTTGGTGATCTGCTTCTGTTCTGATTAAGCCTACCAACTACTAACATTTAGTTATCTTCAGCTATCTTCAACATTTCAAATCAGATGTGCAAAATCCAAGCAGATGCCTAACATTTGCCTAACTGCCCACAGTGAGGTGCAGCCAAGAGAGCGACCTACACTCTGCTTGGGCATCATCTAACCTGTTTCTCTGCAAGAAACACCCAAGACACTAAATGTGATGATATCTTCATTAATGGAAAACAGGGAGCACAATGATTTGTATCTTAAATAACAGAAAACTTTTGCAAAAGTTTAGGATTGAGACTTTGTGCCACTGCCCAGGGCAGGTGGTGCCATTCGGCATGGGGACTGGAAAGAAAAGTCTTTAGGAGAAGAGTTATCTTTTTGAACTCTCGGGTATGGTTAGGTGTTGCATTGAGAATACTGCTTGCAAATAGAAATATCAGAAAAATCAACAGATGAAAGTGAGACAGAGAAAATGCCTGTTCCAAGTGCCCAATTCAAACTTAAGAAAAGAATTGCAGCTTAAGGGACATGAAATTCTATAGTATCAAGTAAAAGGCAGAGAAAAAAGGGGAAAAGAAATAGATACAGACAAGTAATAGAGGGTTTGTGAGACAGAAAGTGGGAACATAATGTAGACATTACTACAAACTATATTGTTATTCCAGATTTCAGTAACTACCCCTGGGACTTCAGGGAGAGATATTTTCTCTAGTACTTTTGCAAAGATGTCCTTATGGGAAATTGGCCTTTACCAGGCTATAGCAATCCAGCCTCTTTAAACAGTCTTTCTGCAAATGTCTAATCCATTAACAAATTAATTTCTGAATTTCAGGCCCAATTACTGATAGTGGACATACAGTGTTCCCAGTAGAGTACAGAAATGAGCAGTTTCCTCTCCTAGATGAAGCCCTGACTATTGTGAAAAATTTACACTATGGCCTTCTGATAGTGTATCCTGTGCTGCTAAATTTTTCTATTTTCTGTGGCAGAAGTTCTGACCTCTGTTGGAACAGGTGTTTTTTATTCCAGTACATCTTGATTTCTGTTTCAGACACTGTGGTTGGATATCTACCTATAGATAGCCTAACCTTGTCCATGTAGCATAAATGCTACACTATGACCAGTAGCCAGAGGATGTGCCTTTTTTTGAAAAAGAAACATTAAAAAGCGTCTGGAATAACCCACTTCATGCTGCAAGTTGACTTTTGAATCATGTTTATGTTCTCATCTTCCCCTTTTCATTGCCACTTTGAGAATTTCACCCAACGTGCTACTTCTGGAGAGAAAAAGTGACCAAAATAATTGCATTTAGACTAGTCAGCTCAGTCTGAAAATATATCATAATTGTGGAAGCATCAATTAAAACTGACCCCACCTTACTCAAGAGATCTGTACAATATGTGGATTAAGATCAGACATGCTAACTTCTGTGGCACTGGCATAGAAGTTATTTTCCATTGCCTCACGATAGACATTGCTGTGCCAGCATAGCAAATAAGAACAATCAGAAATAAGCTCACAAGAAGCTCCTCTTTTAATTTTTTCATTCCTAGGTATCACACAGAAGGCAGAAAGAAGCAGACTTCTGAAGACACCAGGGAAAATAGTATTGCAGGGATAAAATAAATAGAAATTACCTAAAAAAAAAATCGAGTCCCCTTGATAAGAACTTACTATGAGAAAGTAACAGAAGACTGGGATACCAGGTGTCAAGCAAAGAGAAAGAGCTGATCTGCTGATTGTCTCTTGCAAATCAGACATAGGAGTTCCCCTAACAAACAGGGATGTGTCTGATGGTGTCTCTGAGCAGAAAGAAGTACAGCCAGGGGAAGAAATAGAAATGTCCTGCAGGGAATCAACCTAGAAAAAGCAAATTTCATGACGAAGCACCAGCAGGAAATTGATGTTTGTAATATTTAAGTCAACTGTAAAAGAAATATTGTGATGGTGTATTGTGTAGAGAGCAGTCAGGCCAATGCTTACTTATGTGTGTTTTAAGTAATCTGATATGACAGACCACATCAGATCAATGGTGCTGATTAATGAACAGCTCTGGAAAGGTAGCTAACAAGAGATGAAAGGGTCAAGACACAAATTTCATGAGGGAGGAGAAGGAGGATCAGTGCCTCAGAATATGGAGTTATGGTCCAGGAGCCCATTAATCATCAGCATTATTATGTAAAGTACCACATTTTCTCCTGACTTTATGCCCACTGCAACTCCACTGAAGCCAGTATAGAATTGACCTAAAGTGTACATCTTAAATCACAATCTGTAGTACATCACTGCTATCATAAAACAAACCTTCCTTAATAAAAACAGTAATACAATTAATGTGTCTTACACCCTCTAAATTACCAGATAAAGCTTGGGAAGAACAAGGTGGAATAAAAGTGAGCATATATAAAATGCCCAAGTTACTATCATTAGTGGAAATATTTAAGTAATAAGAGTCTGCATTTCTGGAATGCATTCATGCAGAAAACTTATCCTCCAAGATCTTAATTAAGCACACGGTACCTCATGGAGCAGAAATGTTAATGCTTTCCTTTTCTGGATAGAGGAGCCCAGGTAGAGAGGGAAGAGGTGACTTAACCCAGCGTCACACATCCCATTCCCCTGTTGTCCTTCTTGTCTCTCCTTTTGCCCAATCTTCTCACGGTCAAAAATCGTTTTCCTCTAATTTTTTCCAAACTAGATTAAGACTTTTAGAAAAATTTAGGGGTGTTCCCTTCTCTGTTACACTCCCATGTGTTCTGAAACGCCATCAGCTTTGTTGATTTTATGTACTTAAAATGTGCCAATCGAGTGCTGATGATCACAGTGCTTTACACTCATCACACTGGAGGAAAATCTTCCCAGGCCATAGCGAAAATGATGGAGAAAGATGAAGATATTTTAAGTGTTGCCTTTCGCAGAGATTTTAGTGCCCAGATTTTGTAGAAGGCTTTGAACAGCCCATCTCTAACAACTTGTCTGCCTGACCCTTGATGTGAAGCCAGATTGAGTGCTAGGCAGTGCTACATTAGAGAGCCACTTGGATTGGGATCCCAGAGATTGGAAGAGCAATAATGACACAAAAAGAGAGGTGACAAAATATGCAGGATTAGTACATGCAGTTCTTAGGCTTCTCTTGTGTGAAATTAGGAGGGAAGTGAGCAGGAGTTCTGCCGAAGTAAAGACAAAAGACCCCATCCTGTGATTTTTCTGCTTCTAGTACAAGTTAAAAATGCATGTTAACTGAAGTACAAGGCACTCTTTAAGGCATGCAGGATTTATGCCTTAAAAAGGTGAGCAACAGCCGGATAAAAGACAGACTGATGTGTGCAAAGTGGGTGTAAGAAGTAAGGTCAGCGTTAACAGAACAGGTGGGGCGTATATTGAAGTGAGAAGGAGAGCTTGAAAGTAAGCCATGCTGAGTGTTAGAAAGGACTTAAATCTACAGAATCCTTGGGTGTTAGTGCACCTTTGAAATTCAGCCCTTGGTACTGGTCAAAGGTGTCACTGTTTTATGCAATTCTTCTGAGCTAACCTGATGCTGGCATAAGGTTCCTCTCCCAAGCCCTGGTGAAATTCAGAGGTTCAGGCTAAGTTGAGGATTCTTTGTGTGTGTGTTTAAATTTACTCAATTTGCAATTCAAAGCAGACTTTCAAGAGGGTAGAACCTACAAAAACTGGAATCAAAGAAAATGTTTGCTTGAGCCCCTGTGAAGCGTAGCTGCCAGGTTTCTTGTAGCTTGTTGAAATCAGTATGTAGCGTATATCCCAGTCACCAATAAACGTCATCATTACAAAATGTATAAATTGAACACAAAACTGAATGTATATTTTGTGAAGTACATTATTACAGTGCCATCTAAAATCCTTCATTGTGTCTGCTGGTGCTCATTCCAGTGTTCCTGCTGCACAAACAGTGGGGTTTTTTTATTGTGTTGCATTTACAGACATAAATTCCAACTTGCACAGTGACATTAACTACCTGTGAAATAACAATTACATCTCTTATCATTTTTTCTTCACCTTCTTGATTTCTTTGATAAAGCAAATATTTGCTTTTCTTGTCTGATCAGAGTAGGCAAAATCATTTATTCATGGAAATAGCACCATTGGCTTCACTGTGGGTAGGACTGAATATGCTGATGTCCCAGGAGTTCTTTGCATAAGTGAAGTGAGCAGGATTCAGTGCTGTCCCTGGATGTTAACTTCAGACATACTTCCAACATCCACAGTGAGCCACCCAAAGATCATAAGAAGCTAGCAAAGGAGGAGTTCTGTTAGTCTAGAGAGAGATTCAAGTCCCCCAAAAATGTAAATACTCTAAAAACTTAGGTCTGGGTGGTGAAATCACCCTCCAATAAATATTGGAGCTGAGGTTGTTCTTTGGATCCCTTTCTCTATTAGTCCACGGAGTCCAACTCCCTCTTTAGCTCTGGAGATGTCAGACATAAAACTGCTACTGAGCTGAATCTCTCCTGAAAGGCTGACAATAAGTTATTTCACTGGTCTCACCAGAGTAGACTTAGTGGCTGATGGGAGATAAGTGGGGTTTCTGCTTTAATATGAACCATCATTTATGTGATGTAAAGACGGCAAAATTAGCGAAGGGGGATTTTTCCTTCCTTTTCCTGCCTTTCAGTCCTGAGGAAGTGTTTGTTGCTGCTCTGAACAGGACCAGCCTTGTTGTTCAGATGAGATGCACTTGAGTGCCAAGTTTGTGCTAGCTCTCCATCCCTGCTCCGTGCTCATGCCATTAGAGTGAGCAACTTCTCAGAATGAATCCCACTGATAGCGCTTTGCTGGCTAATCCTCCCTCTCCTCCTCACTTCACCACAATAGGTTGCATGGGCAGACTGGGGTAACCGGGGACTGACTCTGTTGTCGTTTGCAGCCAGGGCTGGAGGGATTGAAACGGGAAGAATTTGGCCCTACCAGGCTGCAGCCAGCTGTACTGACAGCAGAGAATGCCAGTTAGTGTTGCAGCGAGTTTTCTCGCTCTCAGTAAATAATTATTATTTTCCCCTGACCTTTCCTTTTGGTTCTCTCTGGTACAGACACAGCCTCTCTCTGTTCCCTGCCCCAATGAACGTCTGCACTAGGTCCAAGGCTTGGAGTAATTTACCTGAAGAGTGATACCATTTGGAAACCACTGTAAGTATATTTTATCTCTTATAAAAGACTTCTTGTTTCGGGAAAAAAAAAAAAAAGACATCTTTAAAAAACAAAAACAAACTGCAGCACCTGTGAGCATTACTGATGAGGGTAAGCTAAGTTTTGCTTTTGAAATTTGCAAGGAACTATGTGGGCAAAAAATATGTCAATAAAAAACTGTTAAATATTTGAGTTGTAGCCTCACAGCATAGTTCAGCAATAGCTGGTTTGATCTACTTGTATCTTTTCGTTTGGCAGGTTCTCCCTGCTTACTGCTCAAGTTCGTGCTGTTCTAGGTGGTTCATCCACGTTTGTCTTTGGAACTTTTTATTCGTATTGCTTTTTAATGAGACACCTTTCCTCTCATTGGTGTTCCATGCAATGCAGATCAAATTTACTGCAATTGCTTAAAGATTTAAGCTGTTCTTCCCAAGCCTTGAGTAATCTGTGATTTCGGCTGGTAAATCTTAAGGCCATTACAATTTGGTAAATTTGGCACAGGTGAAGTTGCCTGAGACAATTTGACTTTGTGTCGTGGTTTTTACTATGCTCTGGAATTGTCAACTGTGTGTTCTTTGCAATTTTTTTCCCCCTGTAGAGCTCATAGTTTTGGTAAGCTGTGATCAATTCTTAGTGCTTCCCAGTATTGTCACGGTGTTGCTGTAGCTGAGATGCTCTGAAAGTGCAAGTTTTTTAGGCAGGGCCTAACTTTCATAAGACTTGTGGTTTAGATGGAAAAAATGGAAAAATTTGGGGGTACATAAGCCGCACTTCAGGTCTGAAACAGACCCAGCAAATTTCAATCTTAGTTTAACTTCATCTCTGAATTCAACTTAATTATGTTAATCAGTCTCCTGTAAGGGATTTTGGAGTTTATTTTACTTTTCTGCCTTGATTAAATTTTCCTGGCTTTTATTGCACTACAACATTGGGCTCTCCTGTCAGTTCTCCGTGCCTCCCATTCTTGCTCTGCAGTGTTCTGCTGGGATTTCTCTTTCGTATTACATTTTATGTTTTTAGTAGTTTGTGTTTTCCATTGTATGACACAAACTTGCAATCAGAGATTTTAAACAAACTGCCAGTCATGTAGCTGTAACAGCATGAAGATCAATGTGGCTGCAAAATCATCAGAGAAGCTGTGTGAATATTCAGGCAGTCAGGCTGTGCAGGACTTTTAACTGCTGAAGCAACACTTCTGGCAGGAAAAGTGGGATGGCTCAGGTGGTTTAAAGCAAGCTTGTCTTGGGAAGCTTTGCCCTCAGCTCTGGCATTCAGTGGCCTGAATTTTGAGGTGAGGTCTCTGGGAAGATTTCAGTGCTTTTTGCTGTTCGTTTGGGCTTTCGGTTTTTTTTATATTCAATGATTGTGCTCATCTCTCTCTCTTTCGCTTTGTCAGTTTCTAAATATGTATTGTCAATGTCATGTCTGGAAGAGACACAACACTGGCAGTGATAAGCACTGATATCAGGAGCTGTGTTAGTCGCACACAGGCAGAGGAAGAATGTGTAGCAGAACACTCAGGAAAAATATCGCTTAAAATCAATCGTGAACTATTTTCACACTCATATTTTTAGGATCTGAAAAGCCAGTTGTGGTTTAGTTTCGGTTTTGTTTTGTTGGTTTTTTTTTTTAATTACATACAGGTCTCTTTGAATTTCTAAGCTTACAGAGGAATTGTATACCAGTACAGACCATAAATGCAGTCCTTGGGCACTGCAGGCATCTCTGACCTGAGGGCACTTACTAGAAGGTAACGCTGTGTCTGTGAGGAGGAGAAATAATGCCTGGAACATGGGTGGGCAGACTCGGCCAGCAGCTGCACTTGTAAAAACATCAGCAACCTTGTGGCATGTTCCCTCCGTGCTGTTTAGTATGCGATGAACAAAGGTCTGGTTGGTGACCCAGCCCTCCCTGTATTCAGAGGCTGAAAACTGCCTCATTATTGTTCATTAGGTAGTATTATTCTCATGCAGTCACATTATCATAGCTTCCCTTGAGAGCCAGGATGCTACTGTGGGTTCTGCACGGCTACGCTGGTTCCTATACCTGAGCTAATTTGTTCGTTGCTAACCTGGTGTCTCCACAGGACGGAGAGCTGTTCCCTGTGTAAAGGAAGGTTCAAGCATTAGTTAGAGCTGCTGTGGGAGAAGTACAACAATGTACATTGTCTGGTTTTGACAGAGACCCGGGTTGGTGTCTCTGCTGTGAGAACATGTTAACTCATTGAGGGGAAATTCATTCCAAACTCAAGTATCAGTTGCAAGGGAGGCACATGGAAAGAAATCATGTGTGCAGAGCAAGCGGAGGGTTGGGGGAGAGAAAGCTGTGATGCCTTGAAAGGTCGAAATCAGGACTCGATAGTCGGGATGACTATTAAGCAGGTGTTCTTTATTGTAGCGCTGGACGCACAGGGGATCGCTTCTCCAAATGTCCGTGCCAGGAAGAGTTAGTTTCACAACATATATACATGCTATACATACATGTTCATACAATTTCCAAAAACTAATTAACATATTCATTATATTTCTGAGAATTCATTGTTATCGTAACTGGTTCTATATGGCTCATTGGTCTTGGGGCCCACTGTTCTCAGAGATAAATTCTTTCTGTAAGATTATATTGCCCTATAGCATCCTGTTCTTATGGATAATTTCCTCTTACAAAGTTACATTTGTGCTGACCTATACAATGGCTACATGCATACCTGCCTAAAAATGAAAACACTCACAGTATTTGCTAACTCATGCTTATGCTAAGATGGCTTAGTTATCTCAAGCAAACCATCAAGCCACACTCAGCTTTATTCCCATTCAGCTGTATGTGAGAGTGGCAGCAAGAAAGGGGGAGGGTAGCAGGGGTTTTAAAGGCATTCCAAAGCTCAGAGGTAGTAATTAGTTTCTAGATAGCTTTGAGGTTAGGACGTCCAAAATATTATCTGTTCTGCCTTCAAATTAAACAGAAAGGAACCAGTTCTGTTTTGCTGCCAGTGCCCAGATCATTGTGAGTTGTCCCTCGTTTGAGACCTTGTTGTACGATAGTATAGTGTTAAGGTACATGGAAAGGAGGGAATGCCTCACTGCAATGAAGATATTGACAGAGAACAGAAATAAAAAGATGGCAGTGATTGTACATCTTGCTTTATGCGTGAGCTGGAAAGTGCTGATATGCACAGTTCAGTTCAGCGCTGACAGTGGATGCAGTTAGCCTGAGATTAGGTACTGGAGAGCATACAATCAAGAAAGAAGAGAATATATTTTAAGTGGTGTAAATGAACTTAATGAAAAATAACACAAAAAATGGAATGGAATGGAATGCTGAAAGTGAATACCAAGAAATGAAAAGTAACTGGACATTAACTGGATAATAAATTTAAAGAGATGGAGAAGGCAGGATGTTTAGAAATGGACAGGATAAATCTTTTATAAATCAGTAGCAAATATGAATTCTGCAGTGACTCTCAAAACTCAGATTAGTTTAGACAGGTAAGTACCTTTTCTGTCCCCAACTTTGGTTGATCTGTGCATCAGGTCCATATACAGAAGTGCCATCCTTTTGCTATATTGGCCTTCTGCTGTCCTTCACAAGAAGCAAACATGATGATGGACCTCTGATAATTTTAAGAATTAATGCAATATTTGGAAGGACTTATAATGCCCCACAGGTGTGTGTAGAGAAGGAGCTTGGAGATAACTGAAGATCAGGCTGGAGTCCCTTGCTCCAAGGGCACATTCCCAAGTCTTTTGCAAATAAGTTGCAACTTGTATTGCCTTTACTAACAAGTAAATCACAAACTTCTTGTTTCCAGGATTAGTCAGTACAGAAGAACATAATCGTATGAACAGTCAGGAAGACTGACCCATACTACTGAAATAATCACACAGGACTGACAATCAATGATGTCCAGGGATGGTATATATATATATAGGTATAATTTGGAAATTATATTTATTACTTGTTTAATTCTCTCTTGTACCCCTGTGCTTTCAGGGTTTTTGACATAGCTATGACAAGTCGTACTCTTACACAATGTGCCATTTTACCTTCTGGAACATGGAGATATATTAGAGAGCTTGTTGATGGAAGAGTTCATAAAAGTGTGCAATCAGAAAAAAAAAATTAGGTTGGAAGGGTCCTCTGGAGGTCTCTAGCCCAATTCCCTGCTCAGAGCAGGGCGGACTTCCAAGCTGGATTAGGTTATTCAGGGCCTTGTTCAATTAAGTTTTGAAAATCTCTAAGGATAGAGATGCCACAACCTGATCCAACATGGAACAACTCTCCATGTGAAGACTATAGCAATAACATAGCAATAGAAGTAGTCTGTGTAAGTGAATGTTAGAATATTTGATTAGAATATAGGTGAAGATCATAGCAGTAGGAGCTTTCTATATGAGTGATAAGGTAGCGCAAAAGGATAGCAATATACTTACAGCAGTAGAATCATAGAATCATCTAGGCTGGAAGGGACCTTCAAAGGCCATCTAGTCCAACCCCCCCACAGGCAGCGGGAATGCCTCCAACTAGACCAGGTTGCCCAGGGCCTTGTCGAGC
>BJBW01000106.1:0-94999 GCA_004320125.1 Scolopax mira | reverse complement strand
CAGGGAAGGGGCCTCAACCATCTCCCTGGGCAACCTGTTCCAGTGCTCCGCCACCCTCGTTGTAAAGAACTTATTCCTAATACCCAATCTAAATCTGCTTTTCTTCAGTTTAAACCCGTTGCCCCTCATCCTGTCACTGCAGGCCTTTGTAAACAGACTGTCTCCAGCCTTCCTGTAGGCCCCCTCAGGTACTGGAAGGCCACTATTAGGTCTCCCCAGAGCTTCTTCTTCTCCAGGCTGAACAACCCCAGCTCCCTCAGCCTGTCCACGTAGCAGAGGTGCTCCAACCCATGTGCATTTTTGTGCCCTCCTCTGGACCCACTCCATCAGGTCCATGTCCTTCTTATATTGAGGGCTCCAGACCTGCACACAGTACTCCAGGTGAGGTCTCACCAGAGCAGAGTAAAGTGGCAGAATCACTTCTCTAGACCTGCTGGCAACACTTCTTTTGATGTAGCCCAGGATGTGATTGGCCTTCTGGGCTGCAAGTGCCCACTGCCTGCTCATGTCCAGCTTCTCGTCCATCAGCACCCCCAAGTCCCTTTCCTCAGGGCTGCTTTCTAATACCTCATCCCCAGTCTGTACTGATGGCAAGGATTGTTCCGGCCCAGGTGCAGAACCCTGCACTTGCTCTTGTTGAACCTCATGAGGTTTACTTGAGCCCACCTTTCCAGCCTGTCCAGGTCCCTCTGGATAACATCCTGTCCCTCAGGTGTATCGACAACACCACACAGCTTGGTGTCATCTGCAAACTTGATGATGGTGCTCTCAATCCCTCTATGTAATTTATAAAAATGTTAAACGGTACCAATCCGAGCACAGACGCTCAAGGGACACCACTTGTCACTGCTCCCCATCTGGACTTAGAGCCATTGAGTACCCTCTGGATGTGACTATCTAGCCAATTCCTAGTAGCAACTCAGTAGCAGGATTTCTCTTGCTTTGTCCATTGATGCTGGCAACATCAGTCAGACATTGCAGACCAGAGAAGAACCTTGTTTGGGTTTCTTCATAGGTAGTTTTGATCACAGTGTCTCCAAGATTTTTCTTTTCTGAAAACTTTTCTTTAAATCCTTAGCTGACTTGGCTGTCTTCCTTAGTCTTCCTCAGCCTGCATTCCTTCCAGGTGGTACTGAGATGCAGGACACGGCCAAACAGTATGAGAGAAACAAACTGCTGTGGAGAGCTTGCCTCTAGTGCCAGTCAGCACCATTGCTTCTCTTCCCATCCTAGTGAGCATGAGTCATTAAACTGCAGGACTCTAATGTGGAAAAGCGATGACACAAGAGCATCTTGATAATGTAGTGTTAAGACCGAAGTAGAAAATAAACGGGGTTGGAAAGGAAGAAGCAGGGGGGGCTGTGCACAGCCTTTATGGTGTATTTTTTTTAACCTGTCCCTCCAATTAATTTTGAAGGCCTGAGACACATAGGTGGGATCAGCCACACAATGAAGCATCAGTCAGTGCTTGGTCTACCACAACTGTGGCTGTACTAGCAGCCAGCAAGTCGTGTTTACTCTGACTGAGCCCCTACCCTGCAGATAACAACAGCATCTTTCCCAGGGGAGGCAGCTTTGTGCATGGATAGAGCTGGAGTCAGAAGCTGTATTCTGAGCATATAACTTGGGTTAACTTGAGCTGAAAACAGACCTTAAATATGGCAGTTCAGCTTCAAGGCACTAGGGACTTCATTACCCCATACATCCAGAGTCTAGCCATACATCCTTTGCTGCCTGGACAAAAAGCCATGCCATCTGAAAGATTACTGGGTAGCAAATGCTGTAAAAAAGCACTGTTTTGTACAGATTCCCGTCAGTCTCCAGTGTGTGCTGGCTGTACATGGGAAAGTCATGGCATCTGGAAATGAGGTGCGTGAAGGTGGGCCAGAGTTCCTATGCCAAGGATCAAAGCAGACTTATAACATAAAATATATGTGCCCATGTACAAGCTCTGCATCTTATGCATCCTCATCTGCGTAGCAAGAGATGGATCTCAGTGACAGAACGGGGAACAGAAGGAAGGATGCCCGAGCTTGGAGTGACGAGATGCTCTGTTTACTCTTTGGGAAAAAAAATATGCTTCTAAATGGTTTCATTTTCCTCCCATTTAAAATGGAGCAAATAATTTGCTATACCTCTGGAACTTTAAGGTCCATTTAGTCATCTCCTATTAATTTAGATCAGATTAGACTTTAGCCTGGTATATTTTGAGCATATTGATTATATATGTGGAGGATACAGCAGCAGTACCATCTGCCCATCCCGTGGCGTGAGCATTTTTAGCCCTGGTAATCCAAAACACGTCAGAGCTGCCAGCAGCTGCCAGGCAATCGGTGTGACCCTCCATCGGTGGGGGTTCACCAGCAGAGCTCAGCTCCCCTGCAGCACCCCAAGCCCCCCTTATATCTGCCACCGAACACCATTTTTTTTGCGTTTTAGCCAGCCCGGGGCATCCCTTCAGCACCGGGCAGGTGTCAGAGGCCGACGGGCCCAGTACCTCCTGGGGGAGGGTTTGTTTTATTCCTTTTTGGGGGGCAGCTTTACTTTTGTTTTACTTTTTTTTTTTTTTTTTTTTTACAATTTTCTTCTCTCCCGGAACTTTCAGCGTTCCAGCCGAGGACGGGCCAGGCCGGGCCGGGTCGGTCCCAGGCGGCTGCTGCCCCCCGACGGCGGCCTCCGGGAAATGGCGACGGGTGCCGGCCCTGCCCCCGGCCGGGCGTGCCCCCCTTATGTAATGCCTTTATGTAACCGGCCGGGGCCCGGGCCTGGGCTTCGGCTCTTCCTTGCCAGGTGGGCGGCCTGCTCGGCTCCTCCTTGTGTCCCCCTAACACGCACGCATCCCCCGGCGGGAATGGAGCTGCTTGTTGTTGTTTAATAATCGAGAGGCCGGTCTGGTCCTCAGAAACTATGTTTTGGTGTGTCAGCCACATGCCATCATGGGTGGGAATGCAGGAGGGAAGATGCCTGTGTAGAGAAAGGGCTCCCGCCTTGGCCTTTCAGGAGGAGAGTCTGTCCCTATGGAGGGGGCTTTGCCAGCAGACAGGGAGCCAGGACCATGGAGGAGGCAAGGCAGGGCCGCCTTGGTTCCAGCAGCACCTCCATCCTCTGAGGCAACCTTTGCTCCACAGTGGCTCGGTGGCACAAGGTGCTGCCTCAAGAAGGGCCTGCTCCCAGGGCAACCATTGCTTGTGCCTTGGGTATGAGGTGTTCCCCAGCTCCTGCTGCTCTCTCACAAGCATGGCTGAGGTCCTCTCTGCCAGCCTGCAGGAGCTGCTAGATGTTTCCTGAGACTGCATGGTGATGTGCTGAGCGAGGGCAGCAGTGTTCCCGGCTAGAAGCTGCGGCCCGAGCTGGCTGGGTGGCTTACCCGCCTCCGGGAGCAGAGGAGGGAGAGCCTTCAGCTGTAAAACAGAGAGGGGATAGAGAGATGTGGGCACTTGCCTCCTTGTGCAGCATGCTTGCTGCGTGATTCAAAGCCACCACTTCTCTTTGTACCTCAGTTTTTCTGTCTGTAAAACAAAGCTGGTAATTAACTACCTGCTTAGTGTTCCTCTGAGGCTTAATTCCTCATGTTTACAAAATTCTCAGAGGTCCTGGATGGAGGGAGGCATTGAGACCTCACATGCACTGTGCTCCTAGCCTATTGTTTCAGGCTCCAGATCCTCATGCTTAGATGACCTCTGCATCTCAAAATTGCTTCAGTGCTTTTTCCTACAAAACGAGCTTCTGCACTGATTTGTTTTGAACTGAAAACTTGCATATTTGTTTGCTTTTCAGATAATTCTGTTACATTTCTGTGTAACTCTATTCAGAACGCTACAGCCTTGGTTAGTATTTGTCAAATGGAGCTCCGACTGTCTAAACCACTGGGACAAGTTTCATTTTATATGTCATCAGCAGGGGCAGAATGAGGAGATTCGTGCTTGGCCTATTTGCTGTAACAGTCTCAGGGCCATTGCATCAGAGTCAAAACAAGGAGCAGCTTGTTTCCAAACAAGAAGCATGGAGGAAAGTCTTCTCTGCCTCCTTCCCTGTAAGGGAAAAGGGGGGGGGGGGCGGGGGGGGGGAGAGAAAGTTATCTTTAACAGATTCTAAAAATGCCTTTTCCCAAATATGCAGTCAGTCCCTTCAAAGGTCTCTTTGTTTATTTTCAGGAAGAAACCCAAGACAGCTGAAAACCAGAAGGCGTCTGAGGAGAATGAGATTACTCAGACGGGTGCATGCAGCGCCAAGCCGGGCCTTCCCTGCCTGAACTTTGAAGCTGTTCCGTCTCTGAGCCCAGCCCTCATCTACTCACCACATTCACCAACAAACCTGCACACACACACAGGGTCATCTGATTGTGAGTACACCAACACGCTGCTGCACTGCGCCGGGGTTCTTGAAAACACGCTCCTTACTGCGGACCAGGTTTTCCAGTTGGATGCTCTTTCCAAAATGGCACAAACGGGAGTTACGTTTTCCCTTCTTTGCGAATTGCCATTGAAACAGAGCATTTTGCGTTAAGGTCATGGTAATGCAATCAGCCAGAGGAAGCTGAGAGCATGTTGTTGGGCCAGGCTGCTGCTGCTTCTTATGAATTAAAAACGGAAGAGCCCTCAAGCATGTCTCTTTCCAACTGGAGCTGTAGTTACCTCTCTCCAGGTAGTCACATGCTTCCCATTATCCAAGCATATCTACTGACTGGGGATTTTCAGCCTATGCTGTATTGCAGTGGGAGAAAACAAGTGTCTGGCTCTGACACCCAGGATTGTAAAGGATTCCCACAACGACAGAGGAGATTGTTTTGTGGAGAGGATCAGTCTGTGAGAGTCTGGAAAATCTTTCTAGACCTGTGTGGTTGTACCAGTTTAGGCCCTTGTTTTGAGTGCATTCACTTTCAGATTACTCAGCATGGGTTAATTGGCCTTTTAAAAATGTTCTTTTACATTTGCCAAAATATACAAAAGTAAAGGAGAGAATGATTAAAAAGTCAGAACTTACCCTGTCAGCTCTTCAAAACTGTCATTTCACAGGCTGGGAGCCTCTTGGGCAAGAATTTGAAGGGTGATGTGAACCTCATCATCCACCAGTTTTAGAATATATAGTTTGCCTTTTCTGTGGTGGTTTTAGGATGTTATAAAATTTACAAGGGGGGAAAAAAGGAAAAAGAAAGATGATGACACCAGGTTTCAAGAGCTCAGAAGCCAAGCAGATTTTGCAAAGGGCTATAAAAAAAATCAGGGCATGACGGTAAAAAAATCAGATTTAAAAGTATGTATATCCTTTTCTTTTTTTAATTTAAAAATCCTGCCTCAGGGCCAAGTTTGGAAGCAGCCGGGTTATAGGGATCATCTCTATCAAAATCACTTTATCTGCAATTCATTCCTGTTGCCTTCTGACTTTATTCATTATGAGCTTCTTCTAGAGATCTTGATTTTAATAGAGCTGGTAAACATTGGGGAGACTTTCCCAAATCTCACCTGGTGATTTGGGGAGAAGAAAGAGATGTGAAACAATTGAGCAGCAGGCAGCATGCAATTTAGTATATAAAAGAATTCTCTCCAAATTGGAGATGTCAGGGTCTTTGTTAAAACTGGGGTACAGTTTTGTCTTGTAATGTTTTCTGAAAACAAAAAGCTTGTGAAAAGATGCAAAAAAATGAGCAGAACAACAGGAAAAAATAATCCTTATTTTCAAACAAAGAATCCCTTTATCCCATTCACAAAGATGAAAGAGTTCATTAGTAAATGGGATTTGAAACCTCACACTGATGTTTTTTGACAGTACAAATGGAAACCCATGAAAGCAACCTTAGGACAGAGGCCAGCAGGGGTTGTAGGGAGCTTGGAGAATGAACTCCTGCTTTTGATTTCTGAGGTGGCCAAGTTCAGGGGTGAGGAATATTGGCAGAGGGCAGTAGGGGGAGGTGGAGCCTGCTGCTCTTCATGCTCTACCTGTTCTGTGGACAAACAGAGTCTTTTAGATCCCAAAGCTTTTAACGTCCCCAAATCACCTTCCATTCCTACTAAATTCACGATGCCGATATGAATGAGCTGCAAACCAAGGTTAGATGCTCTTTTCACACTGAAGTTGTTCTTTTCAGAAAAGAAGTTTAATAATAATTTCAGCATTATTTTTTTCCTATCTCAGGAGTTGTTGAAATTTAGTTCCCAAAATACAGTCAGAGTCCTTCAGAAATTCAAGAAATGCTAAGACGATTTGTAGTGTCGATCTCTGCCAGTTGATTCCATGTGCTTTGAAACCAATGGAGAAACTTGCATTGTTTACGATGGATTATAACCTTTATCAGGCTGTATTTGTTTGGGCCAGTATGCATATAATTACCGTTTGGCATGCCCTTGCAAAATAGCAATGTCAGTTTCTCACATGAACTAAATACAAGGCATAATGCATATTTACTATAGCTGTTTCCTGTGTTATGTGGTATTTTTTTAATATTGCCTCCATCCTCCTTGCACTAATTAACCCAAGAGCTTAATATTTGTGACTCCCAACATTTAAAAAAGGACTTCCCTACCATTACAAACCCCTTCTTACCGCTTGCCTCCCCTACCTTTTAGACTGATACTTTCACCTTACCCTAGAATCCATCCGTTTGTCCTCTTCTCCTCAGAGCTACATTGCCACATCTTTTTTTCCTCTCAACTTTTGGTGATGCTTTACTTCTTTGGGCCAGCGGCATTTCCTGTCCTTCTCTCTACCTTCTAGACATTGCAACATTGCTTCTTCTCCCTTGCCCAGATGACCATACTGCCTCTATCCTCACAACTGGGCATATTGTATTTCATTTTAAAAGAACATTCTTCATTCTGGTGGGGAATTTTCTATTGATGGTACATAATTTAAAAATACTTAAAAACTAGGATTAGACAGGAAGTTTGAGAGGAATTTTTGTTGAACATATCAGAGACACCCAGAAAGAGTCAGCATGGTAGGGTATATCAATTCTTGGAAAAATGCACTGATGTACAGATGGTTCCATAAGCCCTCATTCATGTATCTGGAAAAAAAAGACTTGGATTTTATGGGCCACCTATTCAAATCAGTTTGAAATCTTCACTGACCATTTTGCATGCACAGTCACTAGTGCTTGGCAGAAAACAACACCACATATTTATTATGAGAAATATTCAGAAGCAAATCTACTCTAAAAAACCAGGGTGCTTTTGGAATGATTCAGATCAAAGTAGTTTTTCCAAGCATAGGAAATAAAAACTCTATGATAGCCATCTGCTCTTCAGCTGTAAAAGGCAGAGGTGAAGAAAGCCTAAGCAATAGTTTGAATGCCAGTCTTACTGAATTGAGTACTTAGCAGAAAAATCCGAGTAAAGACATAAGTGATACACAACTTCATTTAGGGCTTAATTCTATTGTGTAGTACATTCTACATGCTGTTTCTGATGTTGCTTATTCCTGATGAAATTGCGTTACTTCTGACCTTTGTAGGACTGGATCCTAGATTTCTGCATTTGAATATTGTGATGTATTTCCGGCACAAATGAATACTTGAAGCAAAATCCAGAACCTAGGAGGCATCTAGGTTCCCATCTCTTTCAGTGTTGGGAAATGCTAACTCACACAATGCCACTGGAGAAACAAGTTAGAGGACGAGGTGCTTCCTGAGATAGCTGTTTTCATGTAGGGCTTGGCAGATAATAAGTGCCACTTTGAATTAATTTGGAATTCAGTCATAGAGTGAGCTGATGGTGCTCCAAATGAGTTGTACCTCTAGCTACTCAGCTGTCACAAACAGATGTAGCTGCTTACCCAGACAAAAGGTGTTTGTGCAAAAAGCTACAAGGACAAGCATGGAGGCACAGGTTCTGGAAAGGTTACAAGGAAGCAAGGGAAAGCATATGGGATTTGGTGCTATTTGCAGTTTTCCTCATACTTTCTTATAGATAGAGAACAGACAGGTAGGGTCCTAGTTTGAAGGTTGAACTGCCTCAAGTAAAGCTTCTAAAGATTTTGCTGAGAGGGAAGGAAGTCATCAGGACTTAGCTGTATTTAAACTGATTTGGTCTGTATAGGCCACTCACTTCAGGAGCCCTTCAGAAAGCATCTATAACTATATATGTTTTGCAAGTGCCAAGAGATAAGATCATTTTGGCAGAGACTTTCACAAGTTCTCAGAGATACCATCAGACAAAAACTTCATTCAAGCTCTGATGTATGCATCCTAACAGATGTGTCCAAGCTCAAAGGAATCCCATGGGAACAGTGCAACTGAATCTCTTTGTCTCTATTGATAGTTATAAGAGTTATTCTTAGACATTGGATGGTCCATCTGTGAAGGAGTTTGTTCCAGACAAGGGAAAAGCAACATTTTTTCAAGAAGTTTCTGTGGGGCTGAGAGGCAGGTTGGAGAATCATTGAAAACACTGCTGAAGCAATTTTTCTGCTTTTAGAGAACACAGAATTCTTGCAGAGACCTGAGATTCTGGTAGGGAAGGAAAGTTGAGGAGGAAAGTGAGGCATAGGTAATTTTTGAAAAATCCATGCAACAATTATTGTCAAGGCATTGAGATGGGGAAGGACATCATAAAATTATGTTTTAAGAAGGGACTGAGGGCTTTTTATGCATTAAATATAATGCATTTTATAAAAACTGTTGGTGATGGACCATATCTGAACCCTTTGCCCATACATGTTCAAGTGACGTGGGTGACTTGGTCCAGTTCCAGCATTTTTTAGCTTTCACAGGATGGGAACTTTGAGGCAGTCTGTTTCCTTTTTCTCCTCCTAAGTTCTGATTTCTGTAGCTTGATAGCCTTCCAGCATAATGGGAAAAGGCAGAGAGGGAACCTCACAAGGTTCCTGAACTCCACAGAGCATTGGGAGTGGATGTGAAAACTCTGGGGTTTATGTTCATGAGAAACCTAGGGGAACCCATCATTCCCTTCCCATGAACCAGTAAGTTTGATTTGCCTGGGGCCAATACAGAGGCTAGATGGATCTGAAGGTGGTTTGGCCTCATCTTTCTGATTTAGGTTTCCTGTGTTTCCATTTGAGGTTCTGTGGCAGGAAGACAATGGTTACATGCTCTTATATCTTCCCTCTGTCTCTGGAAATTTGTTACTGTAGTTCCCTGTGAACTGCTCTGAAGCTTTCAAATGATCTCTAAGCTCGGAGAGGAGGAGGGGGCCCCAGTTCTACCAGCTTCCTTGCTTTCAGAGGCAGGCAGTATGTCTATCGTAATTTCATCTGTATTTTTGCTAATCTATCTATGGTATGTGTTAGCTAATGCTGAGTATTTTTAGGTTGGTTTTAGTGACCTAAGAAATTATGTATGTTTACATATCTATTTTAGATGATACAGTAATAATGATACAGGCCTTTTCTGTAACAAGCTAAACCGAAGGCAAGGATATCCATAGTTCTCCAATTATACTTTTTTATACTTTTGTATAAAGTATACTTAATTATACTTTTGTCATGCAGAACATTTGAAGTTCTGTTTAGCAAATGCTTATCTTTTTAACAGCCATGAGTGGTTTCTATGTCCTGTAGGTTTATATTTCTGTTTGTAAGATTATATCAAAGAAATATCATCCAGGAATGACTCGTGTTTTCATGGAAGGAGATATATGTTGCTGGAATTGTTTAGAGACAGAATTAACTACAAGTACAGGTATATAAAACTAAAAGCTGTGTTCACCTTGCCTTTGTTGAAAAAGCCATCGCAATACACTGTAGAATTGGTGGTGTAAAATGTTGTACTACTGTTAGGAACTGGTCTCTATATTCCTAATCAGTACACTAAGTGAGTTTTGTCAGGTTGGTCTCTCGGGCTTTTCTTCTCATGAGAAATGACTAATAGCATATGGTACTTCACTTATGAAGTCAGTGAGTATGTTTTCAGAAGCAACTGTGTGACTTTGGAGCTTAAGTTTCACTGATGGATAAATCACTTACATTTCTAACACATAGATGCTTTTGAAAATTTGGCTAATTATCCTAAATGTTGATACTGTCTACTCAATGTTGATTCTCTTATTTGATGACCCTGTAATACTGGCTTGATGCTAGTTAGGTTGTCAATTCTTGTGGTATTCAGTGCCTTTCTTACTTTCAGCTTTGGTTTAAAACAGCTGTGCAAGTTTCTAGCTTTCATGATTTCGGGGGAGAACCTGAAGATACATCCCCTGTGTATCTATTCTTTTTAAGTACCAGAGAAAAGGATAAAAGTTCTTACTGCTCTTTACAGTCCCATAGCATCCATTCTTAAGATTTTGAGGTGACTGAGTTGATAGTACTGGGATATTTCTGGTTTTTGGTCATGCTGGAGCCAGTGAGACACACTGTAACTGTCCAGTAAGATCTCTGGAGTCCATTTCTGAGTTTACCTGTTCCTGTCTTCAGAGTCTGACTCCCCCATAGATTTTTATTATCATTCTTTAAGTTGTGAGTCCTCCAGTAAATCCCTCCCTTCCATATTGCACGAGCATTTCAACTCCTTCACTCATGAGTTGAGTGACCAAGGAATGCTATACAGCTATCTAGCACTGTGCAGTGTATTCAGATGTTCCACTACTCGTGTTGTTTGGGATTGGTTTGTTTGTTTATTCTTATATGTGGGTTTTGGAGGGGTTTTTTAGTAACAGTCTCCAGAACAAGTGCTTTCCTCTTTGCCCCCTTGAGCTCACTTACCTTTTTTTCCATCATCCTGCATTCTGAAAATTAAAGCAGTGTCAATTCCACTGCAGAATTTCTCTTTGATTACCGTTACTGCTTTTGTAGATCAGCAGTCTGGCTAACCCACTGAGTCTGCTCCTTGCCTTAATCTGTCAATGCACATAATCTGCAGCACTTCTTAGGTACCAGTCATTGCCCTGTAAACTTACTCTGTCCGATCTGTTTGTTAAAGACAAATAAGAGCAGTATTTGTCTTTATACCTTTTGCGTTTTTGCTTTAAATTTCCTCTTCACCCTACCTAATCTTTGTTTTACATCTAGCCTGTTATAGTTTATGCTCAGTTCTATTAGTGTCACTTGGGGATGATTTCCATGTTTGGAAGGATACATTTTCAGCTTTAATGAACTCTTATACCTTGTTATTTAACCATTGTAGCATTTTCTACTTCCTTATATTTTTGCTTTTCGTCCTTGGTTATGCATATGGACTCCAGTAAAGTATTGTGAATGCCATCTCCCTGATGATCTTATGGGTATTAATTCCGTATCTTTTCCTTTCAGATGATTTTTGACTAACTTTCTCTTCTTTTTTTCCTTTTAATAGTCGTTCCTCCTGAAGTTGCACATACCAAAACTGCCACTTTATATGATCTGCTTGAAGGATGTCAAACATAATTATGCCAATCATTGTTATTTCATGTCTTAACCACGCATGCAACTGCTTTCATCTCCTCTGTCCTGATCGGGTGAGAAGTCTAAACCAAATGTACTGTTTCCCTATTATGGTCTGGAGAGGGACACTTCATGTAGCAGAGTCAAATATAAAAGATTTTCCAGCGTTTGACAGGTGACTCTTACTTAAAGGAAACTAAAATCTCCTTTTTTCCTGCTGTGTGTTTTAAACACCTGCATAACTCAATGCTTACATCTCTATTGGTTGGTCCTTTGCATGCTATAGAGAGGCACCTTCCATGCTTTGAGAAACATTGGTGCATTAGTTGCCTGGTACGTTGCAACTACACAACTCCAAAGTTACAGGTGTAAAAATAGACTCCATCACCTTCTGATACTTTTCATGGCTGTGAACTGTCTAGCATTGGAGCTTTTTGCTCTTTTCATCTAAGCTTCCACGGTCACTTTCTCCTCTTTTCTCTTGTTTACCTGTAGTAAAGTAGCCATGTAATCTTTGTGCTGCGATCCCACTCGATAACTTTAGAACAAGGTAGGGCCAGAGCAGCATTCAAATGAGAGAAAACCAAAACAATTCTTGTATTGTTCTCAGATGAACAAAGAGAGCTCTTTCATTAAAAGCATTTTTGAAGTGAAGCCTTAACGTGGTAGAGGCAGAGAACCTGAAACATAAAACCAAGGTACTGTTTAATACCATCTACTAATGTTTATGAAGCGTGCTAGGGGATGCTGTGGGAGAAAAATCATTGTATTTCCACAGGAGATGTGGTCTTTCATCCACTCCATAGGTGAAAGTCAGCTGTAAGCCATTAGAGTGCCACTGACTCCTTCATTTGCATCGGGGCATTTGCCTCACAGCCGGGTACATGCAAACCACAGCAACGTGTTCTGGCTGGCACAGGACGTTTGGGTTCCCGAGGAGGCCAATTATTATAGTTTCTAGAGGGAATGCCATTGCGCCATCTTTTCATTTATGTCTTCTGTGACTGTTCTCATTGTCCATGGAGTCATTTTACAGGGCTAAAATAGCATAAGATCTAGTCTTACGTAGCTACCGCTCAGAAACTGCAATATAAAGAGAATTCAAGATCTCTAGTTAATTTGTCAACTCAAATAGTTCCTTGAGGAATTAACTGCACCTAGGAAAAATTACCCAAAAAAAATCCTAGCACCCCTACTCCTCCCAGCTTTGTGGTGTTAAGCATTGAAAGGATCTCTGCCTGGCTGGGATGCGTAATATATACTCTGTATCAATCTGTGACATGTGGTGAAATGCTTCTTCTTGAAAGCCCACAAGAGAGAAGTAGTATAAATTAAGAGTAATCTCACAACAGCTATTTTTGAGTTCTTAACCAGTGAAAATGTAAGTGTAGCAATATTGTGCATCTATTAAAAATCTTGAAAGGCTCTTTAAAACTAGATGATAGGAGTGATAACGTGTAATTTATTGATGTTACACAGATAGAGAAAAAACCACAAAGTAGCAATTTTTGTGTGAAAAGGGGTATGATAGAGGAAATAAAAACAGAGCAAGGGACTTCTCCCCACAGCTTCGTGCCTGCGTGTGCAACCATGTCACTTTAACAAAAATATCTTGTGCTTTGATCCTGTGCAGCGTTTCAAAACAGGGCATGTTCCTGGTATTCAAAAGTGAAACTCAGAGATGCTGTCTCTAATGTTTTTGGCTGAATAGAGGGTAGAATGTGCCTGAAGGCAGACCTGAGAGATAACTCTTGTACATTGTATTAGTATCACCTGTTGGTGACTCCATGCTTGTGACACAAGTAATTCCAGGGCCTTTTCCCTGTGTGAAGGAAAAAAAAAAAAAAAAAAAAAAAAGCATTGGAACTGACAATGTCCATTTAATGCTACAGATTCATCTGATGATATCAAGCCACTCATGAATGCTGTGTTCTTGTTTATTTCCTTCATTTATTACTAGTTTAAAGCATTCTGCCATACTTTTTTCTTCTTATTAAAAACTAAGTAGGTAACTTTGGAAATAAATCTGCTTCTAGGGATTGCAGAGGTCTCACTGAGGACAGAAATTTTCCCTATGGCCTTCAGCATTGTTGATGTGAGCATGTGCGTTTCCCACTGATATTTAATTCTGAATTATAAGCAGGCCTGAACACTCATCCTGTAAATTCAAAATAAAGAAGCCACAGTCCAAAACAGTATGAATATGTGTCTCACAATATTTCTAAGTTGAAATATTCACCAAAGAACCCAGTTGTACTAGTTAACAATTACCCTTTCACTAATAGATAAAAAAGATAAATGGAAAAAATAACCAAATAAAATCTAGCATTTCCATGTGATAGCTTTCCTCTACTCAGGGCTGAGACACAGACACTGGAATAGATAAAAGCATCCTTTTCCCAGCCTTGAGGACTGGCATTTACAGTTTTTCATACATTCCTTGTTTCTCCCATCAACCAGTAGTTCTGTGACCAGAACAGAATCTTCTACATTGAAAGGCCTTTCTCTGGAAATGTGAAGGGTATAAGCAGTGCTTTTCCACAGGCAGCAGCTCTCTCACAAAAGTCAACCATTTCTGACTGCACCCTTTTCCTAACAGACTGCTACAAACACTCCCTGTAGAGGATTCTAGCTTGAATAGAAACCTTCTAAACAGGTAATTATCTTAAGAGGTTTTAATCTATATTTTCCTTTTAACCAAAGCCCACAGGCTTTCAGGCTTACTGTATTTAACCACACTCAAACTGATAAGCTTTTCCTCCTTGTCTTTCTGCCTGGGGGAAAAACCTAACAATGCAGGGCAAACGTGAAAGAGTTCATGGCATAGCAATTGTCTCTTTTGGAGACATGTTTTAATATATTTGCAACTATTATCCTTCTAATTCATTCCTCCTCCAGACTCAGCTCCCATCTCCAACTCCAGTCCCTTCTCCTGCCTAAACAATGTTTCTAGAGAGAATATAGTGAGTTTATACAGTCCACCACAACAGGATGACCAAAACCAATCCCTGTTCACTTTCCTGATGAGTATTCAGTCTGAAATACACTATTGGGATTTAAACAAGATCCCGTAAAGATATACCATAAGAATACCCACATGAAGATATTCTTGATGACTACAGTAAGCTTTCGATCAGGAGCATAGAATGGCAAAATTAATCACCTTGTTTGCCTGCATTTTTCTGAATGTTTAGTCTTTCTGTTTCCAAGAAGTGTCCCCCTGTTCTTTGTTTGAGGGAGGAGCATTCACACTAACTTCACTGGCATTGCTGACCCATCTCACCTTTTCCCTGCTCAGTGGCTCTCTTGGTGTAAGCCTGCTAGTGCAGCATGCCCCTTTGGAGCAACAGCACCTGGCACTGTGAAGAAACACTAGCAATAGATGCACCTCGACTTTTAAAGAGACAAACTGCCGTAAACTTATAGCCAATTAAAACAGTTGGGCCATGCTGGGGCTTGGCAGGATCGTGTGTGAGCTCTCTGGGAGCAGGCGAGGGAACATGAAAATGTTCCCTGCTAAAGGAGAGCTTTCTCTTCCTAGGAAATAGTGCCATCATGTGGCAACGTTGGTTTCTCTGTGCCCAGTTACAAGAGGACAGTTGTACAAACAGTTTTCTCCCTTTAGGTTTTAAAAAAGAGCATTAAAATACTCTTTGGTGGTCATATCTTTAGCTAATATAAATAGGTTACGGCTGGCCGGGGAATTGACAAGCTTGTAATGGTATGGCCAGCCTGTTAAAACCCCCGTTAATGAAGCTGTGACAACAGCTCCAGTGGTTCTGTTAACGTGGTATATATTGCTTGGGGGTGTTGGAGAAGCATTCCCCATCAATAGTCTGTGTCTGTGCTAGGGATAAGGGAGTATGGCTGTAGCAGCAGAGGGTCTGCAGACAAGGATTGAGTAAGGAACTGAGAGAAATAGAGTGTGTTTACAGAGGGCGTACATTGGACCAGACTCCAAATATGTGCATGGGAATAAGAATGGCCTTCGAGTATACCCTCCTTACTCTAAAGTATCTTTGGAGTTCCTAAAATAGCAAGAATATGAGCTGGAGTGAAAGTGGGAAAAGTAAATGCTCTGGCTAAAAATGGAGTATTTCTTTAAGTTAAAAATAGGTGAATGTGCTGTAACACTTTGAAGTCCTTGGTCACCAGATTGGTATGAATTGGAACTAGCTTATACCTGCTGTTTTACAGTTTTAAGAAGGATGCTCACCATAAGGAGATATAAAGAATCAAGGCACTAGAGCAGTGTGAGAGGAAGCTTCATTTTTGTAAGTCTGGACAACAAAATATGAAGAGTCTTGTGGAGTTAATTCCTGATATTTCTGTAATGTTCTTTATCAAAGGAATGCAAAACAATGTAAGATTCATTAAGGTGGGCAGTCCTTCTGTGGAATTGGGTATGTGATGCTGTCCTTGTTCTACATGTGAAACAAACTGAGACACAAACATTGCCGCCTGCAGATTGTAGAGCAAACAGGATTAGTGCTGACAGACTTCTCCCTCAGACTTTCAGATGAAGCAAGGGAAGATGATTGACTGCCTGCTCCCCAAGCGTGTAGGCTGAAATTGAGGCTTCTATGCTTGGCATTAGGAAGTTAAGCCCACAGGGTGTAGAAGTAATCTTTATGTACAGAACACCTATGGTTTAGTCTTCAGTTTTATGTAAAATGGGTATCTCGTCATTAGGTAAATGCTAAACAGGACAGGGCAATTCACTCAATAAACTGTCCATAGGAAATTTGCTGAACATTCTGTAGTCTGCAGAAAAAGCCTGTCTCCTGAACAAAGTTTAAGCCAGCTATTTCTTATTAGCCATCTACTCGATATGTTTGCTCCTTGGAGAATAAGATTGTGTTTGTGTGTGCATGCATTGCTGTCTTTCAAATAAACGTAGTTATTAGACTATGAAATTTAGAGAAGTTTGACAGCTTTCAGAATGCAGTGATTCTTTCTTCCATAGAGTGTATTACTGACACATTAATAGATGTTGTGCTGGTAAAAATACAGTACTTCCTGTTAAATGTAGACTGCTACATATTTTGATTCTAACAACAATCTGGTAGGGTTAGGGCAATTCGTGTAGTGTCATCTGGTGTTTGTTTTGGATAGATATTATAGAAGGAGATACTCATTTTCAAGATGTTCAAGCAGATGATTGGGTGAAAAATCCAGCAAACCTTTAAAGCAACAGAAAGCAAGGGCTGCTCCTGGTCAGATCTCCTGCTGAGGATACAAATGTTCTTCTGTGTTCCTGAAACTCCATACAAGCTTTTCCTATTGCAGGCCCCTGCTCAGAATGAGGCCAAATATTCAGAAGAATCAGTGTGAGCAGGATTGGCCAAATCGGCCTCTCTAGCATCATTGAGATATACTGAGAAGGCAACCAATACATGGTTTTCAGGGCTTGAATTCAAGTCACTTTCCGAGTGGAAAAAATGATGCTGCACTAAATTTGGTCCCAGAGAGTTGGAACCTGATGCAGGGCTAATTTTGTGTATGGAAACACTAGGTATGAATTTTTTCTCCGTTAATCCAGGTTTATTTTAGAGCAACTAACTTGAGAACAACAGAAAATAAAACTTCATCACTAGGGATAAATCATGGCAGTGAAGATGAAGAAAGCACCCATGGTTATGGTGCTAAATTTGGAACAGGGGACACTAATGTATGGAAATTAGAAAACTTCATATGGAAATTGTGGGGCTATAGTAGCTTTCACATGTTATGATGGAAATGCTGTATTTCAACTGAACTGTCATGTTTATGCAAAAGTTGAGATTTTAATTAAAAATTAAAGATTCTTTACTGAGAGATGTCTTTCTTAAGGAAAATATGTAGAGTTTTGTTTTGGTAACAGGGCTTCATTTACTTGGTTTTATTTATTCTGTAAGGTCTTTAAAGTGTTTCATATATGAAGTATCTCAGTCAACTGTCATTCATCTAACTCAGCTGAAGTACTTTTTTTGCTTTAGGGCACTGCATTTAAGTGTAAGAAGGACAAACTGGACAGAAGGCAGAAGAAGATAAGAATGAGGAGAGTATATATAACCAGTGAGAGTGACTGGGAGACCTCAGCTTGTATTTTCTAGAAAAGATAGGTTTAAAGAAGTAAAAAACCTTCTAATACATGAAAGAGTGCTATAAAGAGGAAAGTGGTCAATAGTTCTCTGTGTCTGCTGAGGAAAGGGTGAGTTATTGATTTCAAAGTTAAATACTAGGAAAATTTTCTTGCTGTAAAGATAGCAGACAGTCTGTCTGGGGAGGGAGTGAATGTGCCCACATTATTGTTTTTTTCAAACTTTAGACAAATTTCTGAAGAGATAGTGTAGGTAAACTGTTCCCAACATGAGGAAAAGGAATAGACTGAATAGGTGACTGTCTGAAGAACCTAATGCATCCTTTTGATACAGCCAGCAGGCAGTGGTCATCCAACACTTGATGTGGAGACCAAGGACTATATAATTCCAAAACTACGTGTGGTAGAGTAAGAGAATAAGGAGTAGATGATAATGCTTGCCTCCAGCAGCAGGTTACTTAGGTTTGTGATGTTTAGCCAGGGACTACTGGCTGGATTACAGATGCAAAGAGAAACAACTTCAGCAGCAGGAAGAAAGTCTACCAATCCTACCTTCCACATCTTTGACTGAGTCCAGGCTGTTCTCCCGTATAGGGAGACGCTTGTCACTTTGATGATAAGAATATAAAGATATAATATTCTATATGAGATATAACACCTCCAACTTTTCTACTTCCTCTCAAAGTGTGTATTCTTCTCAATGCAAGGCCTGGGAAGCTTGTCAGAAAGACATACTAGGCAACAATATCAGGCTAGTTCTAGTTAATCTTGTCTAAGTATCAGTGAGATGGGTTGTCAAACAATTTTCTAAATACTACTGCAAAAAATTGAGGCAAAAAACAACTTCTATCTGTCTTAGCAAGCCTTCAAATACTCAAGGGTACAAAATTATTATTCTCTTTGCCCCGTAAGTATAAAAGCAAGACAGAGCCTTTGGGGTTCACTGCTAGTTATTCCTGGGGAAGACCACACAGTAAATTTCCCCAAAAGACCTCGGATTTGGGTGTCCTAGGCAGTTTTGCTTCAGGTGAAATGTATGCACTGGGCTACTGCTTAGTTACAGTAGCTGTGGTGGTTTCATCATCACCATGTCTCTAGAAATGGTAGTCATTACTGTGCAATGAGCTTTGAGATACTGTGTTTTTAAAGGACACTAGAGAAAATCAAATTCTGTGATATTGTCCAGTTATGAGCATTAAAGCTGTAAGCATTGACTTTGCAGAAAGGGACATCTAGTGGCATCTACAAAAAAACCCTCACTAAATACATTTTTAAATGTACAATGTGGCCATTTGTGTGTGCCTTATGGTTTTCAGTATTCCATAAGTCTTTGTAGCTCTACTACATCCTGTGTTTGCTGGGATCTTTTTTCATATTTGGCAAACAAAAAAATCCCCTTTGCGAGCCATACCTTTCTAGCTTTATGTGGGTGTATGTATGGGAGCTTTGGCAAATAGAAAAATGCCTTCAAGCCATGCTCCACGTAACTCACTGCTGCACTTCCACATTTTCTATAGAATCTCCCAGGAATCTACTGCCTGCTGTTTCCTTCTGCCATTGCCTTCCCCTTTGGTACTGTACTTGGAGAGGTTGTCATTGGTATTGTCATGGTAAAATCTACTTTCTTTTGAATGCCCATAACATAAAAGTCAGCAGGAGGGGTGGATGAGATTCAAGGAAACACTAATCTAAGCACTCAGTCATGTATTACACAACAAAAGTTTTTTCCTTTCCCATCCATGTCGTGCTCCTTCTTACTAGTTGAGGATGAATTCCATGCATGTTTCTGTGAATAGCCTGACAGTTTAATCGGTACATTTGCATATGGGTAAACGGAGCTTTTTTCAAAGTTGCACAGTAATATGTTTCACCTTTATGCCATGCCAGCTTCAAATTGCATCCCAGGAGGATTGCAAATGTGCATAATCTGTGCAGTTGTCTGGGCTTTTTTCTTTTCTTTTTTTTCCTGCTTTTTTTCTTCTTTTTTTTTTTTTTTATTTTTTTGAACTAGCAAACGCCTATTCATTGCCCATCTGGGTAAGAATGGCCTTTGCATTTTCACACCCATTCTTTCCTATATGGTTTGTGAATACCCCTCCAATCAGAACTTGCTTCACAGAAAGGGGACAAAACCATTTTACAGGAGTTTCTCAGAATAAGTCCATTGGGATCTCTTCATCATGTTTACTGGACATAAAAAAAAAAAAAAAAAAAAAAAGGAGGTGGGGGGGCGCTTAACAAAGACCACTTGAATTTCACAGAAAGGTTCCCACTGTCTCGAGTTTAAAAGAGTGGCAGGTCTGAGAAGAGCCTGAGACAGCAGTCTTTTTCCTGAGCCAGGCATTCTGTGCAGTGACAAGTAGGTGAGTGTGCGCGTGTGTAGCTGGGTCTTGTGAAGAGCTGACACACTTTCTGGCTTGTCCAAGGCTCTACTAGTCTTTGTCAGAATGTGGCATTTACTTTAGAATCTAACCTGCATTGGCAAATCCACTTTTTATGGGGAGCATCACCTTTGGGCTTTCAGCTTAGAACTGCATACTGTAAGGGACAACCACAAAACTTAGATCTGGGCAGTTTCCTGTAGAGAGAGAGAGGAGCTGCATGGGAACGCAGTATTTTCTACAGACCAATCTCTGGAGTTTGTTAAAGCTGCTCTTTTATACTGCTGTGGTTTACATACTGGCATCTCTCATGCTACTGCAAATTATTTGGTTGCCTGTACTTTGGATACCTGGATAGGTGTGTTTTTCAGTGTTGAATGTCAAGGAAGGTGGCCTAGAAGAAACATCTTCAAAATCTAGATTGGCTTTTTTAACTATCTATTACATGTCTCTTCCATGCAGTCCTCTTGGTTTCTCAGTTGAACAAGTGGTAGATGTTCCAGTTTTATTTGAAGAAGCAAAGAAATGAAGATAAGATTCTTCTTTTAACTCTGTTATACCAATAGCAACTAAAACATACCCCATGCCTTTTATGAAGTGACTCAATTGACTTTCACGCCAGTTCCTACCCTCAAGATGCATCCTAGACCAGTTCCTATAAGAGAAATATTCACATCACTCTCATAAATGCATACAGATCTCTTTTCTTTAGCCTTGATTAACCCCAGCTGGCTGTTTGGATCAAGTTATCTAATGACCAAATGTGTTGTGGCTACACAACTCTTGCTTCACACAGGTAGGACCTGAGAAAGGCTGCTGAAATTTCCAGATGAACCTTTCCCTTCTTCCTTTCTGTACATGATTTGTGGATAAGTGGCAGAATCCATTTTTCCAATAAGTTATCCAGTCTCATGGTACATATCACACCTTACAGAAAGGATTTGTCCCAAGGATGCATTTTGCAAAGTTCCACTCACAAAATTCATTTTATCTGTCAAAGTGTACAGGAACAAAGTAGATTTCTTTCCATCTGATCAAGCCAAGAGACATGTCCGTGCCACCTCTGGTATTTATGCAATATTCCACTTTGTGCATGTGCAAGGCAGGATTTTTGTTTGATTGAGTTAGAGTGCTGCATATTTCTTCTTCTTATCAAATACCTCATTTGACAAAGCAGAACATAAACCAGAGGTCATTCCCCTTTCCAGAAGCACATCTTAAAGACATCTTTGCATGAAAATGGAGTCCTAAGGTCAAACCAAGTAGTGATTGATACTTACTGATTGGAAAGTTTTCTGGTATACTAATAGGCAACCCATCAAAGGCAGATGCAGATAAGTGGGTAGCTATGCAATCACTTGCCATGGCCTACAGTAGGTCTTGAAAAGAGGTGTCATCTATATATCATTAACTTTCCAACCTTCCATTTCCTCACTAGTACAAGGCTTTCACCAAGTTCTTTTCCTTTCAGATCAAGGATTCTGACTTTTTATGTAAATACATTTTGAATCCTTGTGTGATTTGACATGTTGGGGAGGGAAGCATCTGGACTTGCCCAGGAGGCTCCTGGAGAATTACTGTCTGGAAGAAGGAGGGAATGCATCTCTTCTGTACATTATTTTGTGTAATAATAGTTGCAGTGTTCTTGAAGGGAATTCTCCCAGATTCTAAGATGTTTTCCAGTCCTATGATCAGTCTCATCCGAGGATGAAAGTACAGTTATCCCAGCAGAGTTTATGAACAAGAAAGATGAAATTCACAACCTCCATGATACTGTTAGTGGTTCCCTCCTTGTTTCTGCCATAAGAGCATCACCCCGGTATTGTAATCTCACATGGAAATCAGTACCCTTCTGATACTGGCTGGTTTACATCTGTTAACATCAGACTTCTTCAGACAGTTTGGCCCTGTCAGGATTTCCAGGTCCTGACCTTTGTGCTTCCCTTTTATCATTCAGCTACTTCAGAGAATTAAAATAACCGTCCTTGTCGAAGCTGGTTTCTCTTTGAACCACCAGAATAGAGGGTGCTTGAGATGTCAGGAGTGGATAAATGAGAAGGAAAAGGCAGAGCAGGGAGGACATCACACTTTCCTGCAAATTGCAGTGAGTAGTGTTCCACTGCCTGTGTATGAGATGTAAAGCGCCCTTTAGGCTGAACCAGAGGGACATAGTTGGGCTAAAAGGCAAGTATATGAAGCTACTTTCAATGCCATTTATTTGCTCTGTATATTTCTGTTAGAGCAGACAGTGGCAATAAGCTGGTTTAATTTACTTGCGCTTCTCTACCAAATTTCTACTTTTAGATTGTCACACATTAACCAGTAATTGGGGCAAAAGAGGTTGTAGCTTTGGTAGGAATATTTAGGACAAAGTGCCTCTAACACTACTGGTGATTATGCATTCCTTTTCTCTGCATACTTTTCTGGGAACCAATGTGATGCAGATACTACAAATACTATAAATAAAAATGTATTAATAATTTTCTATTTGTTTACCACTCAAAGAGGAGTTGGTTCTTTATTGTTAAACCATAGTTTTTGCCCATTAAATCTAAATAGTCAAAAAACAAGTAAAGAACAGGAAAGGAAACAAAAAAGCATTAAAACGAAGCAAGCAAGATGGAGATAAGGAAAAGTGGATCAAGAGATAAATAAGTTACTTTTAGTCTCTTGCAGAAACTAATTTTAAAGGATATGCTGGCTCTGTACCCAAATTGGTTAGGTGCTTTTCTAAACTGCTCTCTATTTTGATTATTTAGCCAAACTAAGACAAAGTCTTTCTTAGAGTAAATATCTGTAATTTTCCACTTTCAGTCGAGTAAATAACAGCAAGAGAACATCTTTTTTTATATGATGGCATTCTGGTGCCAGTCAGAGCTTGGGATATGCTAAAAAAGAAGGGGACAGCTCATGTTAACTTTGTGCTTTGGGTTCTTTATAGAGGACTGTTTGTCACTATTGGGTAGCAAATGTTCTAAACCACAACCCCAGACAAAACTATGCGTGGGATTTTAGGAACATTTACAGCCTAAATCTTGAACCAGATTTCGATTTTACAAAGTGAACTGCCAGGGTTTTTTCTGATGCAAATAACTGTACTATAAAACACAGGATCCAAATTCCTTAAAATACCAATATCACATTTTTATATAGTCTTTGCATTATCAACTTGGTCATTAGGGTCATTAAAGTAAGAATATGATCTCTCCTGGCATAGGTCCACATCCAAACAGCCTAAAATCCAGCTTCAATCCATGTTCTCAGTGTTTACAGTTGGCTAGCTCTCGGGTTTTTAAAGTCAGATAAACTGATAGGAAGTCCAAGGCCCAGGAATGTGGTTGGAATTTAGGCCCAGCCACACCTGGCTTTGGTTTGTCCAAAAAATTAGAACTTCAGCAAATGAGTAGCAAGTTTACTTCTAGTCTTACAGAGATGCTGTCTTCTTATCCATGCCTTTGTATGTAATTTTTACAGTGTAATCTGTTTTGTTTACCCAGTGGGCAGTCACCTTCGCCAATGGCCTGACTGCGGCTCTGCAGAGGACCAGACTCAATCCGTTGGTGTTGTGTTTTTTTTTTTTTTTTGTCACCTGCTTTGCTACAGGTAACATCAGTTGCAAGGGGATGACAGAGCGCATTCATAGCATCAACCTTCACAACTTCAGCAATTCTGTGCTCGAGACCCTCAACGAGCAGCGCAACCGTGGCCACTTCTGTGACGTGACGGTCCGCATCCACGGGAGCATGCTACGCGCCCACCGCTGTGTGCTGGCGGCTGGCAGCCCCTTCTTCCAGGACAAGCTGCTGCTGGGCTACAGCGACATCGAGATCCCCTCCGTGGTGTCAGTCCAGTCTGTGCAAAAGCTCATTGACTTCATGTACAGCGGGGTGCTGCGGGTCTCGCAGTCGGAGGCCCTCCAAATCCTCACCGCTGCCAGCATCCTGCAGATCAAGACTGTGATTGATGAGTGCACAAGGATTGTCTCGCAAAATGTGGGAGAGGTCTACCCGGTGATTCAGGATTCTGGCCAGGAGACACCCAGGGGAACACCCGAATCAGGCACCTCGGGGCAGAGCACCGACACAGAGTCTGGATATATGCAGAGCCATTCGCAGCACAGTGTGGACAGGATCTATTCGGCCCTCTATGCCTGTTCCATGCAAAATGGCAGTGGGGAGCGCTCCTTTTACAGCGGGGCTGTGGTCAGCCACCATGAAACAGCCCTGGGGCTCCCCAGGGACCATCACATGGAAGACCCCAGCTGGATTACCCGGATCCACGAACGGTCACAACAGATGGAGCGGTACCTCTCCACCACTCCAGAGACCACACACTGCCGCAAGCAACCGCGCCCTGTCCGAATTCAAACCCTGATGGGCAACATCCATATTAAGCAGGAGATGGAGGATGACTATGACTACTATGGCCAACAGAGGGTGCAGATCCTTGAGCGCAATGAGTCTGAGGAATGCACCGAGGACACTGACCAAGCAGAAGGCACTGAGAGTGAGCCCAAAGGGGAGAGTTTTGACTCGGGAGTCAGTTCCTCCATTGGGACTGAGCCTGATTCCATGGAGCAGCAGTTTATGGCTGGTCTGGGCCGGGATGGGCAGCAAGAACCTTCTCAGGCAGATCAAAATGATGTCCCTGCTGATGGCACTCAGCCGCAGCAGCAGCAGCAGCATGTAGATGCCAACTCTTCCTCGCCAGAGAGAAGCAATGACGTTGAAATGGACAGCAAAGTGCTCACAGTCAATAACAGCACCGAAAAGGGGGCTTTGCAGCCTTCTGTCAACACAACTGTTGCCCAACCATTGCCAACCACACAGATCTACTTACGCCAGACAGAAACCCTCACCAGCAATCTGAGGATGCCACTGACTCTGACCAGCAACACTCAGGTCATTGGCACAGCTGGCAACACCTACCTGCCTGCCCTTTTCACCACACAGTCTGCTGGCAGTGGCCCTAAGCCTTTTCTCTTCAGCCTGCCCCAGCCTTTAGCTGGCCAACAGACACAGTTTGTGACAGTGTCCCAGCCTGGCCTGTCAACCTTTACTGCCCAGCTGCCAGCCCCACAGCCCTTGGCCCCATCTGCGGGCCACAGCACAGCAGGTGGGCAAGGCGAAAAAAAGCCTTACGAGTGCACTCTCTGTAACAAGACTTTCACCGCCAAACAGAACTACGTCAAGCACATGTTTGTACACACAGGTAAGAGTGTGTCCCTTTGGTTTTTACACGAAGCCAGAGAAAGTCTGACAAACATGGACTTAGGTTCTGTTTCCCAACCTGCTGGCCCCCAGTACAAACAGGAGGGGGAGGTTATCCAGGGAGCTGGTATCACTGAACACCTTCCAAGCTTTACTGCATTGAAGTTGAGCCCCTGCAGAAACCTGACTGTGCGTGGTGCAGAAACAAACTCATTTTACTCAGAGTAAAATAGGTCCTGCACCCATCCAAGGAAATGGTAAGCATTTGTTGTCCCCTGCAAGCTGACCAGGCAATATTAAGTAGAAGTGGCATGAGGAAACAGTAATAAGTCATTAAAGAAAAACTATATCTCCTTAGAAAGGAAATCCCCTTGTAGGTTTTGCACGTGCAAGGGTTTAAGCTTGAGTGATAATGTTTGGCATGAGTTTAGGGAATAGTGCATTCCTGGTGGAGTTGCAGCAATAGCTCCAGGCCTGGGTGCTACACACACTGCCGTGTATTTTCTAAATCTCACATATTCCTATAAGAAGGTAAATTTGAAGTTCTTTCAGGAAGTTTTTCTGTATTTCACTGAAGCTGATTGCTGTAAGCCCCTGTCTCCTGACTATCAGATGTTTCATTTGCTGCGAGTACCAAAACATAGGGCTCAATGAGAAAAATTAAAAAATATATATGTAGAACACATCAGCACCCTTTTTGTTTAAAAGTGCAACTGATTTAGTATATGGTCTTTTGAGATGACATAGGCAACCTTATTTACTGCTGAGCTCAAACTGCCTTTTCTAGCTTTGTCAAGTGATGAGACTTCAAGGAAATGCCGTATCTTACATGGAGAAACTGTCCTGGGTTCAGGACTAAATTTTGCTTTCTTTAGCCCTCAGCTCATTCTCATGTCGGAGAGAAATTCTACTTTAGAGGAAGAGTAAATATTTCTCTTGCCAAGCAGTGGTTTTGTTAACGTCAGATCTTAAAATAAATGCTCAGTTTGTGATAGATGAAGTAGAACCTGGAGAAATTGCCCAAGGTATGGGAGGAATGTAAGTCATGCCTCCCCACTGTATCCAATAGATTTCATTTTCATGTGTGTATGTGAACTTTTAACTTCTGTTTATCTATAAGTATCACTTAAATGAAAAATTCCTCTGAGACAGACATGTAAATGTATATATACAAAAAATTCAACTTCTCAGGACTGGTAAAAAATGTATGATTGTGAGGATCAAGAATCCTAAATCCCAAGATTACTGTTTGTGTCTGTTTATGTTCTTCATCTTTCTGTTATGGATGAGTAGCTAAAATACTGTGTAGTTAGTGTTGTGTTAATCAGAAAAATATCCCCTTTAGAACACTGTCAAATATATCTGCCTGCGTCCTTGTTCTAAAATCTATAAAGGCTTTTTCACACAGAATTTTACTGAGATTAGATGCTTTATTTCCCCTACCCCCAACTGTGTACTGCATTTGGTATTTGGAGTCAGATAAAGAATGATATTGGAAGACTTGATCTAAAATATTCCTAGCTACTACACATAAAGTCAACAAAGGAAATTGGTAGGCATCTCCAATCATTAATTAATATTCTATTTGTGTGTGCCTGAGAATGCCCAAAATAATGATCTAAGGTGGAAAGGAAATATTTCGGTAGGTAAATGATTTCAAAATTCATTTAGGAACAAAGTGGCTCCTGGAGTGTCTGGCAGAATAATTGCACCTTAACCAACAGAGGGCAGGGCTTCAGAAAACCCTTCTGAAAATAACCTTTATATGTACAGCCTCAGAGAAAGCATGTCTGCTACCTTGTCTAGTGCTGGACAGAATCATTATGAAAACTGAGAAGAGACAACTGTTCCCACTGTCAGCATGACTTTCCTCAGCCCTGATAAAAGAAACCAGGCAAAGTGACTCTGGAAAAGATCCATGGAAAAAGGGAAAGATTTGGGATATGAAAATGTTTGAATTAGTCTAGCTGTTTGGAAGCCATGGAGGAGTCTAATCATAAATTGGAATATAACAACTTAAAGGCCTCCCAAACTTGATGTTTTTACACTTCCAAAAAATGTACTCTGATGTAGCTTTCCATGCAATGCAAACCTTCCTCCTTCTTTTACATGGACACACGTACTTGCTAGAGATGGATATTTTTCCATGTTCCCTGCAGACTGGCTTTAATATATCCCACAATGTTGTTCTCCAACACATGCGATGTTGTAGAAACACATGCTAGAATACTTGCAGTGTCCATGTACCTTATAAGCCACCATTGCATTTTCCTACATATCATGCTGTGACTAATATTTTATAACTGTCCTGCTAAAACCAGCCTAATATGAAATAAAGAACCAAAAGGAGGAATATGCACATTTAATTCACTGAGCAAAGTTTTTTACAACTTCAAGATGAAGACTCATGGGAATAAAGAATCTACAGTGCTCACTTAGGAAGGACATAAATTTGCATACAAAAAAGAAAACCTAAAAAGTTTTGAGATTCTTAGGAGAGATGAAGTCCCAGGAAAGTTTTGAAAGAAAGCCAGAACCCAGTGTATCTTAGAAACGTGCAGACAAAAATCAGGGTGTTATTATAGCATTGTCTTAACAGAGTCTAGAGCGGAGGAAACAGACTTAATACAAACTCAGGGGCATATATTGCCTAAGGCAAAAATGAGCATTGTAAATATAACCAGCCTCTTATAAGTTAATCAGACATTATTATAACTGACGCACTGTCATTTTCCACATAACACGTGTCAAACATACCACACTGGCTTGTCTACACTCAACACACCGCTATGTTCACCAAAGCCAGCAGGAATGTAAAGCCTTAATGTGTTTTGACCAAGTGTTTTTCACCAAGTAGGTGCAAGGAAGAGAAACATGTGGATCCAACTCTAACCATTCTATGGGCATTTTATTCACTGATGTCATCAATGAGAAATTTCAAGCAATTTGACAAAAATGGGGTCAGCTATCTAGTAATCAGCAGCTTTGTCCATGGTTTTAGTGCATACATTAGGAGGGAGGGGGGCACTGGAAGGTAAAGTAACTAAGACTGTCTAGAAATGAGCATGAGGAGCAAGACAGGAGATGCTGTGCCATTTAAATTGGGGGTGGATGCCAGGACCTTTTAACTCAAGTCCTGTCTTAGTCAGCACCTTCTATGTGATCTTGAAGAGATCACCTGAGCTCCTTTTTACTGTATGTGGATTGTGAATACCTATAGTCCCCTTTGTAAAGCATTTTGAAACATCTGGTTGCAAAAATTGTTGTGCATCAAAACATGCTTATTAGCAGAATTACTCTTTCTTAAGCAGAGCAGCTCTCCCAAGACACCCATGAGACTTACCAGTAGTTTACTGCAAAGAGTCGTACCAAGCTGGTTTAATTTATTATCTTCTTTTTTTTTTTTTTTTTTTTTTTGTCTGTTTTTCTTTCTCTCTCTCTCTCTCTCTCTCTCTCTCTCATTGGTAATGGGCAGGTGAGAAACCCCACCAATGCAGCATCTGTTGGCGCTCCTTCTCTTTAAAGGATTACCTAATCAAACACATGGTGACGCACACTGGCGTGAGGGCGTACCAGTGCAGTATCTGCAACAAACGCTTCACCCAGAAGAGCTCCCTTAATGTGCACATGCGCCTCCACCGCGGGGAGAAGTCCTACGAGTGCTACATCTGCAAGAAGAAGTTCTCCCACAAGACCCTGCTGGAGAGGCATGTGGCTCTGCACAGCGCCACCAACGGCACGCCCGGAGCCACCGGCACTGGCCCAAGGGCCGTCCCTGCCGGGGTGGTGGCCTGCACGGAGGGGACCACGTACGTCTGCTCTGTCTGTCCAGCTAAGTTTGACCAAATCGAGCATTTCAACGACCACATGAGGATGCATGTGTCAGACGGATAAGTAGAATCTCTCTCTCTCTCTTTGTTATGAACAAAAAAAAAAAATAGAAACGACAAAAAAAGCTATGGCACTAGAATTTAAGAAATGATTTTTTGTTTCATTTTTACCTTTATTTTCCTCCTTTTTTTGGGTTCGTTTCATTTTGTTGTTTTTGTACTACATGAAGAACTGTTTTTTGCCTGCTGGTACATTACATTTCCGGAGGCTGGGTGAATTAATAATTTTCCCAACCTCCCTTGGATGGTGGCCTTAAGGCCAGGTAGTGCTTCATGAGCTCCACTGGTTGGATCTCTAGCTACTGGCCTCTAAATACAACCCTTCTTTACTACAAAAAAAAAACCAACAAAAAAAAAACCACAAAAAAAATCAAAAAACAGACAGAAAAAAAAAACAAAAAACAACAAAAAACAATTTCTTTTTTTCTCACTTGTGAAGAGCACTACAAAAAAAGAAACAAAACAAAATATATTACAAATCTACAAGGCCTACTGTCGTTGTAAGTACACCGCTCGCAGTGTTTCAATGGACATAATTCACAATGCTGACCGCTTTTGGACTTCACAGTATCCAGTTAGAACTGTGGAATATTTTGCTTCTGGTTGAGCAGCAACCAGAGGAAACAAGGCCCTGCTGGTTTCCACCACGTGTCTGCTTTCTCACACACACACACGTCCACACACACACACGAAAGGGCTGAGGGGAGTGCGAGGCAGTGTGGCTTGGATCGTGTGGAGTCCCTGCAGGGTGAGGAAAAAAAGAATCAGAGGTTCCTCACCTGGATTCTGCTCCATCCCACGCTCTCTGGCGCACCCTCCCCGCTGCTTTTCCCATACCACCACCACCACCTTACAGCAGAAACCAAGAAGATTCAGACAACGAGCAACGGTGGCTTTTTTGTAATTTATTCAGTGTCTTCGCTGAGCCCAGGGCCTCAGCACAATCAAGAGGGACTTTCACAGAAGGCAAAGAGAAACACAGAGGAAAATCAAAGATATCAGAGGTTGCAACCTATGGATCTAGGTACAAGAGAAGGGTTAGTTCCCACAATCTTTGCAAAAAAAAAAAAAAAAAAGTTGCATCAGGATTTATTCTTGTGGAAGAAAGAGGAATAGAGGGTGGGTGGGGAGGGGAATAATAATTAAAAAAAAAAAAGAGTTCTTGGGACTTTTTTAATTCAAAATTTTATAGAGGGGCAAAAGTGACGTTTACCAGATAGAATGCTGATTTTTTTAATATATTTACAACAGTATTTGTGTAAAAAAACAAAAAAAGTGAGATTGTTAAAAGTAATTTTTCTTTGTTTTCTTTTTCGTTTTGCGTACACTGCCACTAATATCTTCTCTTTTATTATATATATGAATATATATATAAATATATATTTTATTTTAAATTGAGACTGTTAAGGTTAGCTAACCTGCTTCCAGATAGGGGGGGGGGAGGGGAGATGATCTTGATTTTTATTTTAAAAAAAGAGGAAGGATGTTTCTTAATTTTCTTTTCTAGTATTATTCTCTCTCTCTCTCTTTTCTAATGGAATCAAGAATTACCTGGGTCGATGAGGGGCTCTGTGAAGTCATCTGTGAGATTATCTACTAGAGTTTGTGCATCCTGCAGTATCGTTTGAACTGCTACTTTGTTTTTGAATTACGTGGTTCTCTTTTTGACTCTTACCAAGGTTCTGTTGTTTCTTTTTTTGGTTCCGTCTCAGAATTTATTTCTGCTGAAGGGCAGTTCCTTTTGAGAAAGAGATTTTTCTAGCAATGTTCCCTTGGTTTAGGGATGATAGAATCTGTAGTCTTTCTTCTTATTTGAAAAAGTAATTAAAGTTTTGGAAATGTGTAATAACTAGGATTTCCCTTCTTTTTGGTCACTGGACAAGAACTAATCTGCTGTATTGTTTTCTCATCCCTGCCTTGCTCGCTAGAGAGCTTCCATATTTGTGTGGGAATCTGATCCTGCCCCTGGTAATTTGTGCTGATGCCAAAATAACTTAAAATGTTACCATTGCAAAGAATCTTCCCTTCTTCATTTGCAAAAATGTCTAACTGAAGGGCCACATCCCGCATTCTCTGCATATGCAAAGCTATGCAAGGAATGTAGGACCAGTGTGAAAGATTGATTCCTGATCTGCATATATATGTTGGTGTTTTGTATTTTGTTTTATTGTGTTTGGGCTGGTGTTCTCCCTAGTCGTCTTCTGTGTATCTGTGTGAGAATTTTTCCCCCAAAGCCAACTCCCAAAGTACATGGGTCCTTAGTTCAGTTGGATCAGTGTCTGACACTATCTTTGTCTTGCTTGAAATCCATAGCTAGGATTTGCACCAGCTGCACTCTGGACTTTATATTTAGGCAGAGAAGAAGCACCTAACAAAAATATGCAAAAAGAAAAAAAAAAAAAAAAAGAAAAATTGCTAGTTTAGCTTTTACTTGTGTCTATATTTAAATTAAGCTTTCTTAAGTTTACAAAACTTTGCTTGTGAACACTGAGCATTTCACATGAGACACTTTTATGCTGGACAACTTTCTAACTATTGACTTGATAGATCTCCACATACAATTTTGTCTGTTCTTTACACCTGCGGCTTTTGTATCAGATGTCTGTGATTCAGCACAGGTAACCTCATTGCTGTGTTCTACACCAGTTCCATTACTCATTTATTTTGGGGAAAAAAACCTGTCAGGTGGTTCAGTCTCATAATCTCTCTGTACCCTGCAAGGTATGGTTTAGCAGATCCTAAACATTGAAGCCCTGATTCTCAGCTGCAACAGGCAGCAAGTAGTGACTTAGAGGTGGGTGCCAGAGCAACTGAGTCTTTTATATGGTAACATCTGGTTTTGTTACCAATTTGTTTGCGTAGTTCAAGGGGGCTAGAGAAGGAGCATAAGTTAGTTAACAAATATTGTTGTCATAACCACACTGGTAAAAACAATGCTGGGATGGAAACAGAGAAGTGAAATACAAAGCCTAAGACACAGAGGGAGAGCCAATATTTGCTATATAAAGACATGCTAAATCTGTTCAGAAAATAAAGATTCTAGAGGCAAGGGTGTGGAAGAAAATGGGGACGGTGAACCTATACAAAAAGATTGAAGGTCTTTCTCTGAGGAAAGAAGTTTTTTCTGAGATCTTTCATATCAAAGAGTTTGATGTTCTCTTGTATGGGAATTAATGAAGAATTTTACCCAGCTTAAAAATCTGTAGCTGCTCATTTGTCATCTGAGGTCTGGGGAAAGCTGTTTAATTTGCCATTGTTAAATCTGGTGAACTATAGTTAAGGTGTAATTTATTCTGAAATATGGTTCAGATACCAGAAGAGTTATGCCAGTACAAAGGAAATAAGAATTGGGTTTTATATCCACCAAAATCCAAATACTATGGTGTTTAGAGAGAAAAATCCTATCTAAATTTAAACTCTTCAGGGTTTTTTTTTTTGGCTATATGAAATATGAACTGATTTTGTTGAACCTCCAGGCTCAAAAGTTAGTGTCTTGATTTTGTAAAACACGGAGCAACTTGCAACATGACTTAAAGGTAGCTGAAAGTGCTCATCAGGTCACTTATTTAAGTGCCCTTTTATGAATTTAGAAGCTCAAACATAGACCCCTTTATCTTTTAAAATGTTAAATTATTTTAAATTATCCTTCCTCCCATCTGTTGAAATATTTATTTACAACTTGGAAACAACTACAATGTCTTCAGATTTCATGTATTACTGCAACATTCCTTAGCAGAAAGAATACCTGTGGTACACTAGCAGTTGCAATGATCTACAAACCATTGTTGACAGTGGCTGAGCACATCCATCTTAGAATGCTTAGAAGGCTTCTTTCAAAATTACTGATAAAATGATATAGAGGAGGAAGAGGAGATTAGCACACATCCCTCTGATGGAGCATGCAATATCTTGCATTCCTTAAGCCTGATTCTCACTTTCCCTAAAGCTCTCTTTATATTGCTTTGGCAATGGAAAAGGGCATTAAACAGGAGATAGTTCCAGCATACAAATCAAGGCCTCTCTGCAAGGCAGAAGTGCAATAGGGAAGCCTTAGAGTAAATGAGAGGTAAGTGCCTTCTCTTACTGCTGCTGAGGCTGATGAAGTCAATTGAAAATGTAGGATTGGCCAGAGCAGATCTGTCCTGTGATCCACCTCACCCAGTATTCTGTCTCTGACACATGGCCAGTTACAGATGATTTGAATGAAGATGAAAGACCCACGTTGGATAATTACAAAGTAATATGCCTAAGAGAGAAGATTTATTATAATCCTCATTAGCTATGTATCTGATTATAACCTAAAGACATAATAATTTATGGCCTTAACTTTTTATCCCATATAAAAATTATATATTGTGGCAGATAATTCTCATTATCCTTTAAAGATCTCGCCTATTAATTGCTAGGTGGCCCCAGTGCTATCCTGTGGAAGTGAGTTCCTCAGGTTAATTACCATCTTGTTGAAATGATTCCTTTTCAGGTTAATTTTGTTGCAGTTCATTGAAACGCCCTTGTACTTGTATTATGTGAAATCATAAATCAGAAAACCAAAATTTAACTTCTGTTGCCCATTCCTCTGAAGTCTGCCTCTCTCTGGGAAATCTGAATCCACAAGGAATGCAGGACCAAAACGACAGTGTCTGCTGGTAGTAAGGAGAGAACAGCTACCCAGTGTGTGTGTGTGTGTGTGTGTGTGCATGTCTGAGGTGTGTGCATTCACAAGGTTCTCCCACAGTGATCTCTTGCAGAGAACTAACAAGCACAACTTGTACATAATGGAAACATACCAGTAGACTACACCAGGCTAGAAATTGTAATATGGTGTTTCAATCTGGTCCCTCCCCTCACAAAACCCCTATTAATGGTCTTTCATAAGGGAAATAGGTTTAGATATTTTGAGGGGCTGCTCTGAGGACACTTTATCAGCAACTATCAAGCTTCCACTAGACCTACATCTGGCCCATGCTGTTAGTTACTTTCAAAATCAACTCAAATTCACACTAAGCTAACAGGAAAGAATGGCATTTAATTGACTTTCTACGAGAAAGAGATTTCCCTTTGTTCTAAGATCAAAGAGGCTAAGTGGTACCCATTTTTCTTCTTTTGACTTCTTTTTCATCCAAAGGAGAGTTGAGTAATAACCAACATACCATCAGCCCCCTTGCTTCTTACCAACACCAAACTGATTGATTTCAGTTGACCTTCTGCTATTCAATTAATGCTGGGTGATTCTCATGGTGGAGGAACAAATCTCTGGCCTTTTGAAAGCATTATGCTAGCTTCTCCTGCCTCTCTCAGTAATGAAAACATGTCCCATAGGGAGAAGGTACAAAACATACTATTTGCAGGAATGTTGAGTCCAACCCAAAATCAGAAGCACCCAAACCATTTCAAACATAACCAGCATCCAGCTCCTCTGAGTTTTGAAATAAACCTGATAGAAATGAATCAGCAGGTAGCCTAACTGAAGCAGCATCTGATCAGCCTATAGCAAAATAGCTGCTTTTCACATTTTGTGATTTGTTTTTCTTACTGGCTGTGAGAATTCATGAAGGAGGTGTAATGTGATGAGAACTGGGTCCTGAACGGTTCTGAGCCTCCTCTGCTCCCAGAAGGCTTGTCACTCAGTAGGATCTGGCCCCTCAGTGATCACAACACTGCTGAAGAAAGGCTTATGAAAGAAGCTTCAGAGAATAGATTAAATCTGGAGTCTTGAGTTTGTAAATGCAGTGAGTGTCCCACTGGCAGAAACCAAAATCACGTAAGAAGGCCTTGCAGAGGGGCAGATACCGGAAGTAATGAGTTTCTGCAGCATGTCCAGTAAGACAGTCAAGTGTATGAAGATGGCCTAATGCTAGTTTCATGTTCATCAAGGGGTCTTCTAGCCATGCCAAGCCAGTGTTCTTGCTTGCTGTTGCTTCTTATTTGTCCTGCTAGAATTAATAAGGTCTCAGCTAAAGCTACTCAGTGATCCAGTTCATTTCAGCAGGAGCAAAGGAGCTCCCAGATTTTGACATATGACTAAGCTGGGAAATTTGGAGAGAATTTTAGCTATGTGCATATTCTTCAAACTAACTGAGACAAAACAAAAAGATGGGTTATATATTCTTTAGCATAGAACAGAGAGATTTGACCCACAAGGGAGACACTGGCAGAGACAACCTGTCTGAAAAATAAAAATGCTTTACTTTCTTAGACCTATTGTTGTCAAGCACAAGGGGGAATCTTTGTTTCATTTTTCTAAGAAAATATGTAAATGAGAAACAAGATATGTTAGGTAATAGTGTATATCCATCTAATTATTCCCAGTGCTGATAACTAATCAACTAGATTAGTGCCTCTAGGAACAGAGAAAATGTTATGCATTCAATGTTTCTATTTCTGATCCCCCTTCTCTATAAACCAGGAGTAACTAAGATAAAAACAGTAGAGTTATACAAATGCAAAATTTTGGTGAACAAAATAATTGTTTCTCTGTGTATGTCAGCCAGTATCTGGACAAACATCCATTCTGAATTAGTGTTTATAATTGTTAGGATGCTGTTAGATAATTTTGGTTTAAAACTCATGCTTTTAGAGAAAAAAATACAAAGTTACGTAGTAATAGATACTTTTTCATGATATATTTAGCAATATGTTAGCCTCTGCTAATAATCCCCAGGCATTATGAGACAGTCCAAGTGTAGGAGATGCAGAACTGACATCTACTGTGAATAAAGTAAAAAATTAATTTTATCCCATAATATGCTTTAAATCAGTATTCACATTGCAATTGCTAAGTCAAGTAAAGAGTTGCTGGGTTTATTTTAAAGTACGAGTGAACATTATTCTAGCAAAGTCACATCAGGAGAAAAATTAGTCATGGTTTTTAAATGGCAATTTCCCCAAGAATTGTTCATTAAAGCTTTTAAAATAATAGGAGACCAACTCAAGATATGCAGAGCTCTGCTACTATAACATGATTCTTCATGTTATACATGATCACAGTTTCTACCACCAAAACTAAGTCTACTTCACTGACTTCTTTTCCCCGCAGTTAGTGAACTGAGATTATTGTGCACAGACACATAAGGCCAAGGAAAACCCTTAAAGTTTCCCGTAGGAAAATGAGTGACATTGAGGTGAGCAGACCAGGAAGGTCTTCCAAACTGTGTTTTAACTTCCCAATTTACACATTTGTCCTGAACTGCTTTTCAAAAAGCAAAGAGCAGTCAGGAAGCAAATACACTACAGCCTTGAATACACTACAGCCTCATATACAATAACTGCCTTAAACCAGAAATGTGTCTGAGCAGTATGGACTGTGCTTACGTTTTGTATTTATAGCAAAATTTCACCTAAAACATTCCCTTAATACAAAATGTGTTACATTGTGTTTGACAGGGTGGGAAAGAGATAAAGAAGTATTAGCAGTCTCTTCATATCAGATGGTGCTTCTCAGCTGTTTCAGTTACAGCTCTAGGTTTGGTCACCTTCCAAAGTGATCTCCTCCTCTTAATTGGGTTGGTTGGCATCAGATTCCTGCAAAACACTGGAGGGTAAATCCTCTTCCTAAACCAAATGAATAATATGGGAGTAACGCTGTGTGATTTGACTGCTGATTCCAGTCTCACCATCCCAGTGGAATTCATGAAAGAGAAATCCAGTGAAATGCTACTTCCCAGTGACAAATTCTGTTCTTAATTTTTACCAGTGCAACTGGTATTGTCACTTTTGGGGTTCTATGCATGTCACTAGAGATAAATGTAGGCTCTTTGAATGGTTTAGCTGTCATTTCTTTTAAGACAAACGTATGCTAACATATCCTTTTGCTGAAGCAATATCATACAAACAAAAGAACCACCAATATTCCATCACATGTGAGAACTTCTATCTAGTTCAGCCCACAGGGACATCCCTGTTTCCACTTCTCATGCAAACTTTATTAGCATTTGAGCCTGCTTTGTGCTGTGAAATTTCATGCACAGACATGCAGCCACACACCAAGCAGCCCTCATAAGTGCTCCGTGTTTAGGGGTGGTTTTGGAAGTGTTAGGTTGATGGTTGGACTTGATGATCTTAAAGGTCCCTTCCAACCTAGGCAATTCTATGTCAGGTTTGGCTTAGGAATTGCAGTAGCTCATGTGCTTTCATAAGGCTCCCCATTGGGACTTATCCTGCTGGAAAACCTAGAACAGTTATAGCAAAGCATTTCTTGCCTTGGTTATTTTATGGGCAGAACTGTAGACTTCCATAGTGTGCACACTTCATACAGTTGATTTTTTTGCCAAATACACAGTTTTGTGACACTTGAGGAAAGTGCAGAGCTTGGTTAGTTACTTATTATTATGCTCAACTGTCCAATTCTGTAGTGTCCTGTTCCTACAAAACAGACAGGTGTCTTTTTTCTGAGATCTATGCATTTAATTAGGCACCTTTTCTATTTCACTTTGCTCCTTTTCTTTTTGCCACCTGGATATTGCCATCTTCTTTGTTGAACCTTATAAAGTCCCCTTAAAGTTTAACCAGCATGTTGAATATATACTGTTTGACTAGAGAGGACCATCACATTCAGGAAGCAGGATTACATTCACCCAACTGCCCTGAAATACATCATAACTTTCTTCTTACCACTTTTCCCATTAAGTCCTTTAATTTGTCACACAGTCTGTTAGTACCTATGGAATCTTTGAATAAAACCAAATTATATGGCCTCTGTGTGTATGTATGCAAATGCATGTGTGAGTTTGTGTGGGTATGTGGGCATGTGTAGGTAGATAGCTAGCTGTCTCTTTCTGGCCTTACAGACAGGTTGTTAATTGAGTGTATGGACATGCTTGGTTCAGGAAAGGGTTTAGATGAAACAGCAGTTACAACATTAACTGTGCAAGATTGGCATAAATCTATATAAATCTAATGAAAAGTATGTATGCTGCTTATACAGTATGTATGCACACATACATTCATAAAACGCATTCTGTCAGCCAAATGCTCTTAGCTGTGTGTTTGCCCAAATAAGATGTTTGGCCTCATTCAAAACGTGACACACAGATTTGGTCCAGTGTATTTTTGTGAGTGCCAATTGTGAGAGGAAGGCTGAAGTGTGCCTCTCAGAGCCACAAAATAAATCAAACAGTCCAGCTCAGAGGGCTTCACTAGCAGAAATGGGCATCTTTGGGGGTGACAGCTCTGGAATGATACTGCTGAGATGAGTCACTCATTTCCATTGAATTTCAACATGTTCACCTGATAAAGGAATAAAATCTAAGCAAAATAATATAACTTGCCTGTTTGCTCCCCTTAAAAAGAACATTAAAAATTATATCAAGTCATTAAACAGTTAGCAATGCAGTGTATTGATTGGCTCCAAAATACTCCAGGTCTGAAGCCTCTAATATCCAAAGCACCATATCAAACAGCTCTTTCCCCACCTCACATACTCTGAAACATGTTGGTTATTACATCTTTACAAGTAATCTGAGTAATCCATTTCAAATGTGCAGTCGCTAACAATTAACAATTAACTTCCTCTCCCTTGGTCTTTGACAAAATCTTTTCAGGAACATGGTTAGTTTGTCTAGAAAACCAATAGATTTTCCGGAGAAATTGGTCAGTGAGAGTATTCAGTATGTAATCCATGAAAACTGCAGGATTTCTAGAACTTATTTTGCACCTATTTAGTTAGTGGGATGAATAAGTACATTTAGCTACAGCTGCCTATTCTGGTATCATGTTGGTCCTAAAAGTAGCATTTTATTCTTTTAACTCTCTTGCTCGATAGGGGGATTCTCCTCGTCCCAGAAAGGGCAATTGGGGATTTGGGGGGAATTCTTTTTCTTTCATTTTTACTCATACAAAGTTGAGTAAATGTTATTCCTCATCTTAGATTGGTGGCATTTCCCTTCTCCTTGTGAATAAGATGATAAATGCAACAATTATGGCTGGTTGATTTTTGGGGTGAGGTTTTTGTTTTGGTTTGGGGTTTTTCTTTGGTTAAATGTACATTGTCTCTCTATAGTCAAAATGTCTGTGACTGTAACAGTATGTATTTCTTTTACTGGAGAAAATAGAGTTTTTGGTTTTTGTTAACAGTACTAGTGACTTTGTGGAAAATGACAAGTTGCTATTTAGATCCGCTTAGTTAAGTACAGTACACTACAATACAGTATTTCTGAAAACTAGAACATACAGTACACAATATATATAGCAATTCTATATCAATATATATACATAGTATAATCATTTAACTTTTGCATCTGCCTATGATCATAGAAAAAATATTTTTCACATGTATCATTCACAACCCAATCAACTGCTGCAGCTGTTTGAAGCATTTAACAATCATTATTACAGTTCTAGTGTGCTTTTTCATATTATTGGCCTCTTTATTGTCTTTACAAGTATTTTTTTCAGGCTTTTAAAAATCTCTATGTAGCAAGATGTAGGAAAGTAATTTTTTTTAAGAAAAGGTAAAACAGTATTAGGCTCTACGAAAAGTTAGAGATTGTTCCCTGCTACACTTTCATATCAGAACAATTAATCGAGACAATTAAGGTTACCTATTAGTTCTCTTCTAAGATGTCCTATTATTTCATTTTTAAAAGTGTATGTCAGATTTTTCTCTTCCATTCCTAGCCTTGGAGAAAGATGCCGCAAGTAGTCTTTCACTCTTTCCTAGTTCTGATTTTTTTAAGTTTTAAGATTTCCGAAAATGATGCTCCACACTAACGTGGGGTAGAAGAAATATTCTCTATGTACAGTTATGCTAAATGTGGCCAGTGGATTTTGCCAGGAATTGGATAAAAAATACCTCCATGAACCACTATTAATATATTCCATTTGCATCTTAACTCATCCACTTGTTCCCCCCTTTTTCAAATGAGAACATCTTCTACAAGTTTGAATTTCAGTTCAAAAGTTTTCCATGGCAAGTGTTGCCTTTATCATCTTCACATCACACTGCTGTTGGTTCTGAATTTTGGGTCAGTCCCACTAAATTTTAATCGTCACCACAGAAGTGCTAAAAAAACGTCTCTGGGGATATGTCAACATCTAGATCCAAATAGCCCAGAGAAAGCTGATTGACACCCAAGCCTTATGGTTTGGGGTGCCCTTTCTGTATTCTCATCTTGCAACAGATGGCCCAGGCAGCAGGTCTAGATCCAAACTTCCTAAGAGTGCAAACTTACAAGAGCATGGGAATTTATGTTTGCTTTTCTAATTCAGACACGTCTCAGCTGACCTTCATTCCTTTGGTCAACAATTTATCAGTCCTAAATGAAAATGTGCACAATCAAGTGGATGGGGGTTGTGGAGGAAATATTTATTATATCTCATTTCTCCCAACTGTGAAGATTGGACAAAATGAGAGATGGTCACATCAATTACAAACTCTGTTTCCAGAGAATGAGGAAATCTGTGACACTGCAAATCAATAAACTTAAAAGTTATTTTGGAGTGGGAAGAGAGGGAAGGAGTTATCTATGCCACATCTTGGGGTAGTAAAACTTCAAGCGTGGGAATCATCAAGTGCTGGCATTCCTTACAGACTCCTGTCATCTGCCATTTGCACTTATGTAGAGGCCACTACCACATCCTTTTTCTTTCTATTTGCAGTAATGGTCTTCCAGCAGTTTTTTCTAAGTCTGGCTTTGCTTTATTCTGTGTATACCCATTTGTAAGGGAAGGAAGAGACTATCCTCCAATATTAATTATGCAGGTAACAAAATTAGATTACCCTATTATAAAAGGATGGGATTTGTCCCATTAAGCCAAACAGGTGCCATTTCCCAAATTAATTCCAGTTAGCTGCTGCAACAGAGTGCTGATTCAGTGGTCCATGTTTTCTGACCATGGTCTTTGCCTTTTCCTTTGACTGAATGCTGAATCATACATATTTTCATAGAGAGTGTTCTCACTTCATTGAGAATGCCTGATAATTTAAATGGCTGCATACCCATTCCACGCTTCCCCTGCTAACCCTTTGTAAGGTTCAGTAATTCATTTAGGATAATTACTAGTTTAACATGTTTCTTGATTTAACTTCTTTGTTGCCTTTTATTTTTCCTAATGCTTTTTTAAACACCTCAGTTCATTTTGCATCTTATACAGTTTACAGTTTATATTTTTAGGCTAAGAAGTGGTTTTACAAACAGGATGGTACCAAACAGGTAGATTATCCACACTAGAGATTGTACTTTTAGAACGCAGTGTGTACAGATACAATTGCCTAAGGGAAAGTGAAACTAACAAAATAATCAGCTGGTGAACACTATTTTAACATATCTTTTTCATAAAAGACAGTCAGTCATTTGTGAATCCAGAAATCTTGCTTTTTTTTGAACATGTATCCTTTCTTTTTCATTCGCTGAAGAAATGCTAATCTTGAGAATTGTGATGTTCTAAGAAACTCGTTTCATATGTGCATATTTTCTGCTTTTTTTAAAGAGAGAGAAAACAGAATGTGACAGTGGCTTTACAGTTTTCTAGATTCTTGCATTGGAGACTTTCCTTGAATGATATAAACATCAAGGGAAGATTCTGTCCAAATATTAGCTTTATTCTAGTATAGGGTTTTCATTACTACTTTTGTTTTCCTTCTCATTGACCAAGTAGACATCTAGGGCTGATGCAAGCCATGATGTCATGTTGCTGTGGTCGAAAGCATTTATATTCAGCTCCTTTTTGCACTTCTTTTTGGTGTTATACAGCTTTTGAGGAACACAACAGTTGAAGTAGGTAACACTGTCACCACGAGAGGGAGAACCTTGTACTAAGCGAATGTTGCTCTATGCTACTGTGCAGGGACAGAAAGGGATTTTAAAGTTCTTCACTGCAAGGTTGAGTAAGAGGAGACTCCCCCGCCTCGGGGGTGCTTGCACCAAAGACTGGGGGGCCTCCCAGGAGAGAGGAATGCTTGAACTCCATACAAGGGACTTGCTCTTCATCCATGCCACTTAGAGGAAAAGATTGAATCTCTAGAATCTGCTGCTGCCCTTTTTTCAATGTATGAATATCTTTTAAAAAATGTATAGTTACTATTTATTGGTGAAAGAGGTGTCGCTCTTTCATTTATTAGAGTCAGAACTACTTGTACACAGTATCTTCCAACAAGTTTCATTGTCTTTTGGGTTGCCCTGTTCCCTTTGTCCTAATGTTAGGATGTAGCTTGGACTGCTGTGAAACTCATAGGGATCCTTTAAATCTGGAATTTATTCCCAGTTTCATATGTGCTGAGATTTCAGTCCCCTAGATCTTTGCTCCCCAGCTCAGATTCAAAGAAATTCTTACAATGAAATGAAGCAGAAAACTGGTGCTTTCCCATAAACTCCACCCATAATGAGCTTTTGTTGTCAAGCATAAGATAAATAGGCTGCTCAGTTCAGGCAGGATGTGCATGACCTTTCTTGTCAGCATCAATGAGGCCTATACTTAATCCTGAAAATTGATTGGACCAATACTCTGTGGGCCAAATTCTGCAGATGGGACCTGCATGCTGTTTTGTTAACTTCAGTGCGTTTTCTCTGATGGGGAAAGCATATGTAGTCCTACAGAAAGCTATAGTCCTAAAAACTAGTTTCATATGCACCCTTTCAAATGTCCCCATAATTTCTGCCCAAAGTTTCTAGTCTTCATAAAGCTGACTCAAGGTTTGATTTCACTCTACCAAGCCAATTCTCCCTGTCCTAAGGGTTCTGTGATTAAATAGTCTCTCCTTGCTGTGAGCTTTAATTCAAAAGAACGATTCAAGGCAGGACAGCTGCTTCCCTTTGAACAAGGCGTGGGACTTTTTTTGTCCAGAGAGTCATAAAAAGTCTTGAATCTTTCATTCCGCAAGTATGTAGCCTTTTTGACTTTGCTTGATGATGGCATGTTTATCTTAAATAATTAAATAGTGAGCCACAGCAGCTAGCCTAGATATATGACACACTCTAATTGCTTTTCCCTAATTTACACCCTTGCTCTGTCACTTTCCTATTGCTAGAACAATGGAAAAGCATTTGGGTATTTATTTGGATATTTGGAGTTACTTGATTCTAGGTTTCTGACTGCTTTACCCAGAAGTGCTCTGACCATACCTTTTCATATAATCATGTGGGTGAAATATTGTGTTTCTTTGTAACATCTGATTATATAACCCCAAATTGAGACTATACATCAGCTTTACTGTGGACTTTCTGGAGGAGAAAAAAAGAAAAAAAAAGCGCTACTATGATGGGTATGCAGGAGAATGGATGGGAACCCACATGGTCAATGTGAACTAAGGGTTTCAGCAAACAGGTAGGACGCCCTCGAAGTACGCACAGATGAACAGCATGAAAATTCACTGCTGATGATGATGGTGGCTAAATTGATGTTTATAGACTTCACAGAAGAGCTAGCAAGCATTACCCGTGTTGCGTCTCATGTATGTCATGGCATGGGACACACCACTGGAGCTCTGCACCCAGAGGGACTGGGTTTAGGTGCCGGCCCGTTGCCGTGGCTAGTGATTCCATTGTCCTCTCTGTTTTTCACGATAGGCTCACTGGTAAACAGCAAAAGTCCTTAATGGCCTGGCATTTTTCTGTCTTGGAGGTGGATATTCAGGATCCCTGCACCCTTATTTAGATTCTTTCTCTCAGATTCTTTCCTTATTTCTGTGCATGTGAAACGCTGTTAAGCTTTTCTGCATTAGGATGAAATGTGTGCCTGGAGGCAAGGGCACAGTTCTTCTATCTTTGCAAGAGAAAGAAGAAGGAGGAACCCGCTTCTCAGTTATCATTTGTTTATTTGTTGGATTTGCTTTTGTTTGCATTCTGGGATGGGCTGCCATCTTCAACAAGGGACTGGGAGTAGGAGAAGAGGCAGGAGGCCTGAGGAAGCATGTTCCTGAACCATCATGCAATATTCCTCTATGTACTGAGCAATTACAGTGACTTTAGTATAACAGCAGCGTTGCCCTAATAAGTTCCTTTTTCCATACATTTCCCTTTCTTGCTCCTCCTTCCCTGTTGTGACCTCTCACACTGTTTAAGTGGTTCCCAACCCTCCTTTCTAGTAGTTATGAGGGGTAGGTGGAGGCTTTTGTGGCTATCCAAACTGAAATTAATCTCCAAACCAGTGAGTACCCCAAAGTCTTCGGTGTGTGTTCCCAAGTGATATCTTAATGAGCAGCAAGCCCTGGCAGATGTTTTGTTTTGTTAAAAGAGATAGATAGGCTAAGGGAGGTATGGGCTGATTGGATTCAGTAACCTGCTTGCCTTTGTTGTTAGTGAGCTTTTTTTTTTCTTACGTGTTTTCATTTTGAGGTACTTAAGAGCTTCTAGGCCTGTCATTAAAATTCCTGCTTTACCACCATAGCCCTAGAAAGGCTGTGGAAAAAAAAAAAAATCCTTTTTATATATATATACTTGTGTATTTGCAGGACAGGGGAGGGATTTGTCCATGCATGTGCATGTCTGCGTGAGAGGGAGAAGACTAAAGTTAGCGTTGATCTGTCCATTTGTTTTAAGGTGGCCACAGAGAGCTGCCACTTCGAAGAGCTGATTGCACTACAGAACCTTAGCTTGGGCACTATTAAATAAGGACTGTATATTGGGAACAGGGAAGGTTTTTAGGGTTTTTTTTGTCCATACTTACACATGCCCTTTGCAAGGTATGCCCTTGGAAAGTTTGCATCTGACAACTTTGTGTAAAACCACTACTGACCCTTTTGCTGTATCCGTTTAGTTCTCCCTTCTTTCTGCAGCTCCCAAACAATGGCTTGTCTCCTGTCCAACTTCTGTCATTTGACTTAGGTTTTTGATGAATGTCCTATCTGCTAATGAGATCTCTACATTGAGTAGGAGGAGGGAAAATGAGGCATGTGAAAGTGTGTCTGGGAGACTGCAAATTCCCCTTTGTTTTGGGGCATTCATATACTTTTACTGAGAGCTGATTTCTTGGGGACTGGGTGGGGTGGGGAGGGAGTTTGTGCTTTTTTGGTCTGGATAAGGCTTTTTATTTTTGCACTAAGTATGACTGCACTGCACTGCATTGCACTACTGAAATGTATTTACATGTGGTGGGATTGGAAGGGGACAACTAAGCAGGAAGGGAAAAGAGAAAGGGGCAGGCAAAGAAAAGAGGATGTACCATAAACCTGACCAGGCTGAACTTTACTCTAAGCAACTAGTCAGACACTGAGATAGCTGTATTGAATAGCTTGTTAAAAAAAGAAAAAGAAAAAAAAAAAAAAAAAAAGCACTCTAATAGAAACTAAAGAGGCATCACAGGTTTCAGGGTGCTACAGATCTTTTTTCCCCTTTTCCTAGAGAGCATTCTTTGGGGCTGTGAGACAGTTAAGAGAGCTACTCAGCATGAAAAACAATGTAAGGCTTCAACATGAAGATACTAATTCCCAGTTCAGATGTCAAAACTTGCATTGTCAGATCAGATCTCTTCAGAGAGGTTCAACTGTGATTAGCATCCCTTCAGTATAAGTATGATCTCTCAGCTCAAGAAGTGAAGCCACAAAGCAGGCTTACCAAAGGGGAAGGTTACTGAAAAAAAGCACTTCTTTCCGAGGCTGTTATGGGAACAGTGCAATAAACAGTCAGCCTGAGCACTCGATTCAAAGTGTTCCAGTCAAGCCTTTGGGGCAGAGGGAGCAGGAGGGATGTGTGGACAAGAAAGGGTGACAGGAATTCAGTACAATAAGGAATATTCCTGCTTAGGAAAAGATGCTCTCTAACATCTTAAGATCATCAGTCTGATTTCTCTCCTCAAACACATAGTCAAGCATTGTGAAAGCTTTTGGCTGGAAGCAAATGGAATCATAAGTTAGAAACTATTCTTGCAGTCAAGATGCATATGAGCTCTTTGTGGTCTATAAACTCTCAAAAGTTTGCGTTTAATCTCTTTGGTAAGACTATAATTGCAATTTCAGCCAGAAGGTAAAACAGGATCATGAAAAATGCTCTGTATAGTGACTGGGAGAAGAATGTAAAACACGAGTGCATCTGCTTTGGTCCTGCAGTGTGGGGACCACCTGTCTAATGTACACAGAGGTTTCATGGACAAAAAAGGGGAGGTAGGCATCCAATTGGTAAGGAAATTCTAGAATAATTAGGCGGCCAGAAAGCTATTCATGCCCTGAATTTCTCCTTAGAACTGAAGCTAAGACATTTTGGTTTCGTTAGGACCTTACACAGAGCTGCAGAATGCAAAGCAGATTGCTGCTGGTCAGTGTGTTGGGCTGCCTCATTTGAGAAAAGTATCGAGAATTAAAAGAGGAATAATAAACCAGAGGCACGTCCTGAAGGGAAGGAACAGGTCTGTCTGGAACCAGGAGAGACTTTGGGGTTAAGGATGTGTTTTGCTGGCAGGCTTTGAGATTCCCACTCTTAGATTTTATCCATCCTGGCTTGAAAGGACTGTAAGAGAAGAACTGGAGATATCCCCTGATGTTGTGTTAGATGAACTACTGAATGACTCTTCCCTTGAAAGCACAGTAGAACATGCAGTCTCTTTCTGAGCCATCTACAGGAATCCTCTAAGATGAAAACCACTGGAAGGTCACCTTCCAGTAATGAGGCAATGGACGCCCCACAAAAGCACAGTTCATTTGAGAGCCAACATAATACAGTGGCAGGAGAGCACCTTTAATTTGTAAAGTGGCATTTACTTCTGTAGGAGTAGTGACAGCTACAGAGTCATGATACGGGAGGAAATGAAGTGTGTCTACTGAAGTTAATTCAGGTTATGAGCCAATACTCCCCTTTTTTGTTTAGGTGAGGTTTTGTTTTGTCTTCTTGTTTAAGGCAGCTGCATATATTGCTACTGTCAGAGTGGATTTGCATTGTCAAAGAGGAGTAGTGGACTGCTCCAGAAAAAAAAAAGAGAAGCTGAGGGTTTACTGAGCCTGCTGTGTCCAGAGTGCCTTTCCTGCTGTGGTAAAATAAAGAACTTTGGTATTTTGAGCTGTTCTGGCTGACTGATTGCTGCATATTCCTCCCTTGTGGTGTGACCCGATGGCAATCGTATTTGGACAAGGAGAGGAACACTGCATGCTTGCAATGCTGTGATAAGATGCCATTTGCACTAGTTTTTAAGAAGTACTGCAACCTGAAGAAGTGGGCTTTGAGCCATGCTCCAAACCCGGGTTTGAATTCAACCTGTTTAAACCTGATTCCAGCTGACTCAGTTTCAACAAAACCAGTCTAGTCCATGTAAACAGGAACCAAACCATTTTTAGAAGCCATATTCCAGTGTATGTTCCCAGTTAGTTACAGTGCTCAACCAGGTCATTTCCTGGGCGTAAGTGTGATTGTATAGTTTTAATGGCTTTTAAATAAGTTGTTCCTTTTTACATGGCCAATTTGAAACTGTTTTAACTGGAGCTACATTTAAATATAGCACAAACTCAATTTTTTTTCAGCGTGGTACTAAAGCCCCATGTAGACAGTGCTTGACTGAGAAACCAAGGATAACTTGAGGTTTATTTTAAGAAGCCAAAACATATGTTGCTGACTAGAGATGCCGCATAACTTAATGCCCTGTTTTTTTCTCCAGATGGAGTAACACTAACTTCCATAATTCTCCTCCATTTGTCATCCTGCTTCATTGTTGCACCTTTTCTCTTGAATGAAAATCACTTTGGCCTGTAGGCTAGATCCAAAACAGAACTTCCCTGTACTTTTTGATCATCTTGTTTCTGTACGTTCCTTACCCCTACATTGATAAGCACTACTGAGGATCAGCTTGATGCTAGGCCTGGGTGGCATAATTATGGTTCAATAAGACGCTAGTGATATTTTTATCATTGTGGAAATTTTAGAGCTTACCCTTGAGGAAAATGTTATGTTTCAGAAGTTCCACAGAAAAAAAAAAAAGAAAATGCCAGGAATCACGATGCAGCTTCAGTCCCAGTGCCATACCCAAGTTTGTAAGAAACACAATTCTGGTGGCTGGTGATGCTGACATTTACAAAAGCAATTCGAGAGCAATAGAGAGTGTATGCTTTCCCATCTCTGCTGAAATAAGAGAATTTACGCTAATGGAATGATCCCAGAGCAGCCTGTCAGTGTTCATCAATTTTTCTCTAATGGAGGCGGCTAAACAACCTGTCACATCACCTTAGACAGTCTGAATTTGCTTCAAGACTGCTCCCAAATGGCCTGCCAGCCAAGTGCCCTCCCTCATTGATCCTTGATCCTAGTATCACACTGGCTGGTGGTTGCCCCATCAGCCACGGTGACCAAGAGATAGCCTTGGCCCCAGCTAGGAGCCTTTTACCTTCGGGTTTTCCATCAAACCAGGAGTGCAATTAGTGGTGAGTAGATGGTGGGTCAACTGTTGCTCCAGAGGACAAGAATGACAAAGCCTCATGGCAACTGAGCTACCATTGTCCTTGAGGACACTGGTAAAGGCAAGAGGCCATGCTCTGGTTGCTGGTGTAGTTTCAGTAAACCTACAGCTTCTGCTGCTTGCCCTTCCAAACTTGTTTTGATCAACTATGCTGTTGCCCTTGAATATGCTTTGTGTGTGAAAAACTGAATGCGGTTGTTCTGTTGTCTGTCTTCTCTCTTCTGCATCGCGGATGTGGCACCAACTTACTCTCACAAGCTTGAGTGTTGTTTTGCTGTTGTTATTAACATGCAATTCTACTGTAGACCAAAAAATACGAAAAGGAAAGAAAATCAGTTTCAAGACATAAAAGACCAGTGGGTGAAAGGCGAAAAATTAAGGAAGCAAAGGTGTGAGAGAAGCAGTGGTTAACTGTGTTAAGTTAGAAATCTCAGAATAGCCTTACCTATTTCTTAACCAATGCTTACCAATCATCCAGTAGTGGGGTTAGATAGCTTTCTTGGCTCATTCGTACTTGTATCCTAATATAAATATATATTTTATTTTTGTTTCTTTGGTATTGCTGTTGCACATCACGTTGTCTTTTATAATGCCTGATTTTTATTGTATTGTACTTTTATCAGTCTGTTTTGGTTTTGTTTTCCTTTTGAAGGATGGGAAAAGTAATGTTTCCTTTTTGTTTTGAATTTTTGAAAAAAAAATGCACTGGAAGTAAACACAAACACATTTTGCCGTTTGAAAAAAAGGAAAACACACAGCCATGCAGCAGAAAAGGCTAAGGAAAAGATCCCCTCTTCTTCCTTATTATGGAAGCATCCTCTAACAAATATAGTAGAAAGAAAACAATCTCAAAAAAAAAAAAAAAGAAGAGAGAAGCCTCTTTGATTCTAGCTCTGCAAGCTGTATTGTATTGTAGCACAGTATTTTGCAGGGTCAGGCTTCCAAATGGCCAACAGTCATAAAATCCAGAACCACATGGGGCAAATTCATCCCCGGTGCAAGCAGATTTACTTGCAGTGAAGTCAAAGGAGGTACACAAAGGATGGATTTAGCCACATGCGTGCAAGATACAGCTGCCTTCCCCGTATTATCTAAGTCCCCACTGCTAGATTTTATTGCTGTTGAAACAGTTGGTCTTTTGGCTGTGTTAATCACGTAATACCCCTTGAACGTTGTTCAAGGTAGGCAAAACACTTTCCCACTGAATAAATCAGTTCTGGATGCACCTTGGCGTGATGCTTTTTGCCTACCAGCTTTCAGCTGTTACCCATTCCCAGCCATGAACTGATAACGATCTAACTCTGGTTGAAGAGCCTGCCTTTGCCAGAAAAAAAATGGACTTGACAATTCAGCGTAGTAAAACTTTTGCGTATTTAACTACTATGATCCAGAAATGGCCCTTGCACTTTTAAGGCATATGGAAGCATCCTCTCTGTCTTTCAAAATGGCAACGGCTCTTTAGCAAATAAGCCACCGTGGGCGTGCACATGTGTGTGCCCAGGCTCACCCATGTGCAGTTCCTGGGCTCATTGCCCCAGATTCTTCACGAATGTTTTTGTGCCCAGCAGTGTCCTGTCTCCATAGTGCCTGGTCATTTGAGTACAGTGGGACAGAGACTTGTGTTGAGATACATGCAAAGAGCATCCATTTTAAAAGGCAGATGATTTTCCTGTTATGCCAGCATCTTTGAATCCCCATATCAGCTGATGGTTTTTTCTAGCCTAACACGGCTTTCAATCAAATGTTGAAACATTGGCTTTCTCTGTTTTGTTTTCTAAGGAGGGAATGTGGGGTGGGGAGAATAATGAGGTGTTGTTTGTAACTTCACAGTCCTGATAGTTGGTTTGTATCTTCCATATTTTATGCAAAAACAGACATTATAAGTCAATAAATAATTGTGCCCTAGGTTGAAAGTTAAGTGTTCAGGAAAGGAAAAAAACGGTTGGCATTTTTCTACATTTTTGTGAAGACTCTTTTGGAAAGGAAGGGTACATATTTTTGTTGTGTAGTATTTTCTATTTTTGAATGCATTTTCTTGGTACAAGACTGTTTTTGTGGAATTTTTTTTCTTTTTGGTGAACACATTATTTAAAAAAAAAAAAAAGAAAAGAAAGAAAAAACTAATTGAAAAGTTTGCCCTTAAGGATATGCTGCAGTTTTGAGGTTTAAAATAAAATAAAATAAAAAAACATTCAAGGCGCGTGTTAAAAGTTGGGGGATTGTATTGTTGGGAGTTTTTTTGTAATTGTTACAAGAAGAAGTTTGTAGCCACTGCTGTTTATTTTGTTTCAGATGAGTAAGTAAAGGGATTGTTCTTGTGTTATTCTTTTTTTGAAAAAAAAAAAAAAAAAAGTTATTTATGAAATGTCACAAACACTGGACTGTGAGTTTGTGTGGAAGCATTTTACCACCCTGTGTCTTCATAGAGCTGTTGGTGATCCTACTTCTCATTACTCTGCCTTATGAATTCCTGAGCAGATCTGGGGGGGGGAAGGTGGAATGGTAAGAAGGGGAGAGAGAAACTAAATGCATTTTTGAAGCAGAGACTCGGCAGGGGGAAATGCAAAACAGTGTTTCAGAATCCCAAAGGTGGGCCATCAGCTCTACTTCTTCTCCCATCTACCACAGGAATGAGAAAGGCTAACAGTCACTGGCAGAGAAAAAACACACATGGTACGTGGCAATGCACAAGGGGTTAAGTGACTGAGAGCTGCGATGCTCATCATGAACTCTGTAAATGACATCTCAGTTTCTCAATCAACAGCTCCCCTTCTCTGCCTTGTCACCCAGCCAGTGCCTTTTGTGACCAACCCACCAACCAAACTGAAACCCTGAGGGTGCTTTGTGTTTTCAGTCGCTAATCAAGCCTTTTTAGCACCCCAGCAGTGGGAGCGACCAGAGGGAAGCACTACTCAGTTTGATCACTGGTTCTGGATTGGAGGAGAAGTAGAAGCTGAGGGCAACCAAAGAGGTGTGCTATGTTCTCAATTTTTGAAGAACAGGCTTAAAAAGGCTGAAGCAGTGCTCCAGGCACTCATGGGACCAGAGAAAAGGGAAGAAGGAAGACACCAACAGCCATAACAAAAACTGGAGATATGTAACTGGGCTACATCTGAGACCAACCAGACTCTTTTCCTTCCTGGACAATAATGCAGCCAAATCTTGAGACTGTCAAGCAGACAGAAAGCTGAATGTGGCCTTCATTTCTCCTGCCTTTCCTTTTTATTCTCCCTCTTCCTTTGCCCTGAGATTTCTTCTCAGTGAGCACCGGCTCCACTGAGCACTTTTTTGCCCTCCACCTAAACTGCCCTTGCTTTCAAAATGTGGGTTCAGTCAGGACTGAGTAAAATCATGTGCCTTCTTTTTCCCCTTTTGTAATTATACCAACCTCCTCCCCTTCCCCAACTTACACGTGTGAGAGACGCAGGAGGAGGCTCTTCAGAAGTGCTACTTGTCTATAGGTGTCCAGCCAAACAGTAGGGTGGTGGTGAGGGAGAGGGGAGCAGAGAGCTGCTATTAGCTCCTTTCCCTTTCCACATGTAGCAGGTCTTTCCAAGGAGACACCCTCTACCACCACCTCCTCAGATGCTCCTCTCTCCCACAGAGCAGTCATAGGGGTGGCTCTTCTCTCCCATTCCAGTCCTGGCCGAGTAAAGCACTCACTCAATTTCAACTCGTGCTGTTTGCAAGCAATTACATTGACAAGACAAATGCAGTTTGTGGCCTTATCAAGATGACTTTTAAACCACTAAAAGAAAAAAAAGGCAATTCAATTCCCACCCAGGGTTTGTGTCATTTCTAAAAACCCAGTCTGTAGCAGCTTAGACTCCTTTAATCTCAGTCCATTTTAACACTGGTGGCTAAACTGACCAGCCTACAGCTTAAATGCTAGAAAGCCTGGTCTTATTCTTTCTTTGCTATAACCCCTACTGTCTGCTTGCTTTTCTTACTTTCTACTGTATTCTCTGCTTTAGGAGGCAGCCCCAGCCTTTGGTGAGAGGTGAGAGGAGCCAGTGAGACCCTGGCTCAGGGAAAGTAATTGATGGATCATTTTCAGCGTTTTAACAGGAGAACGATTTGCTGCTACCACGGCAAATGCATATTATGAGAGGCTGAGTGTGGCATTTTTAGGGCCAACTCCCCATCCAGTTACTGAGACGTGGCTTATTCCCTGGTCCAAACTGTGGAGAGAAGACAGCATGTTGGCATGATGGAAAAGCCGTTTGCAGTCCACGGCTGCTTGTGGGCAAAGGAGGTCCAGTTAAAAAGACAGGGACCCAACTGCCTCCCAGCTACCCTGTGGACTTGCCCACAGAGGAAGCAGCTGTGCTGTAGAGGCTTTCCTGATTTTATGAATCAGCACAAAGCAGCCCCCCCAGTAGTGTCCATCTGGTGGGTGAGTGGGAGGCTGGGCACCCCCCTGTGCTGTTCCCCCACACAGCAGGGAGCTCCACACGGGCCTTCCAGGGGTTTACCATTTCAGAAATCCACCTGTAAAACCTGGATGATGGGGATGAAAAACTCCTTGATGGCTTCTGTAAATGATCTGGCAAATAACAATGTTGTGGATGGGGGGACTGGAAATTTTTTTTTCCTTTCGGCTGGGCTCTAGAGCCAGGGAGGAGCAGCAGAGGAACACTGTGTTTATTCCCCCTCCCCGTTTAGCAGCCTGCATGTGTGCATGTCTATACAGAGAAAGGGTGCATTCCTGCCCACCTTTGGTGCTGATGGACTTCAGACGTGTCCAAAGCCTACTTTTGACACACTTAGAGAACATTAGAATAAACTCTCTCACATGCAATATTTCCCCAACAAGAGGGAGGGAGGGGGAGGAGACAGCATGGGTGGCCGGGATTGTTAGGGTTGGATTATTTTGCATCTTTTATAAAATTGTAATTTCAACAGTGCCTTATTCCTAATAGATGCTGGCACTTGGGGGACACACACACAAGTATCGATGAAAAGACAGAACTAGGGAGAGTCAGACGTGTCCGTCTGTAACAGAGGTCATTAATCATCATAAAGGAAGCTGTATTGGGAATGACACAGGTATGTCAGAATTGAAAACAGTTCAAATATTCAACCTTTAAAGCAATTTCCCTTACACCACCTCCTGCCTTCCCTCCTTGCCAATGGTGCTGCCCAAGAATAGCTGCCTACACCGAGGCCTGTCACTGCCCCATTTGCTTTTGGCGTTGTCAAGTCTGAGGAGTTGTTTAGCACAGCCAAGCTTTCCACTGCTATCGTGTTTTCCATGGGGTATGTGAATGCCAGTTATTTTGCTTTAAATGCACTTTAAAAAAAAAATCAAATCAAAGCTCCAGACTGTTTCAAATACCTAGGGGAAGATAGTGCATATGTGTTTGAACCCAGTTCACTTTATCTCCAGTTAAAATGTACTCCATGCAGTGTGTATGTATAGAACAATGTGTATGCATACAAACACACACGTCAACCTTAAAAATCAGCAGACTAACCTTTCTCCTTCAGCTCATGAAACCAGACGCTACACAAACACAGCAGCAGCAGAGGAATTGCGGTTGGGCTCTTGAAACAGATCACAAAAAATAAAAACAACTACTTGGTCCTTTCTGTATGTTCAATAATTACAGAAGGAATTGGGTTGTAACCAGAATAAAAAGGAACGGTGCTAACTGAATGAATGGGCAAAAAAAAAAAGAAAAGAAAACAAGATGAAAATAAAAACTCAGCCCAATAACGCAGTTTGACTTTTACACTAATTCTCACATTGGGTTGGTTTGTTACTTTTTTTTGTTTGTTTGATATGAAAAAAAAAATTGCATCTAAACTGATCCACCACAACAAATAATAATTAAAAAAAAAAAAACGCAAACTTACAGAAATGCATCCTGCCCTGAGGAAGCCCTTGTTTATGGAGGATGTCAGAAGTCTCAAAACTCTCGGCCTTGCTCTCACGTACCACATGCTCAATCAGTCCTTTTTTTAAAATGTCTGAAACTGAAAAAAAAAAAAAAAAGTAAAAAAGAAAAAAAAAAAAGAAAAAAAATAGAAACCTTTTTGAAGCACCTTACGTGGCGTCCCATTCCAGGAGTGGGAGCCACCTTTTTTTCTTTGAGCACCTTACTGATGTGTTAATGCTATCTGCTGTCTTTTTGTTCCCCGTGGGCTGAGGGGCTGGCTGTCGGCAGGTACAGGTGGGGGTGCAGGGGGGGGACACACACACACAGAGGGTCGGGCCGGGGGCAGGTGTCGCTGCGCTGGCCCCGCAGGCCACGGCCTTTCTGCAGAACGCTACACACGCACACCTGAGCCTGCAGCTCCATCCGCCTCCCCGTTCCCGGCAGCACCCGCTTGGATGCGGGTGGAAATTTCTCTTTGTTCTTGTTGTGCGTGGAGGGGGGGAGGAGGGGGTCAGAAAGAAGTCGAGTCGAACGCTGGAGGGGAGAGCGCGCACTCCAGGCGTGCGGATGTGCAAAAATGCAACGGGACGTTTCTTGGTTTGGTTTTGGTTTGGTTTTTGGTTTTTTATCCTTCTTGGGGACAAAGAAATTCCCAGCAGTCATTCCATGCTGAGGGAATGGGAAACTGCACCCAGGCCTAAATCCTGGGGTCTTTATGCAGGCAACTGCCGATGCTGACCTCGGCAGCCATCTTGCCAGCACGGAGACTTCAAGATGTGGCCCCGGAGTGATGGAGATCCTCCACAGCAGATGGGTCTCTGCCGGTACCGATGCGTGTTGCTGTGGTCCTATACCCATCCGCACACCCACGCGTGTGCTGCCACCTGCACACACACACACACACACACACACTCACACCCACCCACCCACCGCTGTACAGGCATCTCTCAAGAAACATGGTTTGTGACGATGTGAAGAGCAGGTCAAAAGTTTTGAGGGGTTTAAGTTCCTTTTTTTTCTCTCATTATACTCTGTAAATGGTATGTCAGTTATCAAAAACAAGCAAATAGAAAATTGTTTTAAAAAAAAAAAATACCTTGCATACGCCTTTTCTATCAAGTGCTTTAAAATATAGAATAAATACACACATCCTGCCAGTTTTTTCTTACAGTGAGAGTATCCTTACCTGCCATTTAATATTAGCCTCGTATTTTTCTCACGTATATTTACCTGTGACTTGTATTTGTTATTTAAAACAGGAAAAAAAAAATAAAAAAAGAAAATTAACTGTAGCGCTTCATTATACTATATTATTATTATTATTATTGTGACATTTTGGAATACTGTGAAGTTTTATCTCTTGCATATACTTTATACGGAAGTATTACGCCTTAAAAAAATACGGAAATAAATTTTACAAGGTTTCTGTTTTGTGTGGAAGAGTAATTGATGTTGCTAAGAATGATGTTTGTTTTTTGTTTTTGGTTTTTTTTTTTTTTAATGTTACCAGCACTTTTTTTGTAAGTTTCACTTTCTGAGGTATTGTACAAGTTCACACTGTTTGTGAAGTTTGAATATGAAGGAATAATTAAAAAAAAAAAAAAAAGACAAAAGAACGTGGCAGGTGTCTTTGTGCGTTTCTTTTTCTCTAGAGGACAGGGAAGGTGGATGGTGAGTGTTTTGGGGACCTCTCTTAGCTCTGATGCAGCACGGCACAAGTCCTGCTGGCAGCTGACTGCAAGATCAGCCAAAAACTTTATCCCGTTGGAATCATTGTCAAGTGTGAACATCAACAGTGTTTGATGCTGATGCCTGGAAGTCTGGGGTTCTGGTGTCTGGGATACCGCTCAGGGAGAAAATGAATGTCTTCCCATTCTTACAATTTTAAGCAACTTGACACTAAGTCTATGAAAACAAGACATTTCACTTGCTCAGCCCTTGTCACCCCCTCCAAATATCAGAAATGTGTTCTGCCCGTTTGTTCAGAGGCTGTGTCTGAAGGAGTGTTTGAGAGTGGGGGGATCTGCACTCACTCTGGAGGATCTCATTTCCCTTGGATTTCCCCTTCGTGACAGGGACTAGTCCTCAGTCCTCTAGTTGCAGTAATTAATCTTTTTTTTCCTCGATCATTACAACAAGTACATTTTAAAAAGACAGTCCCAAAAGATACTCATTCCTGTGTTAATGGTGGCAAAGAACACCAGCTGGTGGTTCACTGACAATTTTTCCTGCAGATCCAAAGTTGAAATGGTCAAAATCCCCCAGGTGCAACAGAGACAATATTGAATGAAATAGGCACAAGTGCTACACTTAAGCAAATTTTGTTAACAAATTTTGGGTTGTATATTTATGTAAGCAGTTCTAGCCTTCAGATTTGTCCTTTCAGCCCTGCCACTTTCATAGAGGATGCCAGTCTTAAATTTCCAACCCTTCACTATGCTTTTCCTTCCAGTACCAATTCAGTGCTGAGTTGCAACGTCCATAGTTTGACACTATTCATTAAAAACATTGAGTAGTCGAGCCCTACCAGACTCATTCCCAAGTCATGCTTGAGCCAGTGCCATAAATAAACAGAAAAGGTTGCTGCAAGTCACAATGGAAATGATGTGAAAACCAGGGCACAGACATTGCCAAGCTCGGGCTGATAAGAATTACTGTACAAAGCAGAATTGGGCGTGCAGCCCCATCACTGCTCCCACCTAACCAAAACCATACTGGATCTAGAAAATTTTGTTCCAAGGTCACATATCACAAACCGCTAGGTTGATGTTTGGATAACTTGGAGCAGATGGGGAGACCCAAGGTGATACCGAGGTACCTTATCTTAACATTCTCCTTGTGAAAAAAAGGACCATTTTGTCCTTCTAGGTTTTGCCGTGTGCAAAACTATTACCTCATTCATTTTTCCATTATGGCATGAAGGACAACTGTCCCCCCCAGTCCTCTGACCCATGAGTGGTAGAAAGGAAGGGATCCTCCCACCTGGGACAAGCCATGTTGGGTGACACTCTCCCAGAATAGCTCCGAGTGTGTTTCAGCATGGAACTAAAATCCTGTTTCTCACCACCATCAGCAAAAATGCCAAGCTATCTCACATCTAACACATCACACCTCCCTCTGAGACAGGAGGACAAATATGCAGAGATCAGCTCTGAGTTTGCTGGACCATGGGTGAGCCCAAGCCACAACCTTCCCAGGCACGTCCCCCCGTGTGTCCTGGTAGAGGCCACCCTGAGGCAGGCTGAGACGAGAAGAACCCCGGCTTTGTCCTACCTCACCTCTTAGCTGAGAATCCTTGCTGCCACCATCATTCATGCTGCATGGTGGTCACTTGCCTTCTGCAGCCTCCCTGCAAGGAGCAGCTAACCCTTCAGTGGGGGCCTCCGCAAGTTTACCTTTGGGCCAGTCCCATAATGAGTTTCACTCATTTCCACCAAACAGCTCCTTTCCCTGCACCTACCATAACCCTCTCCCAATCTCTGGACCTGCTTTTACAGACCTGGGAGGAGCCAGGAAACCCTGGATATAACTGATGCCAGGAATAACAGGGTTGATCTTGTGTGGATGTGCTCTCTCCTCTTAGCCTCACTCTCCTTCCTCTTCACCAAATCAGTCCATTTTTATCACAATGCTTATGATACCAACAAGATTTTTGTAGTGCAAGACATTAAATGCTCAGGTTCAGTATCAGTCCCCTTCTGCACCCTGGTGCCCCAGGCTGACACTGTCCCTTCCTCTACCATGGTGCCTAGTCCCTTGGAGACCCTCAAAAGCACCTTCTGCAGTTATGTATGGCAGCATGTGCTTCACAGTTACTTTTTTCTGCAAGGCAAACCAAGTTAGATTCCTTCTCAAACCAAATTGCTCCACACCACAGAAGATGCACATATGCACACACACCAGACCACTGAAACCACCAAGTTTCCCCAGGCTGTGGGCAGGACTGGCACCAGGGCTGTTTCAGTGAGTGGGCAAAGTGTTGGTTTGACGCAACCAAGAGTCATACAGCCTCATGAGATTTTTCGGTGGGTAAGGAAGATACAGGAAACAGACGTGGTTTGGGTCCCTATACCAATCCCATAGGCTGGAGTACTCCTTCGAGGTGTCACACACTCAGTCAATGAAGGAGAAGGTCCTACAGGAAGCCTGTCCCCGACCTAGGAAGAAATAAAGCCTCCCAAGGTGTCCCCTCGCCTTTGGTCTGTGAGGGGGAGGAGGGTCCCCTATGGCTTCTCTATGGGGCAGGGGTGCAGCTGTAAGAGAAATCTCAGCTGGCACACTGAGACACACAAGCTATGCCTAATTTGAGGATCCTGATGTGAGTCTCTCCTGGCTCAGAATTGCACCTATAGTAGCCGAGAGTGAGAAAACTGGGAAATGTCCTGTACAAGCACATTGCAGAGAGGCGTGGAAAAGATTAGAGGCAGGAGGGAAAATAATCTTATGAAAAGAAAAAATAACCTGTTTCTGCCTGGTTTCGAACCAGGGACCTTTCGCGTGTTAGGCGAACGTGATAACCACTACACTACAGAAACCTGAAGGTGGTGCTCCTGGAGGTCATATTTGTGCAAATTTGGAATAAAGGCTGTCTCACTGACTGTTTCTCATTCTCAGTGACACTACCTGTATCCGTTTGCCTCGCCCCCCCCGCCTTTTTTTTTCCCTTCCTTCTGCTTCATTTGCCCCTTCATCTTTCAAAAGCATCAACCGTGAAAACACATCCCTCCCTCTTCACCCATCCAGGCCACCTTTCCTCATGATTTCTCGAGGGTGCTCAAAAGCAATGGACACAACCAAAAGAAACGTCAGAAGTAGACAGCCAGGGGGAATTCCCCAATTATAACTGGTTTTTAAGGGAGGAAATGCAGCACGAAGGCGCCTCCCCCAGAGACACCCTAAAAAAGAGTAGGAATCTCTAGCCACCGTTTTGCAAAAAGCACAGTCTAGGTGCCCTTCTTCATATGGCCAAATCAGAGCTAAAAGACACTCCCGGTGTCACCATCCCCACACAGAATGACGCAACTCCTCTAATATCTGCAAGATAGTGAGGGGGGAAAAGTAAAACCAATGTTTCTGCCTGGTTTCGAGGCAGGGACCTTTCGCGTGTGAGGCGAACGTGATAACCACTACACTACAGAAACCAGGTTAGAGAGAGTTTTTGCACCATACCTCCAACAGGGTGAACCCCATTTCTGTCAGCTAGTGCTCCCAAGCACCTGAAACCCCCCTGGGTTGCTCCCCCGGCCCCAAACCCACTTAGTTTTAGCCCATATTCTCTGCCTGTTGCTCTCCAGCTTGTGGAGCATCACCCAAAGCATGGAGCTGCCTCAGTTTTCTGGAAAACACCAAAAAAACCACAAGCTACTTGCTTCTGCTTCCCCATCCAGAGGTAATGCCTTTACGCTCCAATCAGGCATTTAATCTGACTTGGTTTTAGGTTGGGTTCTCCACAATAAGCCCCAAGGGAAAGAAAAGGGGTCACTTCTGTCGCTGAATATCAAGAACTGCAAGAATCAAAGCATTCACATGTATATTATACATATAAAGTTATATATAGGTGTGCATTGTGATACAGAAAATTAAAGCTTCCCTTCTCGCCTTTTGATTTCCAGCCTTGCTGCTCTGCGTTTGGCAAGCCATGTTTTACCAAAGGGGGTGAATGAGTGAAGGGAGAGAGGTGGCAAATATTGACAACCCCTGCCCTGTTGAGTTAGTTCATGCTGACAATAACCATAGATGGTTTATAACCACGGCCAGGGCCCCCCCTTACCTGCTGGGATGGATGGCAGCCTAAATCTACTGGCAGAGCATGTACCCCCTCTCCAGACTGCAAGACTGGCAAAAAACATGCAGCATTGGCTTCTCGAGATAAAGATGGTCCAAGAGTCCTCCTTTCAGGCCTTTCCCTCAGCCCTCAGGCTCCTTTCAGCCATGGCTCTGGGCAGTGGATATTGCTGGCAGCCCATCACCAGCTCAGCCCCCTTGAACACCTCCATCCCCTCCTCTGCTCTGGGGCCAGACACCGCTTGACTGCACAAGCCACCCAGCAGGCATTTCCATCCAGGCCTGTCTGCACGGACACACAAGGAACAGGGAGTAACCCTGAGCTTAGTGATGACGCAGAGGGTGTACATCACAACGTATGACAGGGCAGGGGCCACAACAGCAAGCAATCCCCTCCAGAGTCCCCACCACCAGCCTTTCCCAGCCCACCAGCAGGGAGGTGAAGCTCCCAGCTGGCTGATGCAGATGCAGCTCTGTCCAAGATCAGCCTTAAGTTTGTTGGTTGTTTGGTGTTTGTTTTTTTTTTCCTTAAAGACCCTTTACTGCAAGGGTCAAGGGCTAGATTGCTCACACACCAAAAAAAACCCATAAAATTCTATTAATGGACAATTGTTTACAATATTAACAAAGAAATGCAAGATCCGTATCTGGAGATTTGTGGCCCAATGCTTGGGTTACAGCATAACTCCCAAATCAGTATTTTCAGAAATGTATATTTAAAACTTCACATTTGCACATTTAAGAATATGGGAAAAGGAACATAATTTTTCAAAAAAATCCAGGAACCTCAAAGTTTTTTTCAGGCCACTTTCTCATAGAACTAGAAATGACTCCTTGTGCCAAAACCAAGATGAATAGTCCTCATTTCCAAAGAAAAAGTGCAAAGTTGAAGTAATTTTTATCAAAACTGTGACTTTTGGTAAGCGCTGATTAAAAGTTATAGTCAAATTTCATTAAAATACCTTGGGGTTTTTTCAGAAAGGTTGCAGTCCTAATGTTCTCAGTGGATACCCATGGGATGCAGAAGAGTTGTGAACATTAGCTCTGTGGTTTCGGAGGCCCAGACAAATTTATTAAACACTTTAAGGCCAGGTCCATGGGGACAATTCTGTGTCTCTAACACAGCTCTGTTTCAGAGGAGGGAAAGCTCCTCAGAGCTGAGCCCTAGCCCTTTTGAAAGCAGGATGTTGCTGCTTTTAAAACTTTGCCTTGCTTCTCAAGAGCCTACTTTCCTGTGATTTTCCTTGGCTGACCCATTCACTTGTGGGTCTGTACACCAAAACCCAAGTCTGAAGCACAATAGGAGACTGAAATACCATTCTACTAAGGAACAAAAAATGTGATTTCCTTCAGGAGACACAGGAGGATGCCCTTACACAACTGTATGGAGATAGACCAGATGAATACTGCTATCATTGCCCCCCGTTGCACATCTTTTTGAGTATCAGAGATACTCTCCACAGCCCTGGTGAAATGGGGCCAATTGAGCTTCAAAGCCTTGGCATAGGTGCTTCCTTTAGTAATCATCGTCATCATCGATGACATTTCTGTGACACTCGTATAGGTGCTGTGCAATTCATCTTGCAGACCAAGTCGTTATATGAGAAGGGACAGGAGTCATAAAAATCATTAATCCAAGGAATTAAAAGTGTCTGCAGAAACTCAGCTGTGCTGGCAAAGCTCTCTGTGCCTATGAACCAGCAGAAAACGGTCTCCTTGCCCACATTAGTCCCACTGATGGGTTTCAAACTCAAATCTCAGTGGAGAAAAGTATTCAACTCCCGTCCCCCTCAGTGGTAGTTCTTGTGCCATCAGCAAATTGTAGGTGACAATGATTTAGCACTTCTTTCACCCAGGGACTGTCCTAGTAGGACAGCACTGGTGAACCTCACACCAATACCACCACTGAGCCTTTACACAGTTTTAAATTTACAGGGTGTGTGCCAGGGGGATTCATGCCAGGCTTTTCTGCCCCAGCGAGAAGCAATGCACAATAATAGCACTGGCATGACCACAATCCCCTCTATCTCATCTGGTCTCATTAAAACAAGCAAGTGAAGAAGAATCCAGCTATTCAGACAAGTTTTATTTTCCATATAGCCACATGCCCATCACCAATTAGCCTGATGAATGAGATAGAGCCAGCTGTCTGGAAGAGACTAAAAACAAAGCAATCAAAGGAAAAAAAAAAAAAAGAAAAAAGAAAACAAACAAGCAAGCAAGCAACAGGAGTCCCACTTCCCCAGAAAACAGCACAACCCTCCTCATATTATTTTTTCTTGCATGATTTTGGGGGCCTGCAGCACTGAGGGAAGCACTGAGTAAAAAAGCAGCTTGCCCCCACTGAAGATGGATGACAGCACTTGAGACAAACCCCAAGATTTCTCATTCCCTGCCAGGGAAAACCATCATAACCCAGCAGAATGGGATGCAGAAGAGTTGTGAACATTAGCTCCGTGATTTCGGAGGCCCAGACAAATTTATTAAACACTTTAAGGCCAGGTCCATGGGGACAATTCTGTGTCTCTAACACAGCTCTGTTTCAGAGGAGGGAAAGCACCTAGGACCATACCTGGACCAGAGAGCATGAGGATGCTGAAGACACAGCCCCCTTGGCAGAAGCAGGCAGGCCATGTGGCCACCAAGCCATGAAGGCTAACAGGCAATAGCTCCTGCAATTCCCACACCAACAGCCACTGCCTTTATGGAGAGAATTGAAGAGTTTATTTTAAGAGCTAGTTGGAGGCAGCAGCCATTTGGCCTGTCCTCGGAAAGAAGCATAAACGTGCCTGCCCCTGACCTGCAGTCAGCTGCCTGTATCCCAAATTCATTTGTAGTTTCCAGCATAAAAGTTGCAGAGTGGGAGACACCTCCTCCTGCATCCCCCACCACAGAAATAAGCCCCAAGGAGACCACTCCACTGTTTTGTGGGGAGGAAGGAGGGGAGAAGCATCTGCAAGCTCATGTTTTTAGCGATGGGAAGAGAAGGAAAGCTCCTCAGCCCAATATGTCCTCATTCTCCAGAATTTGAGAGCTGCACACCTCGTGCCACAAAGCGCTGGGCTTTGCAGTGTCACACCTCTGCGCCCACCCCGGCCCGGCTGCTCCACCAGCTCGCCGGTGCCCACAGGGGAGCCAAGCCTGCCCCAGGGATTTGGGCAGTGGTTGCTTTGCTTTTCTTTACCAAAGTCCCAGGCTTTTAGGATACAGAGCAAGCTGACACCGCTTGTACTGTCTTGGGTCTTTGAAATTCCCTCGAAACCTCCCAGAAGAAGAATCTCTTTAACTCAGATGTACAGCTGACCCCTGAAAACTTCTGGAAGCGTATGCCCAATAGCTGCCTTTGAGTCCTGCCTGGAGAGGCTTGCTCAGCCTGCACCCACCCCTGCTCAAGGAAAAGCAGCTTTGCCCAAACTTTCAGAAAGTGACCACTGCCTTCAGGAAGGGTTTGTCAGCTGCCAATTCTCCAGCACTGGTCAAATTATGCATCTTCCTCACTCCACCTCTTAACCTATGTCTCCTCTGATGCATTCACCCACCCCAGTCTTGTCCTACAAGCTGTAGGATGGGCAGGGCACAGCAGGGCTTGGTGTGGGGCACCCAGGCACAGCCATGATGTGTACTGGGTCCAGTCCTCCTCAATATATTCATCAATGACCTGGATGAAGGGATGGAATGTACCTTCAGCAAGTCTGCTGATGACACAAAACTAGGAGGGGTGGCTGACATCCCTGAAGGCGGTGGACAGGCTGGAAAAACGGGCCAAGAAAAACCAAATGAAATTTAACAAGGGCAAGTATAGGGTGCTGCACCTGGGGAGAAATAACCCCCTGCACCAGTACAGGTTGGGGGCTGGCCTACTGGAAAGCAGCTCTGAGGAGAAAGACCTGGGAGTTCTTGTAGACAACAGGATGACCATGAGCCAGCAATGGGCCCTTGTGGCCAAGAGGGCCAATGGCATCCTGGGGTGCATCAAGAATAGTGTGGCCAGCAGGTCATCCTGCCCCTCTACTCTGCCCTGGTGAGGCTCCATCTGGAGAACTCTGTCCAGTTCTGGGCTCCGCAGTTCAAGGACAGGGAAATGCTGGAGAGGGTACAGCAGAGGGCCACAAAGATGATTAAGGGCCTGGAGCACCTTTCCTATGAGGAAAGGCTGAGGGATGTGGGACTTTTTAGTCTTGAGAAGGCTGAGTGGGGATCTGATCAATGCATACAAATACCTAAAGGGAGGGTGTCAGGAGGACGGGACTGGTCTTTTCTCAGTGGTGCCCAGTGACAGGACAAGAGGAAATGGGCCCAAAGTTGAGTATAAGAAGTTCCACCTAAACATGAGGAGGAACTTCTTTACTGTGAGAGTGGTGGAGCACTGAAACAGGCTGCCCAGAGAGGTGGTGGAGTCTCCTTCTCTGAAGGCATTCAAAACCCACCTGGGCATATTCCTGTGCAGTGTGCTCTAGGTAGACCCACTCCAGCGGAGAGGTTGGACTAGATGATCTCGAGAGGTTCCTTCCAACCCCATATGATTCTATGATGGGAGGTTGTCATTTATCCCTGCCACCACAGTCAGCTTGTGACATTCATGCCACTCACTACTTCCTTCCTCCAGCTTAAGAGCATGCTGAAACTTCACCTGCTCTTAATTTTTTTTTTCCTGCTGCCTTTTAAGGCCAAGCAGGCTGCCTCCAAGGGGATTTACCATCCAGCGCAATGAGGTCAATAGCTCGACTTTGCAGCTGCTCATGGCTTTTGGGATGCTTTGTGGCCTTTGCAAGCAGAGTGGTGTGATATCTCAGGGCTGCAGGTTTCCTAACTGCCCCTTGCCTCAGAACTGCATTAGCGACCTGAGCTGACCATAAATACAAGCTGCTGAGCTGAAGTTCTCAAGTGCAAAAGGAACTTCAAGGCAATTTAATCCTGTTTCCTTCCCTCTCTTCCTCTAGTTTTCAGATGACGCCTACCTGAATCTATATATTGTCCCACCCACCTCTTTTCATCAGACACTTCTTTGGTCCATTTCCAATCTGCTTACATGGTTTTGGGAAAGATATTTTAGTGCCTGCGTTTCAATTGCAATGCCCAAGCTTATTTGGATTTGTGTCTTTGGACAGCCTCCAAAGGACTTTATCCAAGGGACTTAATTAGTCACCATTAATAAAGTGTATAAACAGCTGCTTAGGAGAAAAACAGATCGTAAACCCAAGTATTTTAACAAGACCTCTAGCCTGCAATTATATGTGAGACATAAAACTATTAACCAGACCATCCTGTACCAGCCTCAGGTGACATTTGAAAAAATGTCAAAGAAATTTAGGTGCTGGCATCTTTCTAAGTTCCCTCAGCGACACTGGTACTGCAGAGCAGCTCCATGCCCTCTGCACCCTCTCTCTCAAGTGTCCAGCAGTTAGGATGAATGCAGGGACCTGAGGCTGGCAAGCATACATATGTCCCCTATAATGTGGTTCATAAGCCGTGGATCCACATAAGCCTGATCCCGAAAGCATTTGACAAAAAGATATGACTATGACATGTTCTTGAGTGCACTTTTTGGAAAAGGCCACCAGGGAACACCTCTCCATTTGAGTCTACATTTCAAGTGTCCTCTAGCCAAAATAGTTATAGACCTGTATGTCCAAACTTTAGCAGTGATTTTTGTTTGATGTGCACATTGAACCCAGAGCTTTAATTCCCAAGTTGCCTACATAACATACATGCTGAGAGGAGGTGAGAGACAGCAGCTTCCAGCAAAAAACCAAGAGCAGCAGCAAAGCACCATGAGCTCCAACCTCCACTTTGAGTCAACTGGTGTGTCAAATCCCAACCCCATATACCAATCCATCCCAGACAGGACTAAAGTGCCAGCACATCTTCCTGACTGCAACAGGGCAGATTAATCTCATCTTCCTCCTTTGGAGGAGCCTCTCCCGAACTGAAGATACAGAAGTCCCCCCCTCCCTCCCTGCAGCCAGACCCTGACACAGTCTAGATAGCCTGGTGGTGTTCAGGAGTAGGTTCAGAGACTGTGTTTTGCCATACCAGGTGTATCAGGTGTCCTAGCAAGCTCTTCCAGCAAAAGTGGGTATGACCTACCTTTGAATAAGCAATTTGATCAACAGTTCAGATGAACCTATCCACAGCCCTTTCCCTCCCCTACTTGCCTCTTATGCCAACTCCCATCTTCTTTTCCCCAAATTCTCCTTCCTTTCAGTAGTCAAGTCCTTACTAACCCCACACATTTGTGTCTTCACCGCTGCAGGAACCCTGTCTCCTCATAGTCCTTCTCAGCTCTCTCTTCTGGCCATGTGCCCCCAGCCCTTGCTATACCCCTCTGTGTCACGCTGAGGAGCATCACCATAAGCAACTCAGAATGCATCTCCCCTGACTGCTTCATCTACCTGCCTGTTTGCTACTTTTCCACTTGTCATGCTTGATTGATGCCTTCAAAGGGGCAAACGCACAACCTACATCCTTCTTCACCTTCTCTTTCTCACCATCCAAACCACATTTTTTCATTTATCTTTCCTCTCTGCTCTCCCCTCCTCCACAGCCCCCTAGACCTTTATCATTCCCTGGCCCATCACCCCGCCTTCATTTCAGAAGGGTGAGGAGATTTCAAAATCCCAGATGTGTTTGTGCAAGTGGGAAGATCCACATGGGCCTCAGCAGAGTGGCCACTCAGGCTGAAGGAGCAAGTAAGCAAGGTTCTACTCCAGAAAAACACCCCTGCACCCATTTGACTTTGAGTATGTATGTGATCCCAAAGGTGACGCTGGCACTTTTAGATTTTTCTCAAATGCATTAATAGCTTGGGACTGAAACCAGAATCACCCCAACCTCACCGTTCACAGGGAGATGGAAATCTTGTCAAGGAAAGTCACCCAGCATGAGATAACATCCCCTCATCTGGTGACACCGTCAAAGGCTGTGGAAGGACTTCATACAAGCCTCTTGCCTTCTACATAACAGCAGGAGTGTCAGCACTGTAACAGAAATTCGGTACAAACACAACATGAATGAAAGTGTCTGTAAGCACTGGAGGAAAGGGTCAAGAGAGGCCTGAACTAGTAATGAAAGACATTGTTCTCCCTGGTCACACTGAGGAGTACGCTGGTCACATCATGGCCAAAAGGCCGCTACAACTGCGGCACAGACAACTTATCAGCAGAAGACCTAGGGTCCAAACACCAGCATGGTGGCAACAAGGCTGCACTATATGGCATATACTGTTCCTTTTCCTCTTGGCCTGACAGAAAAAGAGTCTGGTCTTACAATGCAAGTATATGATCCAAACAAGGAAGATCAGGCTTCAGGCAGCAGCCCAGCCCATGGACTGGAGAAGCTGCAGCCAGACAGATCCCCAGATGCAGGACCAGCCCCTAGCAGCTACTGGCTGCTAAGGGAGCCCTCCCTCAACATCCATCCAAAATTTATTTTATTATTGACAGTCAAGAGAAACCCAAGAGGCATGCTGAGGACTTGGCAGCCACCGTCCTGGTAGCCACTGCCCCTTCTTCTCTATGTAACACACAAGTGGTCCTGTCCAGATCACCTGAACCCATATATCTTTGTGCTTGTTAGTATATGAGTGTGTAACATCAGCCCACCAAAGATTTGGTTTAAAAATCATTTTCCCTTTCCATAAATCCCCACTGAGTTTTGTTATATTTTTTCCTACATTCTTATTATCCTTTGAATTTGTTACTAAGCCCCTAAAACTCAAAGGTTCATTAATATTTGTTTGCTACAAGTAAAATCCTACAGATAGGAAATACAGTGTTTAAACTAATCAAATATCCACAGGCATAGAAAAGTCTCTACTTAAAGACTCAAATGAAAGGGGTTTTTTGTCATTTATGTTCCCTAATTTAGTACTGGCAATTTGTGTAATGTTGGGAAAGATTAAAATGCTCTTTCTACAAACAACTTAAACATGTCACAGTTTTGAAGCTCATAATTGAAAAGAAAATACAAAACCACAAGCCTTAACTAGAAAGGACAAACTGTTAGTGCACCTTACTTGGTACTGGTTTTTAAAAAGAAAACAATCAAAACAATATTACCTGCCTTCTTATCAATGGATAAGAATAGGATAATACCTACCATTCTTGTATTTGATGTCTTTCACCTCTTTTGATCACCATAGGAGGTGATCAAAATCACCTCCTATGGGTTCTAGAAGTTCATGGTGAAATCTCCAAAGTAATGTCTCCTCTTTCCTGTAATGACAAATTCATGTCAGCAAGTGACTTGAGACCGTCCCTCTGTCCTATGCACTAAAGCACATATTTCCTTAATTGCAAATGTCCTTACTGTTGCAAGGACCTGGCATAATTTAACTTTCCCTCCAATACATTGAAACACTCTCAGAATTCAGAGGGAAGAAAACCAACCACAAGAACTTTTATAGAAATATTTATTACTCTGAGGAAGGCTGAGGCAAAAAATTAATTCCCCAGATACTGTACTCTGGTGGGCCCACACTGACGAGGGCTGACCCACTGAGGCAACCAGCAGCCATCGACAAGGTGAATAACAGCAGTTTAGTTCTCTCTGGTCCCCCCCCCAAGCGAGAGTAAGTCTGGCACAATGCTGCAATAAACTCTGTGCACTTATAAGTTTCATAGTTTTTTGTTTGACTGAAGGAACCGCTTACGTGCAGTCTCTATTGCGGGGGAAAAAAAAAAAAAGAAAATAAAACCCAGCCAGGAAGTGCAGCACCAAGTAACACAGCCAACCTTCTCCTGTTGTGCAGTGTAGGACCTTTGTTTTATCTCTGGTGAGCCAGTGCCAGCCCTGGCCTCTCAGTCCAGCTGCACCTCAGGACAGCGGCAGAGCACTGGTGCAAAAGCTGTGTCACCGGCGCGGGACAGCACGCACAACTCACCGGGAAGTAGCTCTGACCCCTTTCCCAGCAGGTATGCTGGAACAAAATCACACATAGACATCTCTAATGAGGGAGTGAGAAGATTAATGCTCTGTATGGAAAGAGAAAAGGTTAAAAATAACAACTAGTTCTCTTCTCTCACTGGGTTTGGTGTTTTGTCTTGCTTCTTTGGAGATATTTGTAATTGATCAGTTCTAAAGCTTATTCCTGCTTACTTGAAAGTTTCCCTCCTTTGACTAATAGTGTCATCCTGTAAACATGAAGCTGCGCAATCAAAACATAGCTAGTCTACAGCTTAGTTGGAACTAAGCTAGGCATGGGGACAGGCACTGATCCCACATGAGCAGCAGGAAGAATCTGGTGAACTGAGGTGCTGATGGCCCAGAGTTTGCCTCAGAAACATTAACAGCAGCAACATGATTGTTTTCTCTCTCTTGAGACCAGCACTGTTACATCCAGCTATTAAACTGGAGAAATAACGAGCTCTCAAATTTTGCTGTGGTTACAGGCCAATTGCAATTAACATGAAGATTAGCTTTCCAAAGGAAAAAAAAAAAAACACAAAACATTTTTGCATTGGCTGGCTCAGCTGATCAGAGGTAGCCTCTGGAGAAAGAGGATCTCCTGGGACCATGCTGCCTGCAAGGTGACAGCACATTGCATTACAGAGAGCTGATGAGCTGGGAGAGCATGCTGGGGCTCTAGGGGGCCAGCCCAGGAGGAGTCTGGGCCCAGACTAGAGATTGGCCAGAGATCTAGTGTGGAGACCTTGCCTATTCTCCTGGGCATCTCTGTACAGCCAAAAGTTTTCATGCAGGGAACCAAAGACTAAAATTTCAGTAAAGTGAACCAGTAACTATGGACTTCATAACAGCTAGCAAAATGCAGTTTATCTGTAGACCTCTTTCTAGGATCTAAGAGAGAAGATCAGCAATCTCCCTTAAGTGCTCTTGTTTGAAGCTTTCTGGACACGGTTGGGAAATGGGCCTCACAACACACTGAGCAAGCACTATTATTTCCTTATTTCTGCCTTCTGGAGTGAGACCATGATCACCCCAATCCAGAGGAGTTGAAATTGGAGTTGGGACTGCCTCTGGAGCTGGTCCAAGAGGGCAGAGCACCTTCCCCCAGCTACGAGCTCCCTAGAGGCCCCTCAGGGAAGATGGTGGCACAAGGACAAGTCCCCTGCTCCCACTGCTCCCTGTCATATGGATGAAAACGCGTCCCAGTGGCTCCGTGTATGGGGTAGCAGAGGCCACCTTCTTGCATCGGACTGAGGGGACAGTCTCCCTTCAAAGCAAAGCACAAAATTCAGGTGAACTGCTTGAGCTAAGCTAAAGGACAAACCTGGGAGATGTCCTGCACACAAGGTGCTTTCCAGGCACCTCATGGTATGGTATAGGCTGGTTCTGCTGGCACCAAAAAAGCTGAAATAACATATAGTAGGGCCTACACACAGTGAAAGTTTGTAAGTAGACAAACCAGTGCAGGAATGTGCACCATAGCAGTGAAGAAAGACCCCTCATTCTGTAACCCAGTGATGATCTCTTAAGATATGTGCATACAGAACCCATTCCTGATAAAGCCTCTGCTCAAGGATATGTCATTAATCTTCCCTCATCAGAAGATAGACAGTGAAATTAAAAGAGAAAATACTCATCATCAATGAAGATTGTTTTTTAAACACCGTAATTATCCTGTGTGACTCACTGCCACACCGTATCATTGCTAGCAGGAAATTAGATTTTTAAAAAAAAAAAAAGCTACGTAGTGTTTATATGAGTCAGGAAACTGCATGCAGCTGTGTTAGACAGGGAAACCAATGCATGAAATCTCAGAGCATCATTATGCTGTGACACGACCACCATCAGCTGCAAGTCCCCTTGCACACCTCAGCCTTCAGCTTTGGTGGGGTGCTGTCTTCCACAGACATGGGGCTTTATGTTTGTCCCACATTAGCTGAGCCACTGGAGTGACTCTGTGCAATTCTTGACATATTCCCACCCAAAGGGCTGGATTTTTGGCTAACAGCTGCTGCCAAGATGCTTTGGTGCCTTCAGAAGAGGCTGTTCCCAGGAGCACAGCCCCTGGCTCCAGCAAGACTGGAGCTGCCCCCACTGGGGCCAGGGATGCTCAGTCCCCCCTGGGGTCCCTGCTTACAGCCAGGTGTCATGGTTTTCCTCACTGCTACTACGTGTTCCAAAGGGACCTGGCAAAGATGCCACTCCAGGAGGCAAAAAGAAGCAGGGCAACCTTGCTCCAGTGCCACCAGCTGCTGTGGGACAAGTCCAGCCTAGTCACTGGCAGGGGAGGATGGATGTAGGGAGATATACCAAACACCACAGAGCATCTACTATATGGAAAGTCATTTTTTAAATACATCTCCATGATGTGTGTCTCTTCTTCTTTGTCCCCTTGTGTTTACACAGACAAGCCCCTAGGCTGCCAGCACTGCTCCCAGGCTCATTATGGTTGTCACCCCATATGCCCTGTGACAGCCACATGCACCTCCCACCTCTCCCTCCCAGATCCCTACCTCTTTTGGCAGGCCTTCCACCATCTGGATTCAACCTCAACAGCTCCAGTTGCACAGGCAAGACATACATCTTGCTTCATCTTTTTACTGGTGCACCCAGCCCCTCTGGTCAGGTTGGTCTTTATCTCATCTGGAGCCTCCCACATGTGGTAGCAATAATTAATCAGTCCTGCTGCTGCACCTGGAGCTCAGCAGAGCCCACATGCCCTCAGAGCAGATACACTGGTCAGAGCACTCAGCCCCCAAACCTGTTTGTGACATGTCACCTGTATGTGTAACCTCAGCTCTGTGTCAGGGCACACCAGAAAAGCCCCTACATGAGCAAGTGAGGGCCCCTCCATAGCCCTGCACCAATTCCCTGACAAATTTTGAGTCTGAGATCTAAACCACAAGATTTTAATAGGTAGGGGTTCAGCAGAGACAAATTAGCAGATTTGCTTTTTCCCCCCTGTGTTCTGGTTCTAGCTTAACACTTTCAAAAATATTCAGCATAAATCAGGCCACTGGCATGGAAAGCTGTTCATGTCTAGTATAGTCAAAAGAAGTGAAGAAGGCCATGCAATGCAGGTAGCATTGGGCAAGTGATCAGCAAGCATTGCTGCAGGAGTTCAGTGAAAGTGTGCAACTTTTTTGAAAGGCTTTCAGATGTTAAACAGAGTATCTGCTGTTCGTGATATCTAGCAAGCTAAATGCTACTCTCCTGGCTGCAGCACACCAAGCATGGACCTGCCCAGATCTTTAATTGCAGAGCCAGGTCCTCAGAAGATGCACGGTGACTTCCACGGGCTTCTCACACATCTGTAACAAATCAGCCACCGACCCACTGCCTGCGATCCAGCCTTCCAGTGAACCTCCCTCGAATAGAACTGTCCCATCCTACATTCAGGAAAGAGACCTTTCAAGAAGAGAGGTTGCTCAAAAAGACAGGTTGCTCAAGAAGACGGGGTACATGTTCCTCCCTTTCTGTGGTGTGCATCACGTAAGTAATGCACTTATACCACTCAGCTGAGTGATGTGGGACCTCTTGCATCCCAGCAGACCAGTGTCTTTTGAAAACACACAACAGTCCTTGAGCCAGGATCAGGAGAGCTAAAGTTGAAGACAAAAGGGGATATGGAATCAACCTACTGCTTCCAGCTCCCATGGCATTAAGTCCCCAGAGCTTCTGCTCTACCCTTCAATGCATATAAAGTTCATGGCAGTGAAGATTTTCCATAATGAGATGTTCCCCCAAAAAACCACTTTGGTTCTTGTCACCAGCTACCAGTCACAATGATTTTGAGGCACATCTGCCCTGTGGCTTCATGGAGCTGTGGTGACCCTGATCCCACCACACTCAGCCCTGGGCCCGTGGCAGTCACTCCACAACCAAGTACCAGGAGAAAACATCCCTGAAGCTGAACACAAGTGCACGCTGAAGCTCCTGATTTCTGGCTCTCAAAGGCCTGATTTAATAGAAATAAATAAATTAGCCCCCAGTTCTATAGTGCTTGTGTAAATGCAAATGCCCTGCAGATGACTCTGATGAAGCTGCTATTTGCTCCTTCAGGAAAAAAGCACTTAGTGCAAAGTTATAAAACCTGAGTAGCATGCAAATGGCACTGAGATAGGAAGATGCAGTTTGGAATGACACCTTAAACTACTCCTTGTCTTCTAGTGCACTTCAGAGATACAGAGCAGAAAACCCAAGGGACAGCAAGGAGCAGATCTCACCATTTTCTGTCCCAGCATGCAGCCCAGAATAGAGATTTACATAGAAAAGTCCACCAAAGGTAAAGTATGGTTTGCTGGGGCAGGCACACGGGCAGGACCCAGGGCAAGATCTTGAGGGAGTGCAGGAGATAAAGTGGAGGTCTGCAAGGAGGCTTGACTTTGAGGCAGCTGGGTAGCAGAGAGAGATTTCAGTTTACAGCCAGGGAAATGCATAAATGCTACATCCATCCCAGCAATTTTCACTTGAGATCACTTCATGGTGTGTCTGTATATAGCAGCTGAAGTACCTCTGAAAGCTATAATGAAGAGTACCAGAACACGGTCTAATTTCTTGTCTCACTGTTCGGGCTATAATTTTGTCAGTCTTCCCTTGGCTTAGTGTCCTTGGTGCTTTTAAGTCAAAATGGTTCGGATGTTTTTAGCTTCATTGCTCTTTAAAGGAAATACAGCTCGTGCAACCATACCGTTTCTCTGGCCCTGAGCAAATATTTTGAGCCCAGTAACTCAAGCCTGACAAGAGGGAGTAGCAGCAAACCTAACGAGGGTGACATGACACCAAGCCCCTCACAAACTAGCAGCACGGGGAGGAGAAAGGTGTCAGACCAGACTCTGTGCTGTGCTTGCTCGGAAAAACTCTCCCCCTCAGCCGGGCACTAAGAGGAGCAGCTGGGGTTAGGGTGGTGGGAGAAAGACAGAGGTCTCAAACCCACAGGAGGGCAGATGCTACTCATCCCACTGTCCCTGGATCAGTGGCAATGGGATTTTCTGCTGTCTGTCTTTAAAATAAAAGCTAGATCTCTCGGAGCGTTCTTGCTCTGCTCATGGGTCACTCTAGCTCAGGGCTAGAAAATTAAAATTTGGCAGAGGCAACACTTCTTGAAGGAGGCATGAGCATTTGGGGGGTGTTGTGGAACACTCAGGCATCTTGGCTGGTGGTGATTTGGACTCTCCAAGTCCATGTAGGAGAGGCATGGTATCCCCCTGCCTCCTCCCCCAGCAACATGGATAACTGCCGGTCAGTCACACTGCAGTCTGGAAAGGAGACATGGACAAAGCTGCTTCCCAGTGAAAACACCCTGTAGGGTGACAGCAGGTAACTCCAGGTGGACACTGAGACCATGGCAGAGACCCATCAGTGACACGAGAGACCCCTTTCAACTTGCCTGCATGCACATGTGCGTGCCCACAGCCTCTGATCTCAAACAGAAGAAGAGGGTTAAAAATTCCTTCCGGCTGCTGGGTGAGCTATTGCTGTGACCAGCGGGGAGTGAAACCAAGAGGTCAGAGAACCAGCACAAACACCCCAGAGCCGTGGGCGCCAGACGGGCGGGCCTGAGCAGGAATCCCAGGTGTAGGACAGAAAACACCAGCACTGTTGCACCAAGACCCCAAAAGCCCTTTAGGACGGAGGAGGTGTGAGGGAAGAAGAGGGGCACGGGCACCAGAGAGAGAGCTGGTGCTGCAGCAGCCCTTTGCAGAGGAGAGAGCCCATTTGCTGAAGATCCTCAGGCTGAGGCAGAGGGGAGGAATGGGAAGAAGGGAAGGACACTGACTTGAGACGTGGATGTAGCTTTGGCTTATGGGTTTGGCTCATAGGTCTCCTCCTCCGGTTCACACTGAGCAACTGTTCCCATAACCAGTCCCTTGCAGTGACAGAGGGCTGTGCTGTGCAGAAGGGGCAGCCACGCTACCCAAGGAAAACCTGTTCACCTTTCCCTCCCCCAGAGGCAGCTGGGACAGGCACTTAGCAATAAACAGCCTTTCTGAGATTTAGGGCTGCTTCGATAAATGACTTGGCAGCCCCAGCTACTGAAAAACTGTGCCTCACGAGAAGGCATGGTGAGAGCCCCAGCAGCACAGTCCATCATGGACCAGGCAGGTTCATTTTCCAAGGCAGGAAAGAGGGACAGAGGTAATGACAGCCCTGCAGCTCTGTGGCTTCTTTGCATGAAGATGTGAACGAGTTTCCCTGAAGAACAGGACTCTAGTTCTGAACAATGATGCCCTTTTTCCCGTGTATGCATTGGGCCTCCAGCATTTTTCCTCCTCTCTCTCTGCTGGGTGCAGCATGCAGCCCATGGGGAGGCACCTCAAGGTGAAGTACGGTAGTGGGGTCCCCTGGCCCCTTCCTTGGTCAGGTGTCCCTTCAGAAGTCACCCTCCTCATTTTTAAAAGCACCATCTCCTCTCCTCATGAACAGCACCAATTGCCCAAGACTGGATGAAAGAGAAAACTAACTGTAGCAGGATCAGTCCTTTGGTAGACAGGCTGCAAAGCACATGTTCTAACACGCCCAGCATTTTATGAAAGGAAAATAGGATCAAAACAGTACTTTTAGAGAGGGGTTTGGCAGGATGCTGGCTTTATCCGATCAGCCTGCTTTATGGGGTGCAGAGCCTGAAGCCCCAATTCTGTCTAATAGAGAGAGCTCCTCTGCCTCAGATTATGCCTGAAGTGATGCAGAAGAAGGACTTGAACCTGAAAGTCCCAGCCTAATACCCAAGCACCGGATGAGAAAGTTGTTACGCTGCCACCCACCCTTGTATTAATATTATTTTGCTGTTTAAAACCTGCCTTGGATGCGATTTACATGACAAACATTCCCTGCGGGCTGAGCTCACAGGGCTGTCTGCTGTGCGGGCTGGGGATGCGCCACTGCTTTCCAGGCTGCTGGAAGAGGGAATGGGGAAGGTAAAGGCTGAGCAGAAGGGAATCAATATCAGCAGGATCTGAATCTCATTTGATGTGAGCTGTGGTAGCTTCCTCCCATTTCTCCAAGGAATCTGTACTGGTTTGCAAGCTGCTGAGCATACATTATCCTGAAGCTGCTTGAGTTCCTTTTTGGTCACTGCTGCAAAAACTAGTACATTTTTGTAAAAAATTTAAAGCAACCAAGGCTGAATAGGCATATCCTGCTTAGATGTTAAGGGTATGAACCTAAGTGTCATCAGAATTTTGCAGGTTGTGCCAGCCAGGAAAGCTTTGTTTACTTTCCATCCAGAGAGCAAGGTTATTTTCACAGCAGCACAGGATAATTCAGGATGGGAAGGGGCCCCTGGAGGTGTCTAGCTGCTCCAAACAGGGTCATCCATGAGGTCAGATTAGGGCTTTACCCAGTCAGGTCTTGACAATTGCCATGGATGTAGAGTATTTTAACAATACTTACTGTCAGGGGGCCATCCTAGCTTTCAGGATGAGTGATGGAAGATTTATTCTACCTGAGTAGGACGTATTAAACACCACACCTCAAACACTGGCTGTAGTGACAGCGACTGTGGTGTGAAAGCTCAGCAAATAACATTTGCAAACAGTCCTTTAAGCCACAGGGCTGCAGGGGACTAACAACCCAGCCAGGGTTGGCAAGGTGGAGAGTGAGGAGCTTGGGAAGGAGCAGCAGCAGGGAAGGACAAATAGGCTGGGTGAAGCTGCTGAAGGTTTGGGAGCTGGATAGGATGCTGAGACTGTGGCCAGCAGGAAGGAAGAAACACGAGCACAGGGTGGAGAAAGAGACACAAGGAAACAGGAGTGCACAAACACTCACTGAATAAACTCAGCACAGAGAAACGTTGGGAGTGATGTGCACAGAGATGGGTGAAAATTAAAGGGGGGACACTGAGACTTATCCCAGTTATTTGAAATCTTCATCAAAGAGCTTTGGAGACCCATTGAACTGAAAAGCAGGATTGGGAGAGATGGTGTTGGAGGTAGGGAGGTCCAGAGGGAATGGACCAGGTTTGGGAATAATGGTCTCTCCCAACTTTCTGTACATGGGGGCAGCAAGCCTGTAACAAAGCCAGACATCCAGGAGTCTGAGCACTCCTTTGCTGTGAGCATACACCTAGGAAACCTGCTGGCACATCCTCTCATTTAGAGGTTCCCGCAAATCATTACTGACCTGTTTCTTTGCCATGCTCCAGTGACACCATCTTGTCACAGCCAAGGGCTGCAACTTGTCCAGTGTTTAACTGGGGGCAATATATGCCACATATTTGATTTTGGGGCAGGAAGAAGGAGAAGGGTTTAAGAGAGAGACATTACCTAAGCACTATAGTAAAGAAGTTGTAATGATAAAAAAAAATATCACTTCAAATATTACATTTAAGATTGCCTGTGCAATTTTAATTCAGCTTCTGCATGTGGTACAATCTAATCTAAATTAAATGATCACAAGGATTATTATCTTTCTCCATAAGACCTCTGCCGCAGAGCAAATACAAGGAAGTCATTAAGTCCCTACCCTAAAGAGCTTCCAGTCTCAGGGAAACCAGACAAGGGGGTGTGAAGGTACCTGCCCTGGGAAGGAGGTCGGGAGGGAGCAGCGGTTGAACTTGAGTTAAATAGTGCACCGACATTCACAGTTAGATTTTTTTTCTTTTCTCAAGTCAGAGTAACATTAGGAAAAGAGATAAAAATAATTAAAGGCAGAAACGATTTCGCAAGCTTCTACTGCCCATCTGTCTCATTAATCTGAGCAGGTTGGTGAGGGCAGGTTGCCACAGACCTCTCGGGACCAGAGCAGGGTAAAGGACTGGGGCATTTGCAACAGGTCCCTCTGGGCTGGGGGGGTAACAAGGATTAAGGGGTGAGGAGGCTTCTGGGAGTGGCAGCACCAGGGGCTCCACTGACACAGAAGGCAAAGCAATAGGGAAGGTTTTAATACTGGAAGATGAAGATGTGAATCAGAATAACAATGCTTTTTTTGGGAAAAGCAGTGGATTCCCCCTGCTGAATCCCTCTAGCTCAGAGGCTGGGGGCAGGTGCAAGGTGATGTCCCTTTTCCCAGCCCTGGCTAGCCATTACACTGAACAGATGTCATGAGTAAAGTGCATTGCAGTAGTGCCTTGTGGTCCCAGCATCCTAGAGCAGATACAAACACCTTGCTGGCCACAATCCTCCCGGAACCGCCTACAAACAAACTGCATTTTAAAAAAAAAAAAAAAAAAGCAAAAAGAACGCCAAAACAAACAAACAAACAAAAAAAAACACCCCACAGATGTTAAAATGAAGCTAAAATGTCCCCGTCTCCTTGCAGCCCTCTAGCCCCACTGCGAGGAGCCGTGCTCACTGGCCATTCACGCCCAGTCCACAACTCCCACAGCCCTTGCGAGACACAGAACAAGCCTGATGGTGTGTGCTTTTCCCTCCCCGTTTTAATCACACGTGTGTGGGTGTGTTGGACTGCTCCCAAGCTCACAGCTAAAAAGCCTCTGCTGGGGATGGGTGGGAGGGCTTGCCCCCTGCCTGGGCTGATCCCGATGCAGTTAGCAAATGCATTTGCAGTTTAAGATGGACAATAGCAAAAGTTCAACTGTAGACCTATAATAGAACACAATAAATGTAGTCTGTGTCGTGCCATTTTGGAGCTCCCAAGGGAACCAGGGGGCTGTAGAGGCCTTCATGGGTCATTTGGTCTATAGCCTGGCAGCTATATCCTCCACCAAGGACACCTGTGGATGTGTCACCTGTAGTGACTATCCAGTGACTCATCTCCTTATCATCCACTGACCTGCCTTGGGGTGGTCATGGCCTTGGTTAAAGGCATTGGTGCTGATCAGTCTCCATGAAATCCTGTATGGGTACTTCCACCATCCCTAGCCAGGCTAAAGTGGGTACTCGCACACCCCTCACACCTCAGGGGTATGAGCGCCTAAATAAATAAATAAATAAGCTCTGCTCTCCTTAGTTTCTCTTCTCTTCTCTTCTCTTCTCTTCTCTTCTCTTCTCTTCTCTTCTCTTCTCTTCTCTTCTCTTCTCTTCTCTTCTCTTCTCTCCCACTTACAAGTTAGCCCCTGCTCATCCTGCCCAGCAGGTGCATAAAGGAGAAAAGCCACTTTCCTTCCTCCCTGCTGGGGCCACAGTGCTGCTCCTGCAACTCTTGCACACCTGGGAAAGGAAACTTCAGCCCTGCAGCTGAGCTTCCCGCACCCTCGTGACAACCCACAGCGAGCCCCACTTGCTGGGCCAGACTGGATGGTGGGCACAGCCCAAATCCCAGAGAGAGAAGGCCCACCGGGATCATTCTTACCCCCCAGAGACCTTCCAGTCCTCAGAGACCTGATCTCAGACCTTAAGGGAAGCCACATCACGCTCTGGCCAGGGTAGATGTGGTGTGCAGGCAGCCATCCCAGGAGAAGGACACTTCCCCAACATCGCTCTCCTTCGCAGCTTCCTCCCCGGTTACCCAGCACTCTTTCATCTCAGCTTTAAGGTAGTTTATTTAAAGATTATTTTAAAAAATTCTCCCCCTTTTTGAAATCATCTCTAATTCGATCATTATTTTCAGACTAACAGCATTTTAAGTGCAAACTCTCTCCCCCAAGCCGCACGCTCCCAGCATCTCCCCAAGGGGTTTGTTCCCTCCGAGGCATCCACACACCCCCCCCGGCTCCCCCACAACACGGGCGCTGCGGGGCCAAGCGCGGGGCCCGCATTTTGGGGTTCCCATCTGACTCCATTCGCCTCCCAGGCAGAAGCAGGTCGGTCCCTCGGCAAAGCACTCCCCTGCCTCGCTGCATCCCCTGGCTCCAAAATTAGCCAAGACGCCCCCAGCCCCTTCGGGAGCGGGGCAGCCTCTCGGATGCTTGAGGACGGGAGGGGAGGGGCAGCCCCCGGCCCGGCTGCCCCCTCCCCGGGCACGGCGGGACCCCCAGCGGGGCAGGGTGCGGGGCAGGGTGCGGGGCGGGCGGAGAGGAGGTGCCCAGCCCGGCTCCGCCCCGCGGCTCCGCGCCGGGAGGGCGGCAGGAGGGAGCGGGTCGGCCCGGTGGGCTCCAGGACCGGGACCGGGACCGAGCCCTGCGCGCCGGCGGTGCCACGGGCCGGCGGGTAAGTCCCGATTGATGTCCCCGCAACTCCCCTCCCGCCCGGTGGCCGCGATCCCCTTCCTCGTCCCCAACTCCCCGGGTTTCCCCCCCCCCCCCCCCCCCCCCCCCCCCCCCCTTTCCCCCCAGCCCCCCCCCCCCCCCCCCGCGGCATCGCCGGAGCAGACGGCAGCCCCCCCCCCCGGGCTGGGGGTACGGCGGGAGCTGCGGAGGTGCCGCTGCCCCTCGGGTGCGGGAGCGGCGAGCGCGGAGCGGCACCCGCAGCCGGAGACGGACCCAAAGCCGCGGCCACGGCTGGACCCTGCGCTCGGACCCCGGGCCCCCCGTCTCCACCCTGCACCCCACGGCTGAACCCGCGCCCAGACCCCATCATATGGACCCGCACCCGCACCCGGACCCTTCCGAGACTGAGACCTGCGGGAGGAGCATCCCCCTCCCTTTACTTTCCGGCTGCCCGTCCCCAACGGCGGCGACCCTTGTCCCTGCCGCAGCTCGCTGCCCGGCTGTCCCGGGTGATGGGTAGCCCGGTACCCTGGTGGCCCCCCGTGCCTGTAGCCCTGTGTCCCGCCACCCCTGTCTGCGGGTACCCCAGCACCCCTGGCACATCCCCATCCCGGTACCCAGGCAGATCGTTATCCTGGTGCCCGCCTGGTTTGGCAGCACCCTGGCTACAGGCAGAGCAAGCAGGTCCAGGGGGTGTGTGGGGGGCAGTCCAGGGCCCAGGGGGCTGGCAGGACTGGGGATGGGGAGCTTGGAGGGATCGTGGGAGGGAGGAGTGATCTCTGGCTGAGAACAGAAAATAGTGCTTTAGGATGTGAGGGGCAGGAGACAGGGCAGGAAACCCACAGGCACACGGTGTGATGCGGTGCCTTAAGCCTTTTGGTTATATGGTGCCTGCTGGTTTGTTCATTCCCTGTCGTGGCTTTGCTTATCAGCAAGGCAGCTGCTTAGTGGAGTTTTTTTCCAGTGCTACAGAACTAGCCTTTTTTGGCCCCAGACGATACAGATTTCCCAGAGGGGGAGCTGTGTCTGTCGGTGCAAGGGACACTGAAAACACGTCCTGTCTTTGGATGGCTGCAGCTGAACTGATTTATGACCAGTCCCGGACTCGGCAGCAGCTCTCACGCTACGGGAAATTCTTCAGATCCAAGGGAAGGCTTAACTTCTTTGTCAGGGGCAAGTAGAAGAAAGATAGAGAGAAGCACAGGCACTTTCAAACAAAACATGTGCCATCATAAGTGGTTTCCCCTCTGTCCTGGGGGATCTGTGTTCACAGGACAGGGGGGAATTCAGTTTCTATCTCTTTCAGCCCTTGTCCTCTCCCAACTACAAACCATCAGGAGGAAGTGACACCAGTTCTAATAACGAATATATGCCAGGGGGCTGGAAAAAATTATACCCATTGCACAGCTGCTCTTCCAGGAGTGCATGCGTGGCAGATGCTGCTGTTCAAGGGGTGAGGTGGAACAAAGAGTAATGCCTATACCATTGGCGTTGCAACATTTAGTCCTTGCCTTTTGTACCTGTCACGCTGATGATGAGTTCAGCAATGGGAGCACTAGCAAAGAAAGAAAAAAACTGGGATACAAGCAATTAAATGTCACAGAACAACCCCTGGACAGCAGCCTTCATGTACCTGGACAAAAATTGTCCTCCTTCTAAATCAAGAAAAGGTAGGTTTCTGAGCACAATCACAAATCCATTGTAAGAAAAAGAAATGCAGAGTATGCTGTAAGCATCCTTCCATTATTTCATCCCAAACGACAAGGTGATTTGCTCTTCAGCACAGGAAGCAGATCTTCTGGCCAGGCATGGAAAATGCAGAGCACAATAATGGACGAAATGGGGGCTGCACTGACAGTGAAGATTCGTCAAGGCAGGCAGGGCTGAAGCAGAGATTTATTTGAACAAAAGGCCTGGGACAGAAACGCATTGCAGGAAAAGAGTAGTTCAGTAGGTGGTGCTTACTGCCAGGCACCAGGGTTCAAGAGGCTCCTTGAGCATTGCAGGTGGGGTTTCTCTGCCAGGCTGCTGAGCACTTGACCGCGTGAAGTTAATGAAGACATGTTTTGATGAGAGGAAAGGGGGGGTAAATCCCAGAAGAAAAGATACTAGTTCCAAGCTAGGTAATCTTAAAGCTCTTTTCCAATGTAAATTGGACTCTATGATTCTGTTCTAAGATTCTGGCCAAGCCCTACTTTGGGTAACTGCATTGGGTCTTCCTCAGCGCTACAAATTGATGTCTTTTAGATTGTGCTCTTGCCCGGCTGACTTGTACCGTGGTGTGACTTTGGTGCACCTTAAAGCCACTGGGGCTTTCTTTAGAGCTGCACTGGTTGGTAAGATGCACCTTTCAGACACACACAGGAGTTGAAATCTTTGAAATCTTGCGTTCTTCTTTTGGCTTAGAGTCAACGAAAAAACAAGCAAGACTTTAAGCAAAGCTCTGCCTAAACATGAGCAGAAAAAAAGACCTCTATAACTGGCTTGGAAGTATGAAAGTCATATGTCATCCAAAAAAATGTACCGTTCTCCAAAATTATTGTATAGCCCTGATTCTGAGTTACCTCTTTCTCTTTGCAGTGGTGTGTCCATGGCGCTCTTCACAAGAGCCAACAGCCATCCTAACACCACCGACCCCATTCCCTGTGGGGCAGACAACACTACAGAGCCGGATCTGCCACACTCACATGCCTACTATGCCCTCTGCTACTGCATCTTGATTTTGGCCATCATCTTTGGGAACGTCCTGGTCTGCTTAGCAGTGCTGAGGGAACGCACCTTGCAAACCACAACAAACTACCTTGTGGTGAGCCTAGCGGTGGCAGACTTGCTGTTGGCTACTTTGGTGATGCCATGGGTGGTGTACCTGGAGGTGAGTATGTCTATTAGCAGAACTTAAGCACACAATGAGTTCGCCAATATTAGTGCATGCTCTCAGGATAGGCTAGGTACAGAAAAAGCTCATTCACATTAGCTCTGGGGCACTTGTGGGGGAGGTGGCAGCCCACAGTGTCACACAGGTGGTCCTCGTATGCTGGACACATGCTACACAAATGCACTGCAGTCCCACCTTGTCAGCAGATCCTCTTGAGCCTTGCTCTTCCTGGCACAGCACAGCCTCTTTGAACTTGAATGGCAGCTGGGCTACAGCCCGTAATGTAGATAGTGGGTTCTGATGTGCTAACACCACTTTCATCTGAGAATCCTTGAAGCTGACTCCAACTACCAGAAAGGTTGCCAGTGAGCAGCGTGACGATTCAGGAATGGCGGGGGAGGCAATAAGCTGGATATACCTTATAGGAACTCATCTTAGAGCCCAGATCAATCCCTATTCCTGCTAGCCAGAAAACAAGCAAGGACAGTCAAATCCTCATCTCCTGCAGAGTTCAAGAGCCTTAATCTCCATGATGTTAGGTCAGCTCCAAGCAACGTTTCCCAAGCAGGCTGACAAAGAGATGAAGCTGAAGAACATGCTCCAAAACCTCTTTAAGTCATGTGAACCTTTTCACAATAACTTCAAAGCACTTATCAAGCCCTCAGGGTCTGATTCTCCATTTTCCTGATCTTTGTACATTGGCCGGTATAAAAATGTACTGGCATAACTGTGCACAGTGTGGAAAACACCATTTGATATAGGGCAGCAGAGATGGAAACCAAATTCCCCCACACTGCGGCAAAATCCTGAATCACTGAAGCCGCTTCTGGGGGAAAGATATTTACTAAACTAAATACACAAAGGTATGCTACTAAATACACAAAGGTTGACATTTTTATCTGGTCTCCTCAACATTTTTACATTAATTCACAAAAATTGGTAGGTCTAGAAAAATTAGAGTGAACATCTATCAACCATAAGCTTTCAGCTGAGCCCTGGTACCCTGCTCTTACGCTAACAGGGACAGAATAAGCCTCTGAGCCATGATCTTGCTGGAGCCTCGTGCTCTTTCTGTAAGAGGCTGAGATCAGGCTGAAGAGGAGGGTAAATATTCCGTTGGCAGCTGCCCACCTTTGGCTGACCTCTTTCCTGCAAAACAAAGCAGAAGCAGATAGGGATTTTGACTTGCGCATATGGACGTGCAAACAGAAAAGTAGGACAAGACAGGACACCACCAGGAAATGCCAGACCTGCTATGCAGGTAGAAGGAGGTTTGGTCCAGTAGCAGGGGACTGGCAGTGGCCTACAGCCCTCCTCTGTCACCAGGGTATGTTCAATAAGCAACACAGCTCTCAGCTTTGGCACCCAGCCTAGGCATTTCCCTTGTGGTAATCCAAGCCATTCTCCCAAACTGTGCCCACTGCAGTCTCAGCTAAGGCTACAATTAAGAGAAATTAAGGCTTTGCTCAGTATATAAGCATTATTAATAAAAGGGCATTACTGGTTAATTATTTATGTATAGCATCGTTGTGGAGTGAAAGAACAAGGAGAGCACCATGATACTGCATGTGTGATCACGTTCTTAAGGAAGTTGGTAGCAACATTTAGACTAATCTGTGTGGAGCAGTCCTGGAGCTGGCCTGCAGGATGTCTACAGCTCAGCTGGGTTACACTGAATGGTTTAAAAGCAAAGAATAAGGGGCAGGAGGAAGGGGAACCATCCTAGCAAGATAGAATTAGACTCTGCAATTTCATTGCAACAAAAAAATATTAGTGAAAGTAAAATCTTATTTCAGACTGCTTATACAGGAATATCACATCACCTCAAGCATATTCCAGTCTTTGATGAAATCACAATACACTTTGCATTAGAAAAGATTTACCACTTAATATCGCTGTGGAGATGTGGAACTGAGGGACATCTGTGAAGCAGCTTCTGCCCCCATGCAGTACTGTGTTCACAATTTGTGAGGACCAGGGTAGATCCATTCCTTAGTTCTGTTTGTAGACCAATTCAAGATTGATTTCCATCTCTGGAGCTCAGAGAATCAAAGTAGCTGAGCCAAGAGTCACACAAACAACAAGGGACAAGAACACACACATCCCAAACCCAACCTATCACTCCCAACATTGCACATTATCTCCTAGAGAACTAGGCTATAGGACTCTGGCAAGATTAAGATTTTTAAAAATGGTCCAAAATGCTCCAAAGCTGTTTAGATATTTGCTGCTGTTTATGGATCAATGATGCTACCAACGAAGCACAAATGGCATCATGCTTCAGTACACGATGGGCCTGGAAACTGCCAAGAAATCATTCAGTCCTCAAAACCATGTACAATACCAATCTACTGAACATTTGCCAAAGCAGACATCTGAGACCTGGCCATTATTTACAGAGAAACTAAAGGTGGATGAATACCTCAGATTTGAATATCAAATGTGAACTTGGTGCTTTACACGAATTTTTAGAGCCATTTGTGGACAGAACCTTCTCCATGAAATTTATTGTTTTATCAATCATGCAGACCAGAACTGTCTCTTTCTGAGAGGTCTTTTGGGAAGGCTGTGACAGAGCAACAATAGGAAGATTTTATAATCTCAAAGTCCTCATCTCCAGTTAATGATGTTTCTTGCCCAAAAAATGCACTGTGTCAGCAATAGTCTGGAGTCAATGGGTAGGTCTAATATTTGAATACTGCTGCCCCAGTTCTTTCCTGGCCTCCGATGCTGTGGTTGGCACAACTACTGAAGACATTAGGGTATCCTGTCCATGCCCCCTAGAGTTTGATGGCATTAAATACCATCATGCCTTATAGTGATTGCATAAATGGAGGATGACATGTAGCGGCATGGCCTGGACCTTCCTTCTCAGTCTTCTCACAACATCCTGTTCTACCTCCAAAGGGAAAAAAGCTTCAGAAGAAGATTGTCACTGAGGTCCAGTCTGCAGCTCTGTTCAGACCGTGTGAGAGTAACGCTGTCTCCTCTTCTGTGTCTCTCGCATTGGAAGGGCGAGATCTACAGCTACTCACCAGACCACCACCAAAGAGAGGACAGACAGCTGAGTTCCTGCAGCCCCACAGTTTACCACTCGTCAGCAGGCCTGACTGCATGCGTGCTTGTAGTTACTCCCGCCATGCAAAAACATAAGCAGCCATTTCACAGCTGCAGGGAGCTAACAGCACCCCCCAAGAAGAACATTCTCTTGAACACAAAAGGCTTAAGTGAGCATGCTTAGATGCACTGCCACTTTTATGCCTATCATCACCAGATCCAACTTCGTGTTCATAATTTCCCGTCCATGTGCTCCTCAATACAGCATCATCATACATACCTGAATTACTGAGATTCTTTTGTGTGTTTTTAAGGATCAGGAGAGTGATGGATTTGCATATGTTTATGAACACACAATGATTTATGTTTGGGTTTTTTTTTAAACTGGAAGACTTCCTATAGGGTTGGGAAATGAAAAATAATAATACCTCAATTTTGTGGATAAAGCAGACTGGTCATCAAGAAAAATGAGGTGAGAAGCTGACCTGAATAGTTTATAGGGAGCTTTAGCATTGTCTTTGACAGAGACAGGATTTCATCCTGGACTCTATTCCCACTTCTGCTGCACACGCACTGAGTGGTAATGAGAGATTGTATCAGCCCATCTCTCCGTGGTTTGCTCTCATCAGCTGTAAAAGAATAATATTTGACCATCCACCTCACCCAGGCAGTTGTGAGGATTCATTCAATTAATACCTGTGATGTGCTTTGAGATTCCTGGACAAAAGGCACCAGAGGGATAAAGAACAGGTACCCTGCCAGCACATGAAAACCAGAAATGCACACTGGGAAGTTCTAGCTGCTGTAGCAAAGATAAGTGGAACAAAGCAATAAAAGGAAGAGCAGAAATAGAATTTTGAAAATTATGGACGAGGCCTATAGTAAAAAAGTCCTTCTTCATTGTTACAGTCTGGAATAAATTCTGTGTTCACATACCCCACAGGTAAATATTAACTACTTCACCGACTTCAGTCACTCCCCATTTTAGAAGTTGTGGCTGCTGGAAGTGAGGATGGCTTTTAAGCCCAAATGTTTTACTGTCAAGCCTCCTCTCAATACAAGCTACAGTGTATAATGCAGGTGGTGTGATCTGAATGCATCATTCCTGGTGCGTTCATTTCAGAGCTATTCCCACCACCATCTTCCTCAGTTTTAATGGTTCATATTCTTGGGCTTAGCATTTGAATGTGCTCAGGACCTTGGAAACTCCCTCAGATAAGTGCTTGCACATCTGCTGGGCTAGTGGCAGCTGGCTTTCACGTGAACACCTGGCACTAGCTCCTGGTGAAATAGTCCTCAGACTCCACAGATCACACAGACACTGCATTGGATTTTACCTCAGACTACAGAAACAAACCCTGCTGGATCCCACTGCAAAAGCTCTCAGTGTTCGTATCTTTTTTTAATATATTTTGAGATCGTCAAGCAGATCTCAAAATCTGCAACTAAAGTAAAAAAGGTGTGGGGTTTCTTTGAAAACTGAACCTACCTATTAAGGCCTCTAATTTCAGAGGGACAGCCTTAGGTTTGCATGTCTTTTAGCCCACCTAATTGTGCAGAAAAGCTCTAAGGGCTTGGTTTGAGGTGGTTTGGTTTTTTTTCCTTTGCTGCTATTTTCAAAAGAAAACAAAGGAGCCTCACCTCACAAGTGTCAGAGAACTGAGGATGAAAGCACAGTTCCTTACTGCATTTTGCAAGCCAGTTCCCATTTCTCCTCTGCATTCAGGGGGTCTAATGGAAGACTGCCTCCTTCAGCACCTGACTTCTGACACGTAGCAGCTGGGTCCGGCAGAGAACACCCTGAAGACACAGCTCACCTCAGCGAGTTTCTGTGCCCATATGCAGGAATGCTGGCACAATCAAAACCATTTCAGTTTCTCAGGATTATTTCTTAAGCAGCTCTGAAAACAACTCACCTGGAATGGATTCTGTATCAATACACACATGCTTCTCACTGCAGGGAGCTGTGTCCTTCCTAGGCATCAACACTTGCTGCAGGTTGGACCCTCTGCCTTAGAAGCCAAGCTTACTTATGGCAGCCTCTCCAGCCTGAGCTGGGATAAGTATTTTTGAGTGGGTCTTGAAAACCTCCAAGGATGGAGCCTGCACATCCTCACCAAGCAACTGGTTCCACTGCCTCACTGCCCTCACGGTCAGAGAGTTTACCTTCATAAACAGTTTGTCCCTTTCTTCTTTCAACTTACGCCTGTTGCTTCTTGTCCTCCCACCACACACTGCTGAGAAAAACCTGACTCTGTCTTCTTAGTAACCTGGCTCCAACTTTCTTAATAACCTCCCACTAGGCACTAGGGGATTGCTGTTGGCCCCTCCACTCACCGAAAGCCACCTCTTCTCCAGGCTGAAGAAGACCTGTTGCCTTAGCTGCTCCTCACAGGACAAGTGCTCTGGCCCCCAGGAACTGTTTTGGTGGTCCTCTGATGGACTTGCTCCTGTTTATCAATGTTTTTCCTGTACTGGGGCCACAAAACCAGGTGCAGATACAGTCTAAATGTAAGCAGAGAGACCAGGAACTGGGGCCGGTTCCTGGTAGCTTCCCAGGATCCAGATGAACCAGCAGGATCTACAGGGCCGAAGGCTAATATGCAGGCTCTCTCCAAGCAAGGACTTTCCTCCTCCTTTCTCTCCTGACCCCTCCATGGGTGCTGAGGCAGACCACCTTCCTGTGAGTCAGGCTGTCATCCCATCCCCGACGAGGGCAGTGCCACACCATGCTTGGAGCATATTGTTGTCAAATGAAAAGGTCATTGCCAAGAACTTGATGGCTGGGCAAAAAAAACCTGCATTTCTCTATCACAATGATTGCCCACAGCTAAGCTTTCACGATTACACACTTCAGATTAAAAATTCAAAACAACCAGAACAAAAGCTCGACGTGGTAGCAAACCAAAACCTTTTATCTGAATAGCTTGTGATTTCTCACTCAGATCTAACAATCAAAATCTGTAACTGAGATAAGAATCCAGATAATGTTTTAGAGAACCCTCATGTCTCAAGGTCTCTTTTTTATGCATAAATGCATAAAATTTACAGCACTTTTCCAGCTCACTGCCTGGAAGGGAACTCCAGCAGCTAAGCTGAGAAACACTTTCAGCCCTTAGATACTCTCAGATAATCCTTAATCAAAGGATATACACAGTGATATCAAATTTAAATCAATGTATCATGCTAGGCCTTAAGGGAAGGGATAGCTGCTATCTATTCCTTCCCCTTGCCTGTAAGAGTAACTAAAGGACTGAAATCAAGGTGTGGCTTGTTCTCCATGACCTACCACTGTGTTATCCTGCAACACAGGGTCCTCAGTTTCCCTCTGCACATCACAGTGGGGGTGAACACATCTAGGTGTTAAGATACTTGGAGGAGAGCACCTCCTTATATGTAACTTACCAGGACTTGGTGCAGAACAAGGCTGACGCTTTTGTGGTTGCAGGTTACTGGAGGAGTCTGGACTTTAAGCCGCATCTGTTGTGATATCTTCGTCACCATGGATGTCATGATGTGCACAGCCAGCATATTAAACCTCTGTGCTATCAGCATTGACAGGTGAGAGCAAACAGCATCCAGGGGGACAGTCTGGAGACAGGGTGGACCCCGGGCTGCAGTGTGGCAGGGACATGGAAGTGGGGTTTGCACCGACAGCATCAGTGTCTGAAGGAACACAAACTTCCCTGCAAGTTTACCACCGCCACTACTGCTGTTAAGATGCTAGATGTTTGCACTGAGGGGCAGAGAGGCACAAGCAATAAGACACCACCAGTAGGTAGTTGACCACATCATCATGCTTATTGAAGGCAGGAACCAGAATCGGTCATCTAATTCCCATTGAGTCTCCAAGAGGGTTTCTCCTTCTGGAGACCTCACTCATGAAGTTTTAATAAACAAAATCGTGCCATATACATAGGGAAGAGTGAAAGTTATTGCTGTGAAATCTTCACTCTGTTTTTCTGTATAATTAAAACTGAGCCTATTTTAAGCAATGCTGAGGGCTGGGTGCCAAGACCTTGGCCCACGTGGAAGCTGGTCCGGTGTTCTTCCATGGGAATCTTTGTCCCTGTTTCATTTTGTCCCTGTCTGCAATGAGCAGCCCCTGGGGTGTCCTAAAGATGAGACTCCTGTGCCTTCCAAATCTTAGCCTTGCTGAGCTGCATCCCCTGAGGCACCCCAGCAGCTGAAGCCCCTGGACATCCAGCTGTGGACAATCCTCTGGATGCCAGCAAGACTGACACCAGAGCAGCAGCTGAGGCACAGAGCATAGCAGGCTGTGGTTGCTCCAGAGACTGCTCTTTCCCAGAAGTCTGCATACTACCGTAGGGGCTTGAGGGATGTGGGTTCCCTGAGATTTCTAGGTCCATCTGGTGTCCCAAACCTTGTAGTTTCACAATGCTGGCAGTTCTGCAGAGTTTCTCTGCAGTGCTGCCAACTAACTCTGATTTCCTCTGTTCCTCCCCACAACGCTCCACTTACCATTTCTGCAAATTGCTGATGCCATCATCTGATTTTCTCTCCTTTCCTCTTCCATTTCTTCACCATATTCACCATCATGTTCCTTATGTGGCTTTCATTTCTCCTTTTAAAACCTGGTCCTTTTCCTCCCTCCATTCTTACCTCTCCTCTTTCTTGAGCTGGTTTGGTCCTCAGATACACCGCAGTGGTGAGACCAGTTCAGTACCAGTACAGTACTGGGCAGAGCTCTTGCAGGAGGGTCTCTCTCATGATTGTGATAGTCTGGATGCTGGCGTTTGCAGTGTCATGCCCTCTCCTCTTCGGCTTCAATACTACAGGTATGTGACATCCTGAACAACAGCATGCTGGGAGGGGTTGGAAATGGAGCATCTCTGTGTATGGCCAGGTCACTTAACGTTGGTCCTGCAGACTTCCCAAGTTACAGGAAATCCTAGGGATCTGGAAAGCACACTGTGAAGGGTGAGAAAAATCTCCAGTGCTGGAGAGCAGATGTGGTCTTGTCTATAACTTGCTCTCTGCTCAGGCAGACATTGACTATTGCTCTGAGGACAGACCTGCCTGCTTAACTGCCAAATCAATGCCCATAAAGGGTCCAGGTTTACAGATGCCCGCCCCCCCCCCCCTCCAAATCACTCTTGTGAACACAGAGCAAATCTCCAGACATGCAACACATCTAACACACACACACACCAGATTTACTGCATTTTCCCATCCAGACACACGATTTTAAATCTGAATCAGGACACATTTCTAAACAGGAAGGGTTACATATTAGCTCTGCTTGTGAGAAACATCCTTTCCAACTGGCTGTTTGCTTCCTCACCTAATCCCTTGAGGAGAGTGAACGATTTAGTCTCCTCCTTGGAAGCAGGTTGGTCTTTCTCCTTCCCCTCACCTAGGGCAGCCCATTCTTGCTGGAGGCAGAGGGGCAGGGGACACCTCCTTCCCCCTGAGCCACAGGCAGAAGTGCTCTGCTCCCCATCCATCCTCTGTGCAGTCCTTGAGACAAGAAGGGAGCAGGGTTTGGGAAAGTGCTGTTGTCCCACACTGCCTGGTCCAGACAGGTGGGGTGAGGGCACACCTCTGCATCTAGACAGCTCAGAGGCTGTCAGAGGAATAGGAGAAAAGATGAAGGGAGAAAGGAGCCCCTGAGAAATGATGGGCATAGACATGAGAGAAGAGGGCAGAGCTGTTGGCCAGAGAAGCAGAAGGATGCATACTGGGTCATGCTAGATGGCCCTGAGTCCATTTTAAGCATGTTAGGTGAGTGGGTAATCCACGGTATCATTTGCAACAACAGAGATAAGAGATATTTGCACTCCTTAGACTGCATTTGTCCCTTGGCCACCTTGACTTGCTTTGCCAACGCACCACAGCCTCCTTGTACTAATCCGAAGCAGTTCAGCCTTTCCTCTCTCTCTTTCTCTCTCTCTTCTCCTCCCCAGGGGATCCCAGTGTCTGTTCCATATCCAACCCTAGTTTCATCATCTACTCCTCTTTGGTGTCCTTCTACCTCCCCTTCATGGTGACCCTGCTGCTCTATGTCCGGATTTACCTCGTGCTAAGACAAAGACAAAAGAAGCGAACGCTCACCCGTCAGGGCAGCACCAGCACCAGCACCAAACCGTGTTATACACACAAAGTAAGATCCACATGCACACAGTAGGAGCTGCCAGAAAGGACAGGGCATGCATCATCTCCTCAAGGAGTCAAAGCATAGAAAAAAAAACATAAAAAAGGGACATAGCATGTTTTCATTCAACCCTTCACTCATACACCCTTATATTTGAGATGCAGAACCCTTTTCAGCCTTCTCGAAAGAGGGTACCCCTCGTGTATCTCTGCCCTCTAGAACCAGGCAACTAGAAAAGAGCACAGCCTACTTCACTATTTCTTTAGAACAGGGCTTTCTCAGCCATATGGAAGTCTGGCTAATTTCTTCATTTATTGATTTTAATGTCTTCATTTATTGATTTTTCCTCTATGAGGCTTCATTCTCAGGGCTCCACGGACTCAGATTATTTAAAACAAACACCTTTTCATCTGACAGACTTAAGAGGTCATCATGCTCATGGTGCACAGAGCATTTGTTCCACTGACCTTTCTAGATGAAATACCTGCAACCATGGGAACGAGCACAATGGTTTGAAAGGGATTGCCTGATCATGCACATCTGCTTGTTTTACCCATTTTCTCACAGTGAAGCTACATTTTAAAAGGGTGGGGATGTTGAGGGGAGCAGGGCCAACACAAAAATGCAAGTGAAAGGTCAGCAGAGCAGGTGTTTCAGCTTTTCTTGTTCTCATGCCTCTCCTTGGTGGGCTGGAGGCACAGACTCATCCGGTGCTGGTTCACCCCTCTGATAAGCTAAAGCTGGTTCAGAGGATATGGTACTAACCCAAGAAGCCAATGGGCCTAAGGATGACTCCTACAAGTTTTCTCATCATCCTTTGACCCAATGAATGGTTTGGATGGTCCCCAGTTCTTCTGTGACATCCTCTTTTGCAGGAACACATCGAGAGAAACAGATCTTTGCCAAACAGATGCCAAGGAACCTTTTCCCCCTGTCTCCCGCTCAAATGCTCAGGCCAGGAGATGTCTACCAAAAGGAAGTTGCTGAGTGTCTTTGGCCTGCAGCGGTACCGCAGCTTCTGCCATGAGGCATCCCTCACCAAGACACCAGGGACTACACAACACAGCAGGCTGGAAGAGAGGAGAAAGAGTATGAAGCCAGGACTGGAGGTACGGAGGCTTAGTAACGGCAAGACCATCAGCTCTTTGAAGCAAGCGCAGCCCCGGCTGATCCAGCTTCGGGAGAGAAAGGCTACACAGATGCTGGCTATTGTCCTGGGTGAGTGAGAGCCATGCTGTCTACTAGGGTGCAAGGGGTGATGGTTTGGGACTTGCAAGAGCAAGAATCTCCTAATACAGTATTGAGATTAAAAAAATGCTAGCCAGACCCAGAGTTCAGCTGTCACTGCTCCACAAACTTGGGAGAGACAATTGTGGGACATTCAGGGATGCTGATCTAGGATAATGTTTAGGCTCTCATTAGATAATAATCTCATATTAGATAATAATCTAGGCTGTCAAATGTTGAGAGCCAAGTATGTTAGTGTTTTATTTGCTATGTTTTGTTACACTTTTGTTTTAAATCAGTGGCCAACAAACCTTGCTAGAGGGAGCAACAGCCAACATGTTTGCTTTCTCTTTTCCTGTATTTTTCCTGTATTGTTTATTATTATTATTATTATTATTATTATTATTAAGCTGGAACCATCCTAAGTTTCCATACAGGCAGCAGCTCTTAGGTCAAATTACAGAAGGGGAAACCGAGGCAAGGAGCAGCAGAGGAACCAGCTCATAGAGGGGAGGAGAAGCCAGGGGATCAGTGCCCCAGTCATCAGATGCACTGCTTCCCCTCATTAGCAGCAGGGAAATCATGCAGCCCTCGTTGTAACTGATGAAGCTGCTATGGCAGCAGTCTTTCCCTCTAAGTTGTGTCCACTTGTTTTGTCTGTCATTGAGCTATTTTTGAAGCCCCATCCACTCATTCACATCACCTCTGTCCCAAGGAGTCTGAGCTCTTCCCAAGTCCCTCTGTATTAGGAATAAACGTCACCTTCGGTGTTTACCAGATGCAGACACGTGCATGGAACTAGGGAGATGCTAGAGGAAGAGAGCACAGGAGCAGGCCCCTTTCCAAATAGTGGCTTCTCTGAAGTAATGGATTGTTTTCTCCATCTCTCTAAACCCAGGGGCATTCATAGTCTGCTGGCTGCCTTTCTTCTTGATTCACATCCTCAACACCCACTGCCCATCCTGCCACGTACCCCCCGGGCTTTACAGTGCCAGCACCTGGCTTGGCTACGTCAACAGTGCCCTCAACCCCATCATCTACACAACCTTCAACACAGACTTCCGCAAAGCCTTCCTCAAGATCCTCTGCTGCTGACTGCAGGGCTGGCATGGGGCTGCACAGGCTGTGGTTTGCAGCAGCCTTCTGGGCTGGGGACAAGGCAGGAAGCCCTCACCTCCCTCTGCTTTACATGCTGTGGGGGTGAGCAGTGGTGGTCAGCAAGACGTGGTCATTGCCGACAGCCAGGCACCCTCTGCACCAGAGGGAAGGACAGGAACGCGCCCCACCTGCACATCTGGCTTCCCACACCTCGGCACTCTTGCTCAAGAGAGTGCAAGTGCTCCTACAAGATAAGGCTGAAAGATCTGTGTCTGTTTAGCCTGGAGAAGAGAAGGCTGAGAGAGGATCTCATCAATGCTTATAAATATCTAAAGGGCAGGTGTCAAGAGGATGTGGCCAGACTTTTTTCGGTGCTGCCCAGCAACAGGATGAGGGGCAACAGACACAAACTGGAACACAGGAAATTCCATCTCAACATGAGGAAAAGCTTCTTTTCTTTGATGGTGACAGAGCACTGGACCAGGCTACCCAGAGAGGTTGTGGAGTCTCCTTCTCTGGAGATATTCAAAACCTGCCTGGATGTGTTCCTGTCCTGCCTACTCTAGGTGAACCTGCTTTGGCAGGGTTGTTGAACTAGATGATCTCCAAGGATCCCTTCCCACTCCTACTATTCTGTGATTCCTGCTTCTGGAGAGGGAGGGAAAGAAGACACAGAAGCAAACCAGTGAGTCCTCCCTCAGCATTGGGCACAGCAGCGCTGAGAGGCAGACCCAAGGAGAGGCATGCAGTGGAACATCAGCCACCACCCCTGGTGGCTGCCAGGCTTGCAGAACAAGCAGTGTGCTCTTGTGGCCAGGAAGGCCAACAG
>BJBW01000105.1:232368-244085 GCA_004320125.1 Scolopax mira | reverse complement strand
GGGGGGGATGCGGGTCCGGGGGTGCAGGCAAGCCGAGGGGTGGGTGGTGGGGGGGTGGCAGTGAAATACCCCTGTTCCCAGTTTCAATCATCCTCCCCGCCCCTGTTTGCACCTTCATCTCCGCTCCCTCGCCCGCGGAACGGACATTTCAACGCGCGAACGTGTCACGCGTGTTTCCAGGGGGCTTCAGCCCGCAGAGTGTGTGTGTGTGTGATTTACGGGTGGGTCGCCTGGCATTTTTACTCCAACCCCCTTCCCCCCCCCCCCCCCCCCCCCCCCCCCCCGTTTTTTTTTTCCACAGGTTTTGGGAAAATAAAAAAACCCACACGCTCCAGGTGAAACTTTTTGCCCCCGCGAACCTCCCGATTTTGTTCCAAACCAGATGTAACGGCGCTGCGGGTCCTCCCCCCCTCTCCCCCCGGGGCTGCGGGTGGGCACCGGGGGGGGGGGGGTGGGGGTTGGCACCCCTCCGGAGGACGGGGGAAGGGAAAAGGCGTTCGGCGAGTTGTTGCGCACAAGCATTTTTAAGCGGTAAAGAAGATTAAAACGGTCGTGATAACGCGGCGTGGCCGGGAGCGCCCGCACGCACCGAGCGACCCCCTCCCGCGCCCGAGGATTTTCGCGTAAATTACTTCTTGTTTTCTGCGCACCTTGTTGCGGGGGGATTAGAGCGAGAATTAATATTTTTAAACTACGCAAGATCCGCGTGGCGAACGGCGGGGCTGCTCTCCGGTAGGGTCAGGCAGCCCCGGGGGGATTAGGCGGTAAGAATGTCACACGCTGCCCTAGAGATTTTTTTTTTTTTTTCCTTCCTAATCTGCCATTAATAAGCGGAGGAAGCGCGCGCACAACCGCCACCTTGTAATTAGGCTCTGCCTTAAATCCACGCAATCAAAGAGCAGTTCGCCTTTCATCCCCGCCGGTGCCAAGGAATTTCAACACCTCTCGGACGCGGTTTAAAGCCCCGGTTCCCCTGCGTGATGCTGGCGCAAGGGGGCAGTTAAGGACAGCCGGGAGCGCGGGGTCAGCGGCGGGAGCGGGGCCGGGAGCGGGAGCCCCCGCGGGGGCGGGCGGGCTGTGCCCCCGCCGAGCCGGAGAGAAAGTTTGTTTGCTTTCCCAGCCCCGGGCTCTGCCGCTGGGGCGAGGCGGCGAGAGAAGGGAGGGGGGTAAAAAAAAAAAGGTAAAAATTAAAAAAAAATAAAATAACACAAAAATTAAAATATCAAAGGCTGGCAGCAGCCTGCCCGCGGTTACGAGCCGGAGGAAGCCCGGGCTGGCGAGAAAACGAGCCGGGCTCATCCCCCGGCCTCGCCCGGTGCCCGCAGCCGAGCTGGAGGTGCCGGCACCTCCGGAAGGAGCGGTGCGGGAATGGGGCTCAGCCCCTCCTATTTGGGCAGGTAAAGAAGGGTTTAGGCTCGGTCCGGGGAGGCACATCATCGCCCACAGACCCAGTGGCTCCTTTCCCGAAGAAACCTATTTGCACACTCATTGGTTCGAGACAGTTTTTTACCAAAAACCTTTGAGAAGCTCCAAAGAGAAAAACACGGATTTCTGCGTTTTGTAGAGAAAGAAAAAAAATAATAAAAATTGAAGTCTCCTTTACTGATCCTCTTCGCAATGAAATACGGGGCGGGGGGGGGATAAGGTTAATATCTCTGCAAAACCTGTGCGTGCACGTTACCGCCCCGCAACTCACTTTCCTGATACTTAAGCTACGATGAAATCGGTCTTTCCATCAATATGCGTTTATCAAGCGTCTCCCCCCCTTATTTCTAGAAGAAAACACTGGCTCCTCTGGCCATGCAAAAATACCGTGTAAATCGCCATTTAAGATTTTTCAAAAAACATGTTCAGCTATAAGAATTCCTTCGAATTCGTTACACTCCGCCATGGCGAGGCGACGCCGCCGGTCCAGGGTAAGGTAAAAAAAAAAAAAAAAAAAAAGCATGTCCGAAAATGAAAAGTCGTAAAAAGAAAAGCAACATTTACATTTGAATATCTAACTTGAGCATTATGATAATTACAATCGCAAAAGATCGTGCGCTGTTGTCTTTAAAATGCCAACCTCTGAGGGACGGGTCTCGGAGGCTGTAAACACAGCGGCTTTAATCATGACGGGCTCTTGGAATGAAGGGAAATTAAAGAGTTATAGTCATTTTTTCTTTTTTTTTTCCTTTCTTTTTTTTTTCCCAGACGTTTGATCAAAATATTTTTGCCCGGAGAGTGCCTGCCAAATGAAAGCGAAATGGGAATGATGGGCGATTCAGCAATTCGGCGAACGGTTTTGTGGTGGAAGGAGCCCAAGTCCCCAGTCTCTCCGGGCAGAGGGTTCTCCCGGAGGGGGGGGGGGTGGCACCTGGAGGCACCTATTGGGCGAGTAATTTTTTTAAATTTTTTTTTTTATCAAACTTTTTTTTTTTTTTAAACCGCCCTCGGGTAGTTTGAAGACACTAAAACGATCTCTGTGGCTTTTCTTTTCGAAATGAACAGAGCCGCCCCCGACGGAAAGGTCCGAGGGAGCTGTAACCCGCGGCGGGGTCGGGGCACGGGAGGGGCTGCCGGGGGGCAACGGCGGCGCAGCCACCCCCCCTGTGGGGATACCTTCCCCCCCAGCGGCTCCGGAGCCACCACCAGGACCCCGGGGGGAGAATTTCTGTAATTAATTGTTACGGGGGGAAGTGAGCGAACCGAAACTCATCCAGATTTCACTCGCCGCAGATGGGTGCCTTTCCATTCTGGGGGGGACACACGACACCCCCCCTCCCCTGATGCTCCCCCAGCCCCGAGGGGGACACGTTCCCTCCCCGAGGTGTGTGTGTGGGTCCCCTTCTTGTTCCCCGGTCCCTCCCACAGAGACTCCCGGTCCCTGTGTGCAGGGGGGGTGGTCATTCCCCCCCAGTCCGGGAGAGGGGGGCCCAAAGCGGCCCCGCTTCTCCCCCCGCCTTCGACACACTCCGCAGGTGCGGAGTTACACGCCCGCTTTGCTTGCTTCCCCCTCCCTCCCCCCGGCTACCGAGGGCTGCAGCGGAGCTGGCTGTATAATTATTAGCTATTAATTGAGTTCAAGACCTTTTATAGCTATGGGAAATGAGGAGTCCGACCACTAATCCCGGGAAGGGTCTGGGCGCAGCCAAGAGCTCTGAGAAAGCCATCCAGGGCTGGCTGGGCCCGGCCCGACGCGGTGCCCCCGGGGGCGGGGAAAGCATTAGCGAAAAAAATTCATTAGGTGAAAATTATAGAAACTTTAAACCGATGGATTTATTTACGAGGTCCCTTTGGGGGCTGCCACTCGAGAGCTGGGGGGGGGAGGGAGAAGAAGGGGGCAGAGTTGCCGGAGCCCCCGCGGCGATGCCCGGCTCGGGGGGACGGGGGCTACCTCCGGGCTTCCCCGCTCGCCCCGTCGAGCCGGTACCCGGCAAAGGTGAGGGGCGGCGGGCTGGTCTGTTCGGCGGCTCCTTCCCCCCCCCAGACCCCCATCGAGCAGTGGGGTTCTTCTTACCGATTCAGTTTCCACATCGCCTTATCTTTACACGCTCCCACCTTCCAATTAAACTTCCCCCAAATTGCCAAAAGCCTGATTTGCATGCAGGGGACTCCGTTCAAAGATGCTAACTTATTGTCTCCTCTCAGAACTTAACATTTCTCTCTTCAGTTCCCACTTGAAAGAAGTTTTAGAACAGTATTCAAAGACTGTCCAAACGAACAAAACCTTCCCCTTTGCTTGGGAGAGAAATCCGGTGTATTCAATAAGAGGGCATATTCTCAGAAGTTTGCAGATTTGGTTTTAAAGGCTGTATTGTTCGTGCCTTTTTCCTGAAACTTTTTTTTCAGAGAAGGGCTCACATGCCTGCAAAGGATTATTAAAATAAAACATCATAGAGTTTTTTTTCTTTTCTCCTTTTTTTTCACTGTTTAGAATTACTTTTCTGGAAGAGCTTTCCAAGCATCCCCCCTGCCCCCCAAGTCATAATTAAGAACACTTTTTTTTCTAGCAAACAGGAAAAGTAAAGAATCAACCCCCTTCCCAAACGCTCCTTTTCCTTTAACCTCTAACAGAGTTTCTGCACTTCGGAAATACTCCTCTGTTACAAATACACCCGAAAATACTCTTGGTGCTGGGTAGATGTTGTCCATCTCCAGCAGAACAAATTAAAGCAGTGAGACTCTCGTACGGGGCATCCCTGCAAGCAGAAAATAAACGCAGACTACAATTCTGACTGTTTTTTTCGAAAGCTGTTTAAAAGGTGACAGGATCTCTGCCTTCAAATCCTCCCCACCCTTTTTTTTTTTTTAAGATTAAAAGAAGACGATCCAACGAACTGAGGACGTAGAACTCCTTTTGGGAACGCGATAAACTGCAAAAAGCCAGTGGCAACCCATTTATGATTAACTCCTTTCTATAAAGGTGCATAATGGGAGCAAACAGGGACCCGACGGGACACGCACATATTTTATTCATTTAACACAAAGCAGCTTTAAAAAAAACCTAAACCAACACTTTAAAAAAAAACCCGCGGTTCAGAGCATAACTCAAGGGCCGGGGGAGAAGAGAAAAAAACCCCAAAACCAACAAAAAACCACGCAACAACTTATGGGGTGTGATGTGATTTTGCCGTGATCCTTCTCTCAGCAGCGAGGGTGCGCAACGCACCGCGGGGTGCGGGGGGAAAGCGCGTCCCGGGCGAGCAGCCTGGGCCGGGGGCGACCGCCCCGGACCCCCCGGGAGCCTCGGAGTTGGGGGGGGGGGGGCAGCTCCGGCCACCTCTTTCCTTCGAGGGGAGAGAGGGGGAAATTGTCCCCCTCCCGAGCACCCCACTGCCCCCCGGACCCCCGCAGCCTCTGGGGGCAGCCCCATTTCTCCATCCCCGGAGCCCCTCCTGCCCCAGCAGCATCAGCTGCTCCAAGTCCTTCCTCCCCCTCCCCGCTAACCTTAAAAGTGGTATAAATCCTCCCATGAAATAATATAAGTGTGCACAGAGTACAAAGAGCTCCTGTCCTCGGGTCTGTAGATCAGAACCAGAGATGGGAAAGTATTTAATAGCAGCTTTTAAGTGACTGGTGTCGCCTCCATATATCCCAGTCCAAGGGAAAGCCATCACTACCAAAAATAATTCCTTTTTTATTATTATTTTTTTAAACCAAGAGTCCATTTAGATTTACAAATTAATGAAGCCTCACCGCAGAAGGTAACTGTAAGAACATGTGCTAAAACGCAACAGAAAGAATGTCATCGATTGCCCTGAGAGATGGATCGTGTCCAGGGAGAATGAGTCAACTTCATTCCTCCAGGAAAACTCACAGAAGAGAACTACACTGGGCTGAATTTGGACTGTGCCCCCCATTTCATGTCGTCTTGTCCTGTTAATTGTCTCCTCCCTGTTGTTAAGGGTTAGGCGGGAATTTTTTCTTTTAAACAAATACTTTTCATCAGTGGAAAAACCAGTGATTTGACAAATAATTCCCCCCATCACCCCCCAATATCCCATCAGTTACAGGTAATTATTCAGCCGGAGTCACACACGCGGGACAAGGGGATGCGGTGCAGGGAAGAACAGCTTCATGGGGGAAACAGCAGCTCCCCTCCCTGTCACAGGAAAGCCTGTGCTCCTGGATGTTTGTCCTGCTGCTAATTAGTGTTTCTCCCTTATTTAGCATTGAGCTTCCCGAGGTTTTGGGTTAATTTCCATGGAGGAGATGAGAATTCTTGCAGCCACTGAAACGTTTCCTCACCAGCCCTATTCTCACACGGCAGAGAGATGCAATTGGTTTCAGAGGAAAAGCAGCAGGTTTAAGCAATCGATAAGAGAAATCTTTTTCCCATCACACATGCACATTCACTGCAGCAACGGTGGTTTATTTCACAGGTGGAAGAATAAACTACTTCAAGAGATTTGGGACAAAATCTCTGAATACAGTGATGGCAGCAACGGAGAGATGAATATTAATGCACTGTCAGAGGTTTGGTCTTTGCATTCAGGAACTAAGGTTTCACACAGACCCTCCCATACCTCTTATTAACCCACAAAGAGCATATCAAACATCTAGAAGCGAGACCATTAGTCTTTTCAGCCGTACTGCCAGGTTCTTAGCCCACAAATTGGCTACATGAGAACCTGTGGCAATCCCCCAGGAGCTCAGCAGTTCTGTCCTTAGAACAAGGGGGCATAGCTGGTGATAAACTAATTGAGGAATAGTTAAAAAACAGGCTCCATTTTTTTTTTTAAAAAAAAGTGGTTAGAAAATGAAATGCAAATATATACAAAATAGCCTATTTCTATGAATATAAGTGTCTGTCTACCTTATGACTGCTATTTTCCAGCCAGCTTTCCACCCAGTGCAGTCCTTGCACTTCTGTATCTACAATTGTACCATTTATAAGCCAGGAGCCCACCTTGCCCACATGCTTGTTCCTACAGTGACTCATGTTCCATTGGGTTTATTCCTGTGAAGACTTGTGTTAGAAACAGAGGAAAGAGCAGAACCTTTGGGGAAAGGAACACTATATTTTGGAAAGTACCAGGCTTACTCGCTATTCCCCCTCAAAAAATGAAAGCCCTGATTTACATCCTGCATAGGAGAACAGATTTTGCAATTGGCATAGCATTAAAAGGAAAAAAGATAATTTGATACCTGTGTCAAACAAAAGTCTCACTGAATAATAGTGTTTACTCACTGCCTAAAAAATAGTCTTCCTAGAGGAATACACTCGGGGAGGAAACAAACTCATAAATTATTTAGCTAAGGCATGGCAGATTAACTTTACTTTCATCCTATTGATCTACTGAAGCCCTTCCAATCAAAGTTCCCTGAAAAACAAAAAAGCTTACCACTGCTTGCAGGTAGCATTTGCTGAATTCAAGAAGAAATTAAGTATCTATCACTTTATCTCCAAGTGGTAGCTCCCAAGTAACACACTGCAAGAAAAACCACGTAATGAGGTCTGACCAACCCCGGTTCCCAGGTTCTGCAGGGGAATTTTTTCCCAGCTTTCACAGCTAAAAAGCCCCAGATGAGAACTGCCCAAGAGCTCCAAGTGCCACAGCTCCCCACGCCAGCCCTGCGATCCGGGATGGGCACGGGATGCCTCTTCAAGCCTCTCTCTTTGTAGACACCCCCTGTGATTTCAGCTCTAACACCTCTCATTTCACAGCTTCCAAAGGTCTGCACTGGCAGAGCCCTGCAGGTACAATTCCACCCAAATTATAAAGAAGTTCAGAAACCGACCATCTCCAGCACCGTCTGTAAGTTTGAAGGTCAGTATTTAGTGACTCTCTTAATATTAAGTGGAGAAAAAAAACACAGACAAGGAACTTTCCAGGTAACAGCTGGTCTGACAAGCAGCAGGTTGGGGATCCATAAGGGCGCTGTTCTCAGGGTTCTCACCAGCTGCCTCATCATTTCTATACACCACAAGGCAAACCACGGATTGTGACCCTTCTCGTCAAAAATAAGCCAAGTACCTTCCAGCCAGGCCCCTTGCCTTGATCCATCTACTAAGGGATTCCCTTTTCCAACCTTTCCCCAGCTGGTTGGCAGACTAAGCCTTTGAGGGAAGGCAGCGCTCTCTCCCCAGGTTGTCACCACTAAAAGAAGGAAATATCACACCACAAAGTTCCCAGAAAAGGATGAAGAGTGTTTTATGCGAAAGCAGCGTAGCAAGCTGCAAACTGGAATCTGTTCCATAGGAAAGGACATCTCATTTTTGCAGGTCTTTCTCTTAGAATTTTGTTTCATTTGTTTTCGGTACTGAAGCTGCCCACTCTGCTGCTGGAAGAGCAGCTTCCAGCCTCACTGATGAGCCAATACAAGAGAAAAATGGTATTGTGGTAGGACTCTATGCAATAACAGAGGTCTGTGGGGCACTCAAAAAGAGCTCCCACTTTTCAGAAGAAACAAACAACATGTAGAGAGCCAGCAGAGCGGGCAGGGACATCGCACCAGAACAAATTCAGCAGCGATGCAAATCTCCTGGCTCCCCGTCCTGCAGTCAGACCGCGCCGTCTGATATTACACAGGGTATTCTCCAAAATCAGAGTCCCTGCAGAGCAGCTTTGCACAAGGCTGCTGCACGCTGCCCTTGGCTTGGGAAAACCCCCTGTGCTTCTCAGCAGTTAGCTGCAATCTCACATACAGCACTGTTTCCTGATATATTCCTCAAGACCTTCTCGTGTTTTCACTCCAGATTCTTTTAATACCCTGAAACGGATACATCATGAGTTGCTTGACTACCATTCAGCTGCAGTTTTGTTCCTTCAGCATAAATGAGATGGGGAAATAGTTTCATTTCTCTGAAGTATAAAGTTAAATAGAGTGAACTGAAGTTTCTTTAAGAATAATGGAGTGAGATCACCCATACAATGATTTTAAACGGCTCAAATAAGAGCAGTACTTGCATTTAGCAAGTACATCCTGAGGAACAGGAGGCTTTCTCAGTTTCAGCCACTTGGGTGCATTACAAGGGGGAGTGCTCATTCACACGGGGAACATATTTTCTATAAAATTATTACTAACAGCTTTTTAACTCCACTCTTAAGCAAGCCGGAATGTGAATCAATTAAAGATCACAAATGACTTGACATTTTCAAGGGAATTTAAGTTTCAATTATTTTGTCACAAAGCTCAGCTGAAAGAACCATCTACTCTGTGAAACACTTTATTCCTGGCTATATTGGCCACTAAATGTGGGCTGGCAGGCTCAACAAGAGGGTAAAGAACGACCATGATATAGTAAACCCAGTGAAGTCCCAACAGGTCAAATAGTGACCAGTGTCCCCCTGACTCCTCCTCAAAAAGTTAAGCGTTGCTGCTCTTTTGGAGACAAGCACTCAGCTTTGGGAAGCAGAGCAGGTCAGCTTTTCTGCATTTGCAATCACCTCCACCTTTAATTTTTGCAGCCCAGCCTCTTTATCACAGCCTCACTTTCACCAGAAAAGTGGAAAACTATCCCTTTAAACAAGGCCATTCAAAACTCTGCATCTTACTATAAATAATAGAAACCAAGATTTATGTTCTCAGTGTTGTCATTCACCCAGACACTCATGGTTTTCCAAGCAAACCACTGTGTTTAGTATTCCCCCCCCCCCAAACACAAATGAACTAATACTAAGATTGTTTATTTTCTCATCACCCAGGTGGTTGGAAAAATCATATTTCTGTCCATTTCACTATGTAGCCATTTTCTCACTGTTCACACAAGCCAATATTGCACAATGAAATTCTGGATGCTTCTGTATTAAAAACACCCCAAAGCTGACCATACATGGAGTACAGATCTGGAAAATACTCAACTTCAGATGTACAAACTGCCACAAACTCACAGAAGCAAGAGATGATCTGTTAAAGAATGACCAAGCCCCAGAATACATCATCCAAAAAAAGAATCACAACTCACAAAACTGTCCATTCAATGGGTAAATCCAACATTTTTGTCACTCAAGTGGCTGCTTTTAGCCAAAAAAAAAAAAAAAATCACAATAAGAGAATTTTATTCTGGAAGGATGAGAAAAAAATGTTAAACATGTTTTTATGGGAGAAACAGAGATACAGAGCTAGCCTGAACGCTGAAAATCTCTCATGCCCTGATCTATAAATAAAACTAGTTGGGCTTTTCTTTTGTACTAAATTTAAAGGAAAGTCTTTTCCATGGAGAGTTTTCTCTAAAACAAACTATGGCCCAGAAGGACTTTAACGATGGTGTTTCCAACAAGCAGCATGAATGAATTAAACAATAAATACAGTATGAAAGCAGCTGTATTTTCCTTTAATAGACACAGATGACCGTGGTTCAAACACGTCTGCACTCTCAGAGAGCAAAAAGACGATTCCTGAGAGCTTTTGTCCAGATTGCAACCACAGTTTTCCCTCACCCTGTGCTCCAGGACCCCTGGCTCAGGTGCCATTTGCCCTCTGGCATCATAAAAAGCTCCAAGGTTAGCCCCAGTGACCATACAGCAGGAATTCCAAGTTCTGTCGCACACACAGTACCAAATTAATCATTTTTTTCTGGATGTTACCCAGGGGTGGGGAAGGGGAAGGGGGAGGGAAGTTACTGGGGTCTCCCTCACAGAGCCAAGTCGGCACCACACAGCAACCAGACCCTGGCTGCTCCTCTCCATTCAACCTCTTCCCTTCAGAGGGAAGCATCAAGCTCTCCTGTAATTACCCAGTCTGGAAATCACCAAGATCTCTCTCTTCTCCTCACAAAAAAAAAAAAAATAATCTCACAACATCCTACTAAGAGTCAGGAGTTTCAAAACAACCAATTCAGAGGGACATCAACGCAGCCTCCAGCATCTCATCTGAACACTCACAAAATTCTGTGGCTGAAGCAAGATCAGGAGACCTGGTGGCTGCATCTCTCAAGAGCAGCAGGCTTTGCTCACCAGCCTGGCAACACCCACTAATTCTTTTCATTTGATGTTTTCAGTAAATGCCATCACCTGAACATCCCAACCAAAGCTGTTGCTCAGGATTGCTGAACACTCACAGAATCACCTGGGGTTGGAAAGGACCTCTGGAGATCACACAGTCCAACCCCCTGCCACAGCAGGTCCCACAGGAACATGTCCAGGGGGGTTTGAATGTCTCCAGAGAAGGAGACTCCACCACCTCTCTGGGCAGCCTCTGCCAGGCTCACAGGAAAGAAGGTCCTCCTCATGTTTAGGTGGAGCTTCTTATACTTAAGTTTGTGCCCATTTCCTCTTGTTCTGTCCCTGGGCACCACTGAGAAAAGCCCAGCCCCAACCTCCTGACACCCTCCCTTTAAGTATTTGTAAGCATTGAGTAAATCCCCCCTCAGGCTTCTCTTCTCCAGACTCAAAAACCCCAAGTCCCTCAGACTTTCCTCATAGGAGAGATGCTCCAGGCCCTTAATCATCTTTGTGACCCTTTGCTGTCCCCTCTCCAGCAGTTCCCCATCCTTTCTGAGCTGGGGAACCCAGAACCAGACACACACCACATTCCAGTCCAAAAATAACAGCATTTCAACGAGAGCAGAGGATAGAGGCTGTTGCAGTAACTCAGGTTGCCCACACCACTTTCTGTCTTAGCTCTTAAGTTCCACTTGCTTCCACTTTTCAGCCCTGAACCTTCACATCTTTTGAGCCATCTAGAAAGGAAAGCTGTTTTCTCCTACTTACAGTGTCTGCTGTTTTATTCCTCCGCTGCAGCGAAGAGGCTTCTCTTGATGCAGGGGAATCAGGCACCCACAATGATAACAGCAGAGCTCACCAAAACCTGTAAGAAACATCACACCGTTAAGTCAAAGAAAATGACAGCCACAGAGCTTTCTTTTCCCACAGTAAGGGAGCTACAGACATTGCACAGGCTCCTGCTGGAGCTGCAGGTTGCCCAGTCCCTTGCTGGTGCACATCACCCATGAGCTATTCTTTCAGCCCAGACTTCACTGGCACACACATGGTACAGGTGTGCAAAACAAGATATAAAACAGCTTGTGTTCACTCTTGTAGCTCTGCTTCTCCTGCCCATGGCCATGAGCCACCCCCTAGTTGACTCCCTCAAGAAAGCTAAAGAAGACACTGACCTCAAAGACATTGCAGAGCCTCCAGGCTTACACATCAGTCCAGCAAGACCTTCCTCAAGAGACAACTGACCCTTCTAGAAAGTAGCTCAGACACACCTATATAGAATTAATGACTTGATTCAGGTGCTTAGATTAGGGTGATTGGAGCCAGCTGGATTCAATTAGGTTCATCAGG
>BJBW01000105.1:182583-223747 GCA_004320125.1 Scolopax mira | reverse complement strand
GAGCCTTCTCTTCTCCAGGCTGAACACCCCCAGCTCTCCCAGCCTGTCCTCACAGGGGAGGTGCTCCATCCATCTGATCATCCTCATGGCCCTCCACTGGACCCATTCCAACAGGTCCATGTCCTTCCTTCGTGTTGAGGACAGCAGAGCTGGACCCCAGGTGGGGTCTCACCAGAGCAGAGCAGAGGGAAGGGCAAAATCACCTCCCGCATCAGGCAGCATCTTGTTCTGCGAGGGTGGCATCTCCCGGGAAGACAAGGCAGAGCTTGTGTCTGCACCTGGGTTCCCAGGGTCACCATGCTCTTTGCTTGTCTCTTCTCCTCCCTGGCCACAACATCAAGCTGCTCCTCTCGCCCAGGTGCCCTCTGCTTTCCAACACGATATTTTTTGCTTTTTTTAATTTGCATTAGATTACCGGAGCAGGAGCCTAAACACTTAAGTTACTGCAAATCCTTCCTCATATGGAAGCCTGTGAGCTGTGAAATATTTAAGCTGCCTGCAGTTGTACCTCGTTTGTTTACACATTTGCAGGGGGCTGCTAAAAGGTGACACACTGCAATGGAAGAAAGATCCAAAGATGCTAATTCTGATCTCGTACCAGCTCTAAAAGCGCTCTGGATACGTGCATTAGCTTGATGCAGTAATAGATCTCCCAGCTTTCTGAAGCCTTAGGGCCCGAGTGGAGCAGGAAAGCTGTATGCTGCTCTCCAGACTCTCTGGTCACTGGGGAAAATGGGCTTAGGTGGGACTTGCTGGGGTTAGTGGCTGCTGGAGAGACCCCTCCGTCCCCCTGCTCCTGCCCACAGTGGGGTCTTTCAGCCCCTTTTATTTTCCCATCGCCCACCAAGGAACGGCTCCGGGTCTCAGTGGGAGCACGGCGTCGGCTGTGCCTCTCTCCAGAGCACTTGTAAAAGCCTTGCAGAAAAGGAAAAAGAGCGTCGTGATTCTTCAAAGGGTGGTGAGAGGAGGTGACAGATGACTAATCAGTCCCAAGGCAGCAGAGGGCATCAATGAGTTTGAAGATTCATCTCCGGAGCTGAATGAAAATAGCCAGACGCTGTACTGAATAATTAACAAGACAGATTTCAGCTCTTTTCCTATTTTCATGTGAGCCTCGAACAAACTTGAGAAGTTCCCAGGTATATCTTGAGGTTGTGGGGCTTTTTTCCAAATAAATTTTGAACAACATATAAATCATAGTGCTAATCATTTTCACAAATTATGATGAGATTTCCACTGCCTGACTGGATGCAGCACATATATTTGCAGATGGGGGTAAAGATTATCACTGTAAATGCATCATTTTTGAGTTGTTTATTTGAATGCAAATTTCACTGCTGAAAATTCACACCTTTGTTAGGAATTTCATAGTTCACTTCAGAAATCCAATTAGTTATCCATGATATTTGTGCTAGTTATTTGGTGGAATTATTAATAAAAATTGATCTTGGCGAGGCAGATTTGTTTAGTGATTCAAGAAAATACTTGCAGGATTATATTGTTGCTTTCCCTAGCTCTGGGTGATGAGTTAGAGGAATAACACTTTCTCCCAACACATTCAGCTTTTCCCAGAAGAGAGTCCATGTCAGTGAGGGACCACAGCCTCCCCTTTCTCTTGGACATCAAAACACTTGTTCAGGAGTCCTCTAAGAAAAAACCCAAACCAAACACCTTTCACCTTGTGCTCTCTGATTAATTTACTAATTTTAATAAGTTCTCTAAAGGTAGTCTCTCATAGTTCTTATGCTAGAACAGCAGTGAAATCCTGCAAATGGACAAACAGAAGCAAAGTTTAATGTGAAGTGTCAGCGAATGAGATGGCAAGGCCACTATTGGCACCGAGATATTCCCAGTTTGAGAGCTCTGCTTCTGCTGTCTCAGAGCTGGATCAACCTATTTTGTGAGCAAAAAAACAAATTTAGGAGTCCAGTCCCCTCTGAGCTCCTCCCAGGCTGCTCCAGGAGATCTCCAGGGCTATGGTGAGGGGTCAGCAATCCCCCTGAGCACCCTATTTCTCCATCAGGGGTCTCTTTCCACTCCTTGGAAGTTTACAGGGGGTGGCAAGGAGCCAGCCCCCACGGGCATGGGATGGAGGTGGCTTGTTCTCAAGCATTTAAAATTCTGACAAACTGTTTGCAGTTCTAGCAGGGATCAACACATTTCTAGAATTAAAATCAACATCTTGGATAGCAAAAATGCTCTGAACAAGGACTCTTTCTTCAACCCAATGCACAAGGGACCTTTCTTTAGTAAGCTATAAAATCACCTACTATAAATCAATTATTTTCGTACTGATTTATTAACTGTTCTCCAGCTGTTCAGATTGGCACTTGAAAAAATTCCTGGATGGTCCTACAGAAATTTTCAAAAGCATTTTCCCTGGAGTCCTGTTGGTCCAGCCTCATTACACCCTTCCCTGGTAACCCTCATATTCCTAAACACTCTTCACCTGGCAAGGATGGGAGCACCAATCCGCACGAGTACCTCCGATCTTGTGGCGAGATGATCTCGACGTGAGCTGTAAACTCCCACCTGGAGCTCCTTCAGAAACCTCTCCTTGAAACCTCAGAAAAGGGTCTATCTGCCCAGTAGCAGCACCTTCCTTAGGATGTCGGACTGGATACACTCACAACACTTGGCGATGCTCTGCAGGACCATCCTCCCCACCCCTGGCCCCGGGGCTTGGGGCACAAAAAAGCACTTCAGGAGCTTGAAATAGCTGCTCTCCTGCAGTGGCACAGAGCATTGGCAAGATGTCTCAGGTCCTCCATTTGAACCAGGGACCTCTCCAGCGAGCTCCCCATCCTCCCCATCCGCAGCTGCACCGGCAGCGCTGCTTCCTCGGGGAGCGGGCTGTGCCAAGAGCTTTGATTCAGGGCCTGTGCTTGGAAGGGAAACTGGGTGTTCCTTCTTCCCAGATAAATTACAGCAGAGAATCAATGGATTTTTTTCAGGCCCTCAAGGCACAGAGGAGGGTCGGTTACAGTAATTGCATTTGCATTGATTTATATTTGGATTCTGTTTGGGGTTTTGCTGGGTTTCTAAAGGAAACGCTTTTAATGAGGTCAAAAATAACGTGAGAGTTAGTTTTAGAATACAAACCCCAGATATCTCAAAGACCTGAGAGGGGAAGAATCTCCCAGCAGAGGGGTCTGCTGCTCCCCCATACGGCTCCGGGGCAGGCTGTGAGTCAGCTGAGGAGTTACTGCATCCTCGTGAATGCACACACCTGTAAACTTTGCAGATGGGAAGGGAGATGACAAACAACAAGGTCCTTGTTGCCAACGGTTTTCTTTTTTTTAATGTTCATCCAAGTTCTGTCAGCCAACCAACACACAAACAGCTGTAGCACCTTTTAGGTGGGTCAGCTCTCAGCAGGGTCCCTGGCTCGTGCGTCGCTGCAACAAGCCGTTCACTCGGTCTGATGTTCTCCTTAAAATGTTCTCCAGAAATGTTCTCTGTTTCTGGTGACTGACAGCCATCCCCAAAATCCTTGTAATTGCTCACAATGACCCACACCCTTTTGAAAGATGTCAAGCAGGTGAGGATGGAGGCCCCAGTTCACACAGAGTGTTTTCTATTGGGGTGGGGGGGTCAATGATCCTCACAAACCTGCCAGCAGGCTTCATCTCCTTCAGGATCTTCTCCTACAGGCCAGGGAACAATGTGGACTCACCTGAAGGCCATAAAAACTCCTGAGCACGTTGATGTCACACTTCATGATAGTGTTGAAGATTGTTTTGTGCACACCAGGAGCTTCAGCTCTGATATCTGCAGGCACAAAAAAGGTCTCCGGTGCCTGAAATAGCTGGTTGCCTCTCTGCACGATATTGTGGTCAGGCAATCTATATTCTTTCATGATTTCTTCTGGTTTTGCTGCTTCTAGACTATCAATTCACTGAGTCTGATCCACCCTCCATGAACCATAAGTGTATCCCTGTAATGAGGCTAAGAGCATTTATTTCTCAGAACAGAAAATCATACCTTGCAAAATACACACATGACAGTAATTACATTATTCACATGTGCCTCTGGCTTCGCTAAGACTTTACAAATATTTCCAAGAGTTGGTGAAGATCAGGACAATTTTGCCTCCTTGTAAGTATTAACTGAATTACCAGTTTGCTTTTCGGAATAACACCTGCACTGGAAGCAGACCTTTTTCAACTGAATCCTTTCTGATCCTTTATAGGAAACTCCTAAAAATATTTTTAAATAGCTTGAACTATGTTTGGCACTGACTATGGCATCCTGGAATATTTTTCCCTGTCCTTGTTACATATAATATAACTATATATATATATAAAACAATAAAGACTTTTTTTTGGTAAAATCACGAAAGTGAAATAATAATTCTTGCCAGTTTAAAAAACCCTGACAGCTTTAAACAACGCTTATAATACCTTCTAGTGCAAAGGAATTCCTCCCCCTAATGAATCTATATCCTCAGCTGCTACAAGCTGACCTGCCTGCAAATAAACAGACACTCAGATGTCTTCCTTCCACGCTTCCCTTTTCCATTCAGCACTTTGCTGAGGACAAACAACTGCTTTTTTGGAAGTTTGCTCAGAAGGATTACAAATATCTTAGATCTTCATGACTTATCCTCATTGCACATCTAATCGTTAGGTTTTCTCTTTTTAATTTTGTTTCAAGAGAAGATTTCCCAAAGAAGAAAATTTCTAGATCTTTGGATCCCATCAGACCTGACAATCCAAATCCATTCACAGAGAAAATTTCCTTTTAAAAAAGAATAAAATAAATCACTATATAACTTCAGTTTGAATCCTTGGCTGCCAGAGTTTAATTGCTTCTCCTTGTGGCTCTAAATCCAGGGCAGCTTCAAAGCGAGGGTGGCTTCTATTAAATTTAATTACTTTTTCCTGCAGCTCGCATGGCAAAGGTGCCAGCTACTAAATGAAGGTGGTTATGAATGAGGGGCAGATTACAAACAAAGCTTTATATTAAATAGAAATTTGAAGTGTAAGCAAATGACCTCCTTGTACAGAGAGGTTTATACCCCAGATGAACTACTGAAAAAAAAAAAAAAAGAAAAAAAAAAGCCATCTAACAAGGGATCAGCTCTGGGAATGTTGTTTCCATTCTGCTTAGATTCCAGACGTGTTTGCGTTAAGTGCCACTCTATTCATTTTAGCAATTTCTCTAATCCTCTTCATATTTGTGTACATATATTTCAGCGTGTGGCACACTTGTTTTCAGGCACACTCCTATATTCATGTCAACAGGTGTCCTCATCACTTAAGGGGCTGTTACACGCATCAGGCTGGAAGCCCCACTTAATCCTGGGAGGTTTGCACGCTGCTCACAGTGAAGCACTCTGTCTTGAGCATGATGTTGAGCATTGAAACAAGGGAATATTGGCTGTGATTATTAAATGGCAGTTGAGCCTAGGTGCGGGAACGCTCCTGTGTTCCCCCACATCGCTCGTGTCATAAATCACCGCAAAAAAGGGCAGGTGTGAATTAACTTCATTCCTACAGGGTTTGTAAGAAGGGAAATTGCTGCTTGTGTCCAGCTGAAGTACTCTAAACGGAACTCTGAAGAGACAATATGAGGCATCAAAAATTTCTCGTGCTCACCTGGTGGTACAACTTACAGGAATATGACAAGATTTCACTCAGGAATGGGAAGATAACTGGTTTTCTGAGAGTTGGACCATCTTTGGCCTTTGAGGTTTGCCAGGAGGCTGCCAGCTGTGGAAAGACACGTGAGGAACTGGACCGAGATGAGCAAATCCACTCCACAGGAGCTGCCAGCATCTCTCCTAGATGGTGCCCGCTGTTGGTCACCTCTTTGTGGGGTGGAGTGTCAACTGGAAGCTGAGAGGCAGGTCAGAAATGCAGTCATAATGCAATTCCTGCAACACACCAAACACAAATGAGTTCTGTCCCACAGATGCTGGATTGTAAGAATCCACAGAAAATTAAATGTGCTGTTTACGGGCCAGTCTGGCTCATTTTATGTCAGTGCTGAGCACACAATTTCACTTACCTTTTGCTTTATTGACCACGTCGCACAGAGTGACCCCCCCGGAGGGCTTGTCCTCTCCCCATGGCCATCCTCTGTCCGTGTACTCCTGGAGACACACGTTTAACTCAGGGCAGATCCTGAGTGAATCTGGCCAGGCTGGAAAACACCTAGAAAAGGGTGATGAGCTTTGGAAGGTCTGAATTTTCCTGGGGTACAAACCAGAACTGACTCTTAGTCTTCATGTCCACGTAAACCCCGAGGGCCTGACTGACCTGCAGCACCTCCAGCAGCAGGAATCAACGCCTTTCACACATTTAGAAAGTGTTCCCCAAAAGAGAGACAAGTAAGACCAGAGACCGAGGGAGAGAAGAAACCAGAGGCTGACATGTGGTGGACACGAGTCTCGAGGCAGAACCTGGTATAAACAGAAGAATGCTGCCTTTTCACATACAGCAGTAATTTAGCACTTTCTGGGATATCCCTGAACCAAACCAAAGCATTTATTAAAGTGCTAAAACTCAAGTGTTAGAAGTCTGTGCTTTTGCAGCTGAAAGATCACAGTTGTAGAGCCATCTCCCTGGAGCATGCATATGATTTGCCTAACAAATAGGAGCGCATTCATGGAGTGAATCCAAATGCAGCAGAAATAAACACTAGAGGAGAAAAAACGAGGGGAGAAAAAAAAAGGTAGTTCAACCCAGTGGAAGTTTGAGTGAGGAGGGACAAAAATTTTCTGCTCAGAATACTGCCACTGAAACCACACATGGGGAAGACAGAATGGACACCTTTACCGAGTCAGCCTCCCAGCACACGAGGACAGCGCTTGCACTGTGCCACGAGTCCTTCTGGTAGGGATACCAACCCAATTTTGGTATTTATACCAAGGCAGCGCCTGGAAATCAGTGGGGCTCTCCCAGGGACAGCAGGAGCTAACAGCAAAGGGCAGGTCCTGCTCCAAAGAATCCAGCCTGAGGAGCGAGACCTTACAGGTGGGTGAGACAAAGAGGGTGGAAGGCAAAGGGAGACAGCGTGAAAGAAATCAGGGGCTGAGAGCAGTTCGTAGCCAGTAAGAAGCAATAATCACCATCGCAGATGCTTAGCTCTAACAACTCGACTAGATCCCTCTCTTCACATAGGAGCTGTGTTTGATTGCTCCCATACTTTGTTTCCACCTAAAATCCCCGTTTTGCAATGTCTTTGTGACACTCCAAACATCCACAAAGCTCTTTGAAGCTGAATTTTAATGTGTTTATTGACACCAGTTATGATATTTCAAAACACATGGGCTACAAATTGTTACCATGCACTCCCAGTGTTTACAGTAATCCCCATATTAAAACAAACTCAGCCTTTCCTGATGATTTTATATCTTCTTGCTGACTCACTTGGTTGTGTTTATTTAAACTCCTGTTGAGGGTTTTTTAAATATTCAACACTTGAAACATTAAAAAATCCCCTATCTGCAGATTTCATATACTTTTGGAGCATTTTGCGTTCATTTTTATGGGCACCACATGGCCAAAATCCTCCTTTTCAACTTTTCTTGCAGGTCTGTTATTTGCAATACGGGCTCCCCATGCTCAAGCCCAGCTTTTAACCCTCTGTGTGCTGTTGCCCTTGGGCTTAGAACTGATGCCAAGGCCTGTCCCAGCGATGGGAAGCTCCAGAGACTCAGCCCTGGTGTAGCAGCTTGGCCAGAGGAGGTTCCCCTCTGATCTCCACATGCTAGAGATGGGCTTAAGCTGTAGCAAGGGAAGGTTTTAGGAGTCCACACTATTGTCTGTTGGAAACAATTAGGGTAGTTCTTCTTTGGACTGCTGGCCTTGGGAGGTCCCTCCTCTTGTATGAGGACACCTTGGTTGGTCCTGAGGAACATGAAGTGGCCCCGTGGTTCAAGTCCAGGACCGCAACAGGGCTTTGCCACCCTCAGGGGGTCACGCTAAGTCAAGCAGGGCCAAACGAGCTGCCTGTCCCGCTCCCGAAAGCGGCGGGCGAGCGGGCACTTGGAGGTGGATGCTGTGGGGTCACTCGGGACCACGCCAACGTCTGCAGCTCTGGGCCATACAAGGTCTCAGTAAGCAACTCAGAGCCAGGAAGGTTGGGCCCTCCACCAGGCGGCACGAAACAAAAAGGTTTTAAAACTCGATGTTTTAGCATCTACTGTTACAAAGTGAAGAGTCTTATAAAAGTTCCAATAAACCAGGAGAAGGGGCTGAGCTCCTTGTACTGGCTCCAAGACCCTTCCAGCACCAAACCTCCTCAGTGGTTTGCTGCACCCACCAATGCCAGGGAGGAAAGAGCAGGACCTGCTTCTCCACCAGGACACGTCCCCAGACATGTTCATGACCCTCTGGAAAGCAAAGCCAAACAGACATGTTAATTTTGGCAGTGAACAAAAGCGCTGGAGAAGGGAGCAAAAAAAAAAAGAAGGATCTAAATTGGGGGAAAATACATTTATTTTATAATTCCTAAGCGGTATCAGAGGGAGGGAAACTGAAATTGTGAACAAATTATAAATTATAAAAAGTTACAATGTGTTGTCCTGTTAAAGGGAACTTAAATTACTGCTCTGATAAATTGGAAGGGCTCTGGGCACTCGCTCATGGTCTTCTACTCTTTAGACTCACAAAGTCTAAACAATATGTCTAGGAGGAAGGAGGGGTTGGATTTAATAATATCATCTAAAATGTAATAAACCCTGCAAGTGATGAACAACTGGGAAGGTGCAGAACCTACTGGGATTCAAATTTAATTCAGATGATTTGGAATTCAGCATCTGAGAACTACTCAGAGTTCACAAGTCATTTTCCATGTTGGAGAAAAGAAAATAAGATCTATACCTTGGAAACGATATAAATTATGCACAAATAAAAGTCTTGCTTGAAAATTCATATATTTAAAATAATAGTCTCATTTGAAAATGAAGAGAAGTCCAGGAAAATACTTATATTTTTTATTGTCTGTATGCTCTGAATCAGGTAAAACAATTTCACTACGCTGGGCTCCAATCACTCATCCACAAATTAACCTTTCCTGGGGAAATGGCAGAACCGAGGCCTCCCGGCTCCACTCTCTGGAGTAACTCCATCTCCCCACAGGTTGCCCTGGAATACTAATAAGAAGGAGGCGACTTTCTTTTAGGATTAAGTCCCAGGAAGAGGAGCTGCCAGAGCTGCATGGTCTATTTCTCACTCCCCTGGCTCCTCTCCGACCACGGCCACCTCTCTCCAGCTCCAGTGGCCACCTACGAAACACCTCCAGCAGCAACCTCACACCACCTCCTGCTTCTCACATGGACAATTCCAGACCTTTCAGCACAAGACCAGCCTGAATACCAACATTTGACACGAAAACAACCGCAAAGCAACCCTTTTTCTAATCCTGCAAGAGAAGTCCCCGCTCAGAACCCTCTCGAGGTGAGTAGGTGGGATGGAGACGTGGCGTGAAGCTGGCCCTGAGACATCTGCCTATGGCTTCCATGTGCCATTCTCTCTCACTTGTGTGGCTCCCCGTCTGCTCAGCAAGAGCCTTTGCAAAAGAAATCAGAGTTGTTGGGAGTTTTAAGACTGTAGGATGGAAAAAAAAAAAAAAGAAAAAAGGGAAAGCAGGGCTCTCTTACCCTTGGAAAACTGTTAATTCAGCATTAAATCCACACTGAGCTGCTCTGGACTCACATTGTTGCTTTATATAGCCAAGTACCATTACCTCTAACTATATTCCAATGGCTGTCGGAGTGGGGTTTACGAGCAAATTGTTAAAAGCTGTGTCTGAGGTATGAAAGCGACAAGTGGAAAGCATTCCCATGAAGTATGCAGGACCACTGGAGCCGGGCCAGCGGTTTAGGTCAAAACTGAGTCACATGCCCTGCTAGCTGGTCCGAAACATCCTTCAAATCCAGCTAAGCAAACAGCTCGGGGAGCCCCGTGCCAAGTGCCAGCTCCAGCTGGCATCCCGGGACATTTTATTCTACAGTCGTTGCAGTTTTGGAGGTTATGAAAAGTTTACTAAATGAGAAACATCTCGGGAGGCCGCGCCAACAATTTGGGCTGAAGGAAGAGCCGTAATGACACGAGCATATATAACTTTGGTGGAAAGTCTGAAACATCAGTTCCACACCCTGAGAACTTGTCTCTCTGTTTATAAATCCCAGCAATTCCGAACATCAAGAGAAATCTGTCTGCTTGCTCTTGAGATGTTTACGTTGTGCTCTCTAAATATTTAAAACCATTGATGAAATTAAAGACAACTTTCACGATGTTGTGTTCCTCAGTTATTCCACTCGTTTTGGTTTGCAGGGCCAGTTCTTCTTCTGTAAACAGGAATTCGATACTGCAAAAAGGAGTGTGAGAGCACTGAGAAGCCAGGGATTCCCAGCAAACAATTCTGGTGACCGAGAAAACCCTCTTTAAATGATCTTACCAAATGCCTGTTGGGAAATAATGTGTTGTTTTGCTTCCTAAGGAGGAAGCACTCTCAGGCAACGCTGATTTCTCCCCAGCAAAGCCAGACAAGGCGAGCAGGCTTTTCAGTGATCAGTTCAACTTCAGACTACCACTTTGATGCAGAAGTCCACCACCAAACCTTATTTGGGGAAAAAAACAAGCCTTATTTCAGAACCGGGTAACAGCAGCTCAAATAGAAGAAAAACCAGACCCATAAGATGCAGAAGAGAGGATGGGGGGTGGGATGGAGAAGCTGCCCCTCAGGGTGCAGAGCCCATTGGAGTGTTGTTCAGTGTCAGAGAAAAGGAAAGGTGAGCAGTTTTTACACTGGGTTCTCAAAACAAGGCGATTTAAAGAACTTTCTCAGCGACTGTGTTTCTCTCTCATTTTCAAAGTTCTCCGTTGGCTGGTGCTCCAGCTGGCATTCAGCTGACAGAAAAAGAAAATAAACCCGTGGCTCCCAGAGGATTCCTAGCAGAATATTCAACATATTAGAAGTGAAAGAAAAAATACTGAAAGTGCAAGCAAAACCTCTGTTCCCATCTTCACTCTAAGACAATATTTGGGTGCAGAGCAGTGTTTGTCTATCTACCAGTGCCATTCATCACTACGTTTACCATATTTTCTCTTTCTTTCCATAACTCCTGACTTCGCTCATGTCTGGGTGTTTTCTAACCAGCCTTAAGGCAATAAATCAAAGCTGTCAGCATTGGAAGAAAATTAATGTGAGAAGTTGTTCCAAAGGCCACCAGCCTTTTCCCTACTCTGTGAGCTTTGTAAATCCAGGGTTCCTCAACAGCTTTCAATGTTTTGCTGTTTTCACAAGGTTTTGAGACTACAGATGCATTTTTTTTTCTTTTTTTTTTGAAGGGTGGCTTTGAATTGTGTCCTGTAAGATACTGAATTCCTGGAGTTTCTTTAGATTTCACAGAGAAGCCAGGGTGTTCAGCACAGGCCCAAATCTCACCTTCGGCCACCTCTGGCCAAGCCACAAGCAAAACCCAGACGCGGAGTTGGAACGCATCGGGGTCTGAATCTAGGTTGAACTTTTCATGAAGAAAAAGGCCAAATGATTAGAAAACAATCCCGTTCCTACGCCCTGTAGTGATGATGCCGGTTGAATTATTCATCGGGAGTTATTTATCCCAAGAATGTGGCTGGCATTTATGCTGAATACATTACTTGCAAGTTTTGATTTCTTGTTTCATTACTCACCCCGTTCTGAACCACTCAGAAACTCCAACCTCCTCGTTTCTGAAAGTCTCTTTCCTGCGTCTGAGAAAAAGAACACTTGGGGAAACAACCTTCAGCTGGTGCTGATCTGAGACAGCAAATACCTCCCTGGGAAGGGACAGCCTGGCAGTTCAGGCATTTTCCTGGAACTCAGGAAAGCAATGTTCTTACCCTATTCAGCTCCAGATGAACCCTGTAACCCCGGGCAAATCGCTCGGTTCCTTATGCCTCTGGCTGCACCTTTATAAAACAGACACAGGGTTTCTCCCTGTAAGATCCCAAAGGCTCGATAGGTTGAAGAGGAACGAATTGTCTAGTTACTATGGAAACCGGAAAAGCACCTAATACAGATGGATGGGTTCAGAAACGGATTCACCTGACCGAAAAATCACGAGCAATTGGGAACTTCATTAGGTAAAATTCTCCATGTTGTAATCAGGAAGATTGTGGGAGGCACTCAAAACTTCCTGAAACAGAAAGCACTGGCTTATTAGATTTGTTTCTGGATGGACACCCAGGGTTTTCCCTTGTATGTTTTCAAACTCTCATATTTCATGTATCCCTTCAGACTTGTTTTTCACCAATGGGTTGGGATGTTTAGGTAGCAACTGAAATTCTTGTCCCACCAAACAAAGATCATTGAAACCAGAACAGTGATTGCAGAAGTCTGAAGACTGGGACATATTGAGAAAGAAGTTTAATTCCAAAACTAAAATCTCATGAGCCATTTAAAGACAAAGTACCAAGCAGCTGCTGGATGCAACTGGGGCAGCTCTGCCTCCACCAGGAGACTACTATTTTAATTATATCCTCACAAAATACTGCTGCCTTCTGCTTTTGGATCGGGCTTCATCTGCCAGCTGCTCAATCTAGAGGCAGCTCAGGGTTTTGTCCAAGTACAAATTGAGCAAGAACTTCAAAGCCCAGGCCAGCATTTGCATGTTAATCCCTGTTGCAGAACCAGTGGAGAGAACCCAATTATTTTTTTTTTTTTTGCCTGGGTGTTTGCAAAAAAAGATTTGCTTTCTTATTTCTCAGAATCTGACTGATGCATTTGTTATTTAGAAAGGTATTTAAAATATGGAGGTTCCCCCTCCTCCCCCCTCTTCTGCAACACATCCAATTATAATAATTTTGAGGCATTTCATAGACCTCGAACTACTCCTCATTGTCCTACTGAATTACCCAGATCTTTGACGTGAAAAGTCATATTATTTGCAATGCAAATCCTCCCGGTAGCAGCACTTACTGAAGGGAGGCTGTTCTGGTTTGGGAGGTTAAAAATGGGTTTGCCATGGCAAATGGCTGATGGAGGAACGGTTGTGTCTCGGTAGGGTAAAGCACTCAAGGCTTTCAATTGCCGCAGGCCCTGCTGACTCAGGGAAGGAAAGCTATGGAACTGCTGGCAAGGGAAATGCTAATAATTAAAGCAGCAATCGTGGCTCTGGGGCAAGAAATAAATGCCTACAGGGTGACGAGAGACTGAATAAACAAAGCGAATAAGAGGCTCGTGCTGCAGAATGGCAGAGAGCAGTGATTAGAGCTGGCAGCAGGGTCCCAGGATGCCAGGGACCTCTTGGGGACCCCGGGGAGCCTTCCCCAGTGAGAACAGCCACAGGGTCACGGGGAGAGAGGCTCCACCAGCACACAGCTTCTTGCACATCGCTTGCTCCTCACCTCATGCAGAGAAAAACCAGCACCACGCTCCGAGGAGCTGTGCTGGGCACCCCAAAGGGCTGAGCCCTCCCCATGACACACACCCCCACCCCTCCCCATTTTCCGGATCAGTGGAGGATGCTGCCCCGGAGTAACGGGCATGACGGGTCCATGCTGGTGTTAAAATCAACACCACTAACCACGTTTGTAGTTTTTTTGGCTGGAGGTGGCCTCAGTTGCACCATAAATTATTTGGGAGGTATTATTACTGACACAGAAGTATTGATCGCAAAATTACGACCGCAGCAGTAGAAAGCCATCATTATAACTTTGACCTTGATAACTAGGATCCTCAAAATGATTTCCAGACAGCTACCTCCTCCTCGCAGTCCAGCTGCTTAATTATAGTGGAAAACAATGAATAATACAAATAATTTAGTGATAAAAATTTTTCCACACAAGTCACTAGTGCCCCCATGGTGCTAGCAGATCGTGCACTTAAATAAAACGCCGTGTGCCATGGTGAGTGGGATCAGACAAACCACATCCAGTGTGGAAAGGAGGAGAACTGTCTACCTGCTTAATTTCAGACTACACTGAGATACCTGAAAAACACCAGATTTGCCTGATAGGAAGTAATTCACCAGGAGAAATGCTGTGTAACCCACGGCAGGTGAAGTGCTGAGCGCCTTCAAGAAGTGCAAGCTCTCTGCAGAGGAGGGCAGCCAGGGAAGAGCCTGGATCTGTCCCCAAAAGGGCTGTGCGTGGGACCCACACGTGGGTATCCCGGCCCCTCGCCACGGGCAAATAACTTAATTTACTGTCATTCAGGTGTCAGGTTCCACTTCCTTGTTTACTGGCTGTAACAATATCCCGCGGTACCTGGCTTGCACAAGGGACTAAGTGAAGTGATTTGACAGCAAAAATAAACAGAATGAAAGGAGTCTTTAAATAGATCAAAGGGGCAGCGTGCTTCTATCTGCCAGAGCATCATCACAGGCTGCGCTGCTGGATCCCGGCTCTGAGCAGAGATGGACTTTGTGTCTCTGCCTCCAGGGACACTCTGCTCCTGCTCCTTACTCCTGCTACCCACTCCCTGTTTGTTATACCCCATTTGCAAGGAGTAAAATTCATATCATGAGTTACCTCTTCCCAGCCCAGAGACTGTCCTTCCCAAGGAATAAATTTTACCCGTTACCCCGAGGCTGCAGATCGGAAGCTGCTAAATTTGCCCCCAGGAAATCCCTGTCAGGAAGGCACATAATTTCAGGAATAAAGACAACTGGGGAGGAAACCTAGTCCAGGACATTAGAAGTGGAAAGTAAAAATCTGCTCTTACACCATCAGTAAAATACAGTGTTGCAAAGAACATTTCTTACAGATAGGATGGGGACTCCTTCATTAAATGCAGCTAAGAAAAAACTTGGTGGCTTGGTTGTTTTTTTTTTCTCATTTGTGGGTGTTTTTTTTCTCTCTAACAAAACTAGCCTAATGATGGGAGTAATTAAATTAGAATGCCTACACTATTGTTTGAATAAGGCAAACTCCCTCACATGCCATTAATGTACTACTGCCAACAGCAGCCAGGGAACAGCCTCAACAATAGAGAGGATTTTCCAGCTCACTGTGTGATTTGATCTCTATAAACCTCCCATAACATATACTGTACGGCAGTAAATCATTTATAACATTATTATCCACCCATCTGGGATCAGAGTGCAACCACTAAGACAACGCAAGAAATCTGGGCTCCTTTCAGCACTCTGTGAAATGAACCTCATTGGTAAGATTTCATTAATTCAGCAATTCAACAAGTAGATCCCGCTCCCTACAGGAGGAACTGTACTTTCCATTGGCTACTTTCCTAGCATTTCCCATGGTGCTGGTATATTTATTCTCCAGTATTGCTGATACTTTCACTTGTGTTTCAAAATGGTTATTGCTTGCGTGCAGTTGGCTGGTTGCAGTCCAGTTCCTTGTGAAAGAGGGAAGTGGTTTCAGAGGAAAAAAAAATAATATAAAAAGTCCCATGTTTTCCAAGTTAGCATCAAACTTTCTTCCCAGCTTAGCGTTGGTGAGAAGCCTTCTGAAGTCTCCTTCTGCAAAAGCCCTTCTGAATGGTCTACTTGGAATTGGAGTGGGGGAATCTGCTGGGCATCCTGAGCTTTTAATCCAAAAGAAACGCATCAAGAAAGAGACCGACTCTCACACAGCTACCCCTGCCCCTTCATTACTTGCTGCAATTAATGTTTTTCTACCACCCTTTTAAGAGAAGATTCTTTTTTAACATATCAAGCCACAAGACAGGATTTCCTTTGTGTAAACACTAAAAGGTAGTATTAGAAAAGCCCTCCTATGAAATCTACAGTCCTCTCTACCTGTCGGGCAACAACAGCCGACACAGACCACGCTGACTGCATCTTTGGGGGAAGAAAACCCTTCGGTGGAAGCAGACGGGGTGAGACCTGCCCAGCCCACAGCAACAGCTGCTTAAATTGCAGATGCCCGTGCCCGTCCCCCGCGCCTTTGGCTGGCCAAGCACAATACCTGTCATTTCTTCACAAAGCTGGGGATGACTGACATGCCTGCCTTTTCCTAAGGAGGCCAAAATTCAATCCAGGTCCCTTTTGGGACGCCCCTCCTGAAAGCCATCCAGACCTGGTTCCTGCTGCGGTAGGTCGCCAGCAAAGCCTTTTTGTCATCGGGTCAATCCCCAGCCCTCCTCAAATGTCCCATCTTTTCAACACACCTGACGGGGCAAAACACACCTCGGCTGTGTCTCTGGGGAGGCCGAGACCTCGAATGGCTTTGTCGGGAGCTCAACAATAGCGGGGTGAGGCTGCAGGCTTGGTCTCCATGAAAGACCTCAAACCCCACCTGGATGGATGGGTTTTCCTCTCTTTGTCACATCTCAGCCAGGGCTCATAGTCTGTGTGTCTGCGTTGTGATGGTGGTAGATGAAGGGAACAGCATCCTCGAGCACAGCTCTCGGTCCCAAAATCCTCACGCTCCAGCCCAAGAGCAGCTCTGCCAGCCCAGCTGGGCCAGTGGCTGCCTCTGATGTGTGATGTGGAGGCTGTGTGCTGCCTCCATGGCTCTCAGGGCAGGTGGGAGGCTGTGGGTGCCAGGTACCTGCCCGAGGGATGGTGGCTGCCGTGCAGAGGGGAAAGAGAGAAGCATCATAGAATTGTCCAGATTGGAAGGAACCTTAAAGATCATCTAGTCCAACCATCAACCTAACCCTGATAAAATCACTAAACCATATTCCTAAGGGCTACGTTAACCCATCTTTTGAACACCTCCAGGGATGGTGCCTCAACCCCTTCCCTGTGCAGCCCATTCCAATGCCCAATAACCCTCTCCAGGAAGAAATGTTTCCTAATTTCCAATCTAAACCTCCCCTGGAGCAACTTGAAGCCATTGCCCCTTGTCCCATCTCCTGTGACTTGGGAGATGAGACCGACCCCACCTCTCTACACCCCCCCTTCAGGTAGTTATAAAGCACAATAAAGTCTCCCCTCAGCCTCCTCTTCCTCAGACTAAACACCCCCAGCTCCCTCAGCCTCTCCTCATAAGACTTACTCTCCAGACCTCTCACCAGCATTGTTGCCCCTCTCTGGACCCGCTCCAGCCCCTCAATGTCTTTTTCGTGGTAAAGGGCCCAAAACTGGACACAGCACTCAAGGTGAGGTCTCACCAGTGCCCAGACCCGGCGATGTCTCGGGTCCTACTCACCACACTGTTCCTGATCCAATAAACCACTCCTAAGGGGTTATTTGCCAGCGGTACCATAATAAATTTCTCTCTACTCTGAGTGGTGTTTGATGTCCTTGCTGCTCTCAACCAGCTCACACGTTCTAAAGACAAGGCCAACTAGGTCTAGAAAAATCACAGAACATTTTGATTCTTAGCACAAAAACTCGTGGTATTCTTAACATTTCAGAGCTTCCCCAGCCCAAACTCTGCCACAACAAAAAGCTCCTGGGCTGGGAACACACGCCGTGGTCGGAGAAAGCCCGTACTGAAAGCAAGCAGATCACAACCCAGCACACACATACTTACCAGGATTGTGGCTTTATTTAGCCTAATCTAACCTGAATGCCTGTTTGTAATGGAAGTGAATATCTAAACAGATTATTAAATGTAACAGTGATAGCCTTTATTTTTTGACCTTTTTTTTTTAAACAAAAATCACTGGGATTATTCAAATTCTAGAAGAGAGGGAAGTAAAGAGGAGTGTTTGGGTAACATGAGCTGCCAAAATAGGACGGAAACTCTTTAATAGCACCTTGCCAGAAACAATGCATGGCAGAGTCTGTTTTAAACAAGATGATTTTCCAGAATATTGTTACTGACTTTTTGTATAGTGTTAGTGAGTTTTGTGTACACTAATAAAAAATGAAAGCTGCTATTAAAAACAAATCAATGGACTGTACCTGGTTTTGATCACACAAGAGCTGGCCATTTGCATCGGTATTTGCAGCATCTGTTCCAATTAAGACTTGTTTTCTAGTTTAAAGATATTAGTCCAATCACTAGTGTTCTGTTGAAAACATGAATAGGGCATTGTTCTGGCAGAATGTAGTTAAACAGACTCCACAGACTCTATTAAACAGCTTTGCTACCCAATTAGAATGGGAAGGAGCGGGGCAGACACGACTGTACTGTGTACCCTCTGTTCCACATGTATTTTTATGGATTCATAGTCAATGAAAACAACTAACGTGGACCATGTGTTAAGGAAACACAGACCGTGTGCTGTCTCTGGGCACGACAAACGGCGCATCAAGCAGCTCATCAGCATCTCATGGATTTCATGATTGGGACGACTGCGTGGCAAGGACACGCGAGAGCGGTGAACCACGCTACTTCCACGGGATGGGAATGATTTTTGGAAGCTTGGCAAACACAGGATCCTCAAGGTCTTAAAGCAGACAAGGACTATGGTCACCTTTGTTTGGGTGTCGCAGTGGTCTAAAGTTGCAGCTTTAGACCTCAGGAGGATGACCACTGTCGATAGTGGGACTTTTCCAGGGTGTTCTGTACCTGACAAAGTGGATATTTATTGCAGAGAGCCTGAATTCCAATACGGGTATAAGATAACACTCAGTAGACACGACGTGGTGTCAAACCTACCCCATTGCATAAGACACAAGAGTGGAGATTAATAAGCAGTACATATTTACTAGGCATAGAGAAAGGCTATAGAGTGAGAAAGATTTAAAAGACATTCTGCTAAGAAATAACTGTTGAGAGCGTGATATTCATTGATGGGCAGCATGAAAGCCAGTTTCTTAAGAACTGCCCTGGCTTTTGGAATGAGTTTCCAACACCTGAGATACTGCTAACATGTTATTTTCGGATTATTATCATGAAAAGAAGTTGACACAACTGGCCCATCCTGGTGTAGATTTTCTGGGGTTTGCTGTTCCTTGCTTTTGGGTCTCCACAGAAGCACCTCGTTCCCTTCACCCAGATTACCTCTATGAATCTGGCTGAGATGATCCACTTCTGGCAGTTTCTGCTGCCAGCCATGCCCATGTTTTTGCCTTGCTGTCCACTGCTGGGTAATAAAAGAAGAAAAGCTTTCCTACAAACACTGCTGTGAAACACCCAAGGGAAAACTCACGCACAGACTATCCTTCCCCATGGTATTCAGCCTTGTGCCTTTGATGGACACTTTTTTTGTTGCTGCATATTTTCTACAGCGAGTTAAAAGCGGGCTACTGCAGTAGTAGTACTGTGGAAATTCCCCATAGCACCAAGAGCAGAAATCAGGGCTTTGCCCCCCCAAAAAAGCCTCAATCCCAAGAAATGAGCTGTGCTTCAAACAACACAGCAGGCTGGTGATATTCCTTCTTTACGTGCCACCCAGCTGCAGTCTGGGCCAGGCGAGGGTAAGGCTACAGGGACCATCCACAACATTTTGGGCTCAGTCTCCCAGCTTTCAGGCTGCTTTTCCTTCACCCAGAATTTTCATCCTCCTTGGCCTCTGGGCAAGACGCTTGGTCCCTGCTGGCAGGGGGACAGGGACCAGCAGGGGTTGCCTCCAGGCTCAGCAGAGAAGCTGTGCTGGCCAACAGCCCTCTTGGCTGGCCACAGGACCAGGAAAGCCAAGTTCCTGGGAGGAAGCCACCAGGAAAAGATGCCTGAGGGACCACATGTCCTCAGAGTCCTGACCAACACCAGGCTGGATGCCTTGGCCTCATGGGCAGCCTTAAGGCCCAGACACAAGGCACGTGTCCCCCACTGCAATCTTATAAGGTATTGCAGACCCTACCCCAGCTAATTAGCTCTCGTAGCTTTGATGGATGGATTGATTCGGCGCTTAAACAGAGATAAATTAACTGTCTACCTAAACAGAGTTTAAGTGAGGAGGGAATTCTGATTAGAATGTTATTTCATGCAGTACTGCTCTTCTTTCTCAGCAAATCCTGGAAACCACTAGTCTCCCCAACAGAGGAAGCCCCCGGAGCTGACTCCAGCTCGGAGCTGCAGAGATCTCCAGGGACTGAGGAATCTCCCCAGGCCTTTAATGGACCTATTTGGGTCAGAATATGCACTTGGTACAAACCAATGATGCTGCAATGATTTCTACAGGTTGAAGAACTGGTCCGTGGGATTTCATTTCCTAAGAAACCCATCAGAACGCTCAATACCCAGCAAAAAGTTTGATTTTTGTATTCACTCTAAAGGATGTTTATGTTAAAATGCTTTCTTTGGTCCTGAAGTGAGAAATACCTACACATGCTACACATGTTATAAAAAAGAGTAATTACAGAACTAATATAAAAAATCTTTAACAACCCTGATAAGGGCTTAGTTAAAGGGCTCAGAAAGACAGGCTTTGTTAAAATTGCATGCATCATGGAAGTGCGTTAACATGCAAGTAGTTTAAACCAAATAAATACAGCCAGCACCTAAATACATTAAACAAACATGCATCAAGCTAGATGAATTTCAGATCATTTCATGTAAATATTAACTTTTAAAGGTTTCCAACTGACAAAATTAAGGCAACAGAGAATGCCACTTTATCTGTATCCTCATACACTCGGCAGTCCTGGAATGGAACCAATATGGGAAAAGAAACAAAAACAAGCCAACGCAATGTAAAAAATAGTGCTTAACATTTCTGCAGCCAGTGCCAATGAAAGCTGGCACGAGGGGGAACTTCCCTGGATGCCTCACCTCTTCAGTAAGAGAAATGTGCTCGCGCTGGAAGGGCTGGCCAACTCCTAACCTGACCCTCAGCCAACTTTGTTGTCTCTTCACCCGAGCGCTAGAACACGTGTGCCCAATACTCAGGTCACCAGGCATAAAAAAGTGCCCTGTTTTATATTAAAAATGTAAAAAAGACTGATGAAAAGAGTAAACAAGCAGCCTCTAGGCAGAACAAAATAAAGGTTTTTCTGGTCTCTTCCTAATATACTCTCTCTTTCATACAAAGCACATTTCTTTTTCTATGTGTTTTTCCTAACTTCAAGACCCTTAATGAGGCTTAGTCACACCAAGGAGAGCCAAGGGTAGGAGATTTTTCTTTTCCGCTGAAGAGGCTGTAGATACATTAAAACTAATTATTCCTTGTTTTATGCTCCAGTAGGATGAGAAATTCCTTTTAAGTCAGGATGGGAATTGATGCCAGTGGACAACTACTTTTCATAGTGTGAAAAGGAAGAACCAGGCAGCATTCAGGGGCCGAGCTCTCGGGAGCAACCCCATTGCCCCAACCTCAGTGTTTCTACACCACGTTACTGGGCATCCTCAGAAACTGGGGGGCTGTGCCCTCACTGCCCACTGCAGCATCTACCAGGCTTTAAATAAAAAGCCAAGGGTCCCGCCAGCTTGCTGGCTGCTGTTTGGGTCACGCTCGGGAGGCGATGGTGGACCATCGTGTCTCTGTATTATTTTGCAGATGACCTAAAAACGAGCAAAATGCCAAAAAATGCAAATCTATCAGATTTTCAATAATGGTCTCAATTCTTTTTCTACAGGAAAGAAACTACTGATGGCAATATTCCGTAAATATGCTGAAACAGGTAAAACTCGTGCAAATTTCAGTTCAGAAACAGGTAAAACTCAGGCAATTTTCAGTTCAGACACAATTCACACCCCCAGCATCATCAAGCTCCTAGAGATTTTGCATCCTGAAATACACACACACACCCCCCCCCAGCTTTGTGTACTTTCTGCACCTCAGCTATGCAGCAAGGACAGTCATGGCTTCTGACAAACAAAGGTGATAGAACCTTATCCCAAGGTCCTTGCAAAACAACACGAAAGATTAATTGTAAATCAATAGGGCGATAAGGCGGTGGGGAAGGTGCAGAAGCAGTGCCCCACGCCGGTGGCCGGCAGCACCGCAGTGCCCGGGGCAGGGATGGCTGGAAATCCTCATGTCCTCATGGCAACCCTCCCCAGCTGGCTTTGGAGGGGGGTTTTGGTGCTCCTGGAGCTTTCAAAATGTCACAATTCCCTGTAATGCACACTTTCCCCCCCCCCCACCTCCCCCCCCCCCCCCCCCCCAATATTGCTTTTATCAGAAAAAAATAGCAGTGGGTTGGCTGTTACCGACTGACTGGGATGCCCATGGAAAGAGCAGATAAAACCTGTGTTACCACCGTCTCCGGCCAGTGCACCACCTACACCTGCACCCACACAGTGGCCCCCAGGGACCCCCACCACATCCGACATCCCCACGGACACCTTCCCCCCCATCCTCCCCGAGGCACAGACAGGTCTCTGCACCGCTCCCAGCACAGACAAGTGCAATCGCTTCCAGCCGCAGGGAGACTTGAAAGAGATATTTTTAAGTTTGTGAAGTACTTCCAAGCTCTGAGTGCAAATTATTATTAGGAGTAAGAGGAGGATATTTTAGCCCATCTGGGTAAACTGCACAAACAGCAGCAAAATTGCCCAGGGCTTCTCGTGTTTATGCACTTCAAGCAGATCGCTTTACTCTCCGTAAGCAGGAAAGTATGTCTTTATATCACATTTGAACTATTTTTTTTTTTTGTCTTTCTGAAGCTGTTTAGCCTTTTGTTATTATTTTAACTGTTTATTTCTTTAACAGCTCATTATTTTCAGTGGGCTCCTGTGTCTCATTACACACAGTTCAGTTTTAAGAGGAAATTTGTCCTTTATACAGGTTTATTCTGCCTAAAAACGTAATCATGTTTCCTACTCTGCTGATAGTCGCCTGTATAAAGACTATTCTGTGCTTTATGTTAGGATCCCTTATGCTTGAAGCGAACTGGGGAAAGTCACAAACGTCTCAAAGAAATCTTAATCTGTTACAATTTAACCTATGTGCAAGAATTTTTGTTCAAGAAGACTAGCTGGAGGAAAGAAAACAATTCTTCCATCGTTTATACTGCTGGAGTTATTTCTACAGAACAGAAAGACTCTCGCTGCATCACAAAATTTAATCACCTTCACAGGTCTCAAGAGACTCTGAGATGGATGGTCAGAGAAGGAGGAGCAGAGGAGGTTCGGTACAGAGAGACCAAACAGCAGGTAGAAGAGATCTGAAATTTCAGGTGTGTGTGTGCCCTGCAGAAATCTTCTGGCATTTACAAAATGATGCAAAAAAAAAAAAAACCACCAAACAAAAAACCCACTTTTTCTTTGGCCTGAACCAGAGACAGGCGTTGCAAAGATGCTCTCGAGCATCTCCTCCCACATCCCACGCTTTGACCCTGGGGACAGTGAATTCGGGAAGTTTGTTGGGATCAGTTTCTCAGAGCACATCGATCTCTCCTCCCTGCAGGTTCTTGCGCTTCCAACGCACTTAAGTCAGAGACCCCTTCGGTTTGGTGCAGCACAAGGGATTTGAATCATCTCCGTGCTCGGCCACAGGCACCTGATGGCACAAAGACCCTCAGAGCAGGTTCTCCCCCAGCTTCACACAAGGGGTACGTCCTGCCGCCCCCCTCTGCCTCGGGGGCTCTGTGAAAGGGCGATGGAAGCTGCGAAGACAGCTCTACCCAAGGAACAGCCTCCTGGCAACACCAGAATGGGATGGGATTTCACCAATTCTGCAAGTTGAGGTGATGGAGCAGGCACTGAATCCCTGCCGAGACACAGTGCCTCAGGCAACACACAGTTAACAGGGCACTTTTAAAAAAACCAACAACAACAACAAAAAAAAAAAGCCAGGGAAAGGCTGGGGGGTGCTGCCAGTTTTAGGTCTCTTTGAGTTTAACAGACCCCATCAAGTCCAGCTTTTTAGCTTTTTTTTTTTTAAATTTTTGGAAGGGAGGGTGGAACTTGCTTCAGAAAACAATGAGCTATTTTATATATTCTAGTCATTTTATAACAACAGCCTCAGTAGGTCATAACAAGGCTGGGACAGCATCATTGCTGGCTCCCGGGCACCAGAGGATGGTTTTCCCATCCCATGTCCATCCCAGCGGGGTGTGGAGCCCGTGCTGGCTCTGAAGATTAGACCGAGGTACCTGCCTCTTTTTTTTCCTACAGCTGTGCCATAAGAGCCACCACCAGTGTCATGGGCTTTTTGCTTTTCCCCATCTTTCAGGGACCGTTCCCACAGGTGCAGGGCAGGGCGTTCGCACCGACTCCAGGAACAACTCAACCAAAACTCTTGGAAAAGAAAACTGGTTTTTTTTTTTAAAAAAAAAAAAAAAAAAGAAAAGAAAAACAGCACTCAAAGAACTTGGGAAGCTGGCTTTTAGCACATCAGAAGAGGAGGGGGGAGAGAGGGGGAGCTGGGGAGGGCAAGAGGGAGGGAAAAAAAAAAGCCAAGCTCTGGAACCACTGAATTACCCTTAATTCTAGGAGCCAGGCCAATACAGCATACGAACGATTGCACAGACAGTTCCAAAAATGACACATACACTCTCTCCCCGGCTCACTCATGGCAAACCCACAGCAATGAGGTTTTTTTTTTTTTTTCCTAATGCCCCGGAATTCCCATGAAAGCAGTGAAAGGAGCCAAAGCAAGAGGAGCTAAGATGGTCAAACATTGCAGTAGCGCCCTATATTTAAACACTTCTCCAAGCCCTTCAGTTACCAAATGTGACTCCAGCCAGAGGCAGCCCTTTGCCCAATACCTTCTTTCAAAATAGGAGCCCAGAAAATGCTGTGACCTGTCAGTCCCACTAACCTCCTTTTTTTTTTTTTAAATTTAACATACCTTTTCAGATATTCAGCCCCTTACAAAGGAGGTAAGTCTCTCTCTCTCCCCCCGGTGTTTTTTTGGAAGGAAAATGTGGCATGCACCTATTTTGTTTCATTCTGTGCCAGGACCTATAAAGTTACTGTGGGCTGCAACTCCTGCCAAGTTCTAAAGGTGACAGGGCAATGGGCACCCAAAGGACGCTTCTATCAATGCCCTTTTATTTCCCTCTCTTTCCCCTTCCACCGAACTTTTTTTTTTTTTCTAATAGAATTACTCTTATCTGCAAGTGATTTAAACTCTAAGGTTTACAGAAGATTTAAAGAGTGCGAACACAGTTGGAATGTTTTAAACTAACAGTACAAGTTGCATTTTAAGAAAATAATTAACTCCCAGGGGAGGTGCGGTTCTTGGAGTAATGACAGATTCAAGGCTGGCTTTCCCTATATGGAGTTTCCAAATAATAAAATATCTTCGGTTCCCTACTGGTGTCAGATGAGAACCTGTTAGTGTGCTAGTTGCTAGTGGACTGTCATGGGTTTGGGTTTTTTGGTTGTTTTTTTTTTTTTCCTCTTCAGTGAGCCCATTAGTGTTTTAAAGTCACAGTACACAGTAGGTGACCCTACATGCGAAGCTTTAGCACAAAACATTGTAAAATGCACCGAGTTTATGCGTTTACAGCCTCTCCCCATCCCTCCTCCTTGCTGGAAAAAATAAGAAAATGCTTTCCTCTTGTTTTGCAGTCCTGGGTTCTTACAGTCTCTGTTCTTGCTGAGGACTTCTCACAGCCCCAGACAGGCCACAAAGGGGACGAGGGTAGAGCACCCACCTCCATCTAACACAGTCTCTCCCACCTCCAGCACTAGTGGTAACTCCACGCAGCCTCCCGACCGGGTCCGAGGACAGACACAAACCCCCCGGTGAAGGAGGCTGCTCTGGGCAGGGTCTGATGACCAGCGTTAGAAGCCAAGGCAAAAGAAGACAGTTACTTGACCAGTCAGAAGATGTCTTTGGGTCAGATGGTCATAGTCTATGATTGTAGTATGCATGGCATAGTTTCATAATATTTCGTTAACAAGCTCATAAAGTACACGCGCAGCAATACGTCTTTTAACTCAAGACCTAGGTTGAAAGAGCCACCTGGATTGATGAGTATCAGCTCCATCCAAGTTGTGCACAGCCTACTGAAGTTTAAGACCCCAGCAACACAGACGTGTTCCTGTTCTGAAATACGTCCTTCAGCCTCTCAGGGATAGCGCTTTCCGCAAATTTAATTACTTGCAAAACCTTTGGTCATTAACACCCAACCTAAATTCTATTGCAGGTCACAGGCTGTTAAAAAAACAACGTGTCCATGCTCCCTAAACAATGATTTGTTTAACTGCAGCTTTGATTAAATCTAAAGCCACAACAACACGGGGATCCTATGGTTAGTGTGCTCACTCTATTCCTCTCTATCTGCTCAAAACAGTTAAGAGGGAATTAATTATTCCTTCCCAAGTTCCTGTATGACGCTTCATGATACTGGCAACCATCCCTCAGGCCACTGACTTTCTCTGTGTGTGTATGTATGGGCCAAAACATCCAGTTACCCCAAGGAAACACATCCCTTTGATTTGCCAGCACACCTCCCAAGCCCTGCTCCAAGACAGTGAGGATGAGGATTACTCTTAGAGAAGGTCTCGATTGATCTGCCCTATCAGGTAGGACTTCAGCCAGAGAGAACTCAGCTCCTCTGGAACACCAAGCCATTGAAAAAAAGGACACCATGAGCCACGTGGCAGTTATTAATTAGCAGCATTCCACATCGCAGACCTTAGAAGGCACCCGCGCTCTCCATAAATCTATCGGGAAGTTGCATCAGCTCGTTCGGAGACTCCCCGTTGGTGGAGCTCCAGGTGTCCAGCACAGACTCCACGGGTGGAGGTAGATCTCAGTTACCTTCCCTTTCCCTTGGTCTGGAATGGTCTCCGTGAGGGACACGGTGCAGCTGCTGCTACTATATTTCCTACAGTTCCTTTGATAGCCTGGCTCAAGGCAACGCAAGACCCAGGTCTGGCTCTCCTGGAATGAAGCCGGCTGGAGAATGACACAGAACTAAATCTGAACGCATGTACTCACAAAGGGAGAGCCCTCTCGGGCTGCCTGTAGTAGGGATATTTTATTGCTTTCATAATATTTTCCGGGTTTTGAAACACAAACCACATGTTTAATATTTTTTCAAAATTTACACATTGCACTTGCTGGATAGTGTTCATTCCATCACCCACAGCCCCAGACCTTTCTCAAAACCAGAGAGGGAGGAGAAAAGAAAAGAAACACACCAAAACCTGCTGTCGTAGCTCCTGGGCAGCCCTGCTGCCAAAGTCCAAAAATCACTGGATGCACTCCACGCCTACTTTGATTTTACAGGGCAATAAAAAGTTAATTTGGATTATCTTGTCATCAGGGAAATCATTAACATCCAGACAAAGGATAGAAGCCCAACAGCTCACTGACCATGGAAGAGGAGAAAATAAACAGTTAAAAATGCTCTAAGCCAAGTTCACCCTGGTTGTAAAACCCTCAAAATCAGTTCAGTTCCATCAAGATTACTTTGTCCACATGCAGAATAGACTGTGAACCTCCAGGAGCAAGGACTGGCTTGGCTGCACAGTTCCTGGTGCAGCAGGGACCTGACACTGGCCACCAGACAGCAAGAGTCTTCCTCACGTATTCAAAAGATGGGATTTGGAGTCCATAAGTGATTACTCATTTCTGGTGGGATGAGAATTGATCTACTCCACTCTCCACGTCCTATACAAATCATATTGCATGCTGCTTCTATGTGGACACTGTGGCTGACCTGCAGGTGGAGTTTGTCTCTGGAGACATTCCAAACCTGCCTGGACACGTTTCTGTGGGACGTGCCCCTGAGCAGACGTCTCTCCTGCGTCCCCGATGAAGGTACTGGAGCTGCTGGGAGGCAAACTGGAGAACTGACAAAATAGTTGTGATGGGAAAGTGTTGGGCTGGTGAGTTCCCAGCTGCCGTGACCACACAGAGCTACACTTGGCAGGCAGTGTGCCCCGTAAAAACCTTTAAAAGGGACACTTTCACAAAAGGTGAAATAACCACAAAGGTTGGTTACTCTCAGTTAATAGAGCTCTAGGCTTCTGGAGCTATCTGAGACCAGGGCTCAGTGCACATGAGGATGCTCAGCAGATTATTCATCGCTGTCTCCCACGTATGGAGAGGTCTCTATAAAGGGCCTCAAATCTGGAAGTTATTAGATAAATCCTCCATTTTCTACACCTCAGAGGAGAGACTTCTCTCAAACTGAATCTTCCTCAGCATCACTACCAGCAACTCTTAGCAGCTGAGAAGTCGAGACCAGCCTCTCAACTCCCAAGTATTGCTCCAGAGGATAATGGGAAGATTCTCAAATTTTTAAAGCTACTCATTTAAAAACAAACACAAGGATTTTCAGAAGCAGCCAGGAGCCCAGCTCTCCTTGGAACCCCTTGTGTCACCCCTTCTGGAAAACTGTGTTTACTGGATGTTATGGGTGTTGTAAAAACAAAGAAATTATCCAGTGCCTTGGGGGCAATCACAGCCAATTGTGCTCATATTCACATTCAATTTGCTGCCAAGCAATTTACAGATCAGTGGGATCTACACATGGAAGAACCTCTGTTTGTAAATCATGTCCTATAAGTGAAGGCCAATTCCCTCATGTGAAATCAATGGGAATTAGACACCCAAGTGCTTTTGAAAATCCTGTTAAGTAGCTATTGCATCTGTAGGTTCCCTTTAAAATCTATCACTCTCCACTTGAGTCTAATGGGTGTTGAATCAAGCCCTTGATGCTTTCTGACTCTTCCCTCACTTCTCCTGTCTCAGTACCCACACGTATCGGGATCCATGCTTCACAGTCCAAAGAAAATAGAGATTCTTGCCATAAAAGTTGTGGTTCTTTTATGCAGAGATAGGGTGAGAAAGGTCCTGGAACTTTTGCAAGCAGAGCGAGAAGGGCAGTCAGTCACCCAGTCCCTCTCTGCCATGTTTTTGCTGGTGCTGACTACAGTAATAAAGAATGCCATATTCTTATTATAGAAAAATGCCGATATTGGACATTTAATGAGCACACCAAATATTGGGGGGTTATGTTTGTCGTTACGCTTTTTAATGAGCATATTCTCCATGAAGGAGCTCTGTGTCCCCCAGGCAGGATACAGTCCACACTGTGCTGTGTGTTGCTTTGATTAGGACTCATTTTAATGGAATAACAGGTTAAAAATGCACATAAAACTCCCATAAAGGGCCTGCATTTGTGCGTCAGGGCTGCTCTAACATGAGGCTTTTGCAGCCACCTCTCTTCACTCTCATTTCCTTACAAGAAAAAGAGTAGCCGAGTAGTTTGTTCCACCTCCCAGTATCCTTCAGGTGTTGTCAAAGGGACACTTAGACCTCTGCAACACCAGGACCTTCCCCGGCAGATGAACAGCATCATCTAGGGGCCAGAGATCAGCACTTGGCATCCCACTTCATGGCCAGGGAAGCTCATGGAGATCCCTAAAACTCATTGCTCCTGAGCTCAACAGTCCACCATGCGAGCAGCCCACTGATTCAGTATTATCTGAAGCGAGGCACCACGGGATGTCCTATAGTGAGAAAACGAGGTGCAGTTGGGCCTAGTTCACTATTACAAGCCACCTTGAGTTTGGTGATTTTCCAGCAGAGTGCAGTTACCTCAGGCCAAAGAAAGCAACCCAGAGCACTTTTGCCCTTGGAGCGGTAAGGATGCTCGACAGCCTCACTCAGAGGTTGCACAACCACAATAGCATCATGATAGAAATTAAAAAGCCTCCAGAGATCTGGTTAATGTGTCTAGAAGATGTTCAAGCATATAAGTTTACCCATTGCCCTCTTAGTCCCCATGCCACCAGCCCTTGCCCCTCAAGGAGGCCACCTAAACCACCACCAAGGCACAGTCTGGGAGAAGAGGTTTCCCTATTTAAACTGCTGTCTCCTGCAAGCTGTGGTTCAACCCTCAGCTCAACAGATTTCCATAAGGATGTAAAACATCTTTATAACAATGATGATCCCAAAGGACATTATGTCCAGAGGGAAGTGATATTCAACTGGGTGAATGAAAATTGCAAAACAAATAAATAAACGATCCCATCCCCAGGGGACAATTACAGATTTCCCACTTGCATTGTCTCAGCCACCGAGAGGCAGAGATGGGCACTTCAGTCACCCCGGGATGGCAACGGGCCGAAAAGACACACTGGCACAAAGGAGAATGAAACAGAGGAGTATTTGACATACATAAACCCACTCCGATAGAAAACAAGTGAATGATGAAATAACAGAGGTCCCGACAGTCCGAGTTCCCAAACGTGGAGTTTGGGGCAATCCCTGGCTATTATTTTCACAATACCTTGCATTCATTACTTTATTTAAAAATGGTGTACTATGTCTGGAAAACAGGAAGTAAGCCATAAATCTCTAGTTTAAAAGCCATCTGAAGCCTGTGGACCAGATATGTTCTCAATCAGTAGTCAGGCAGTAAATAAACATTTATATACAGCAACTGCTCTCAACCAGCCTGACCTCCGGCTATTACAGGGCACATAAAGAGGAAATTTGTTTAGTCCCGTAAAAGCCCAGGCAATATATCAATAGATTATTAAAAATGGAAACAATGTAGGCTAATGGATTATATTGATTTTAATAAACATAAGTATATGGGATTCAAAGATAAGAGTCAGATATGACATCCTTCCAAGGTCACCTTTAGGGATATCTCCTAAAATTAACAAAACTAGATCTGTCAAGAATATCACTGACTGCTTCCCCCCCTCCCCCCCCCCCCCCAACTTTTGCTTTGCAACTTGATGTATTTTGGGCTGAAGGATTTAAATTAGAGGGTTTACATTTTTATTTCTGACTGTGAGCCATGAACACAATCAAAAAATAAAACCTGTGCATCTTTTAGTGTCGTTGCTGCACAGAAGAGCTTTCAGACAACCACCGCCTGTCCTCAGGCAGGCGAGATGAAAGCACACAGATGCTCTGGGGTGTTTTGGTTTGATTTTGTTGGGGGTGGGGTGGGGGTGGGGGTGGTGTTGTTTTTAGTTTTTTAGGAGGATTGCTCACTCTTGATGCAGCTATTCATGGTGGCAGATACTGAAGCCTGAATCTCCTGTGTTTTGGAAGCCGGGCGGGATGCTCAGGCAGTCCCAGAGCAGTCCAACTTCTACTCTCAAACCAGCATCTGTGCTTGCAGGTCTGAAGGCACCAAACCCCAGGAATCCTGCAATAAGTCCAAACATCTTTATCTTTGAAATAGCTGGCTTGTGCCCTGAATATATGGAAGGTTGTCGGAATCCTCTGAAAACTGTCCACTGCTACAGCATATTTTCCCTGTGCTATTCTGCAGGTTTCCTTTGAAAGTATCCCTTCACTGTGACTGCTCGCCTCAAATTTGACCTGGGAGTTCAGCAGCCAGTGTTGTTTTGAGGGGAAAAAAATTAAAAATGAAAAAAAAATTATTTTTAACTTTAGGAGAAAGTTTGCCTGGCTGACAAATGGGATTCTTCCACATTCTCAGGGATGGGTAAACAGAGAGGCTTACAAAAAAAAAAAAAACCACACACCACACAAAACCAGGGAAAGGCAGCCCTGCAGATCAAATTGCATTAGCAACTGTGACATAACTGGTTTTGGGATGAAGGGAGCTACGAGTCTATTAACATACTCTAAATGTCAGGGCAGAGAAACAGTGTGTTCTGTATGATAATTGGGTCAATGTGATTACAAGTTTAATCTACCTCAGCGATTATACCCAGACTAAACTAAAGCAACCCTTGGTGCTAAAGAACAGAACCAGGGACAAAACTCTAAGCTGCTTTTCCATTTGGAGGAAAGGTTTTCCACCAGCAGCACGGCACAAGTGCACACACCCCAATTACTTCACAGTTCAGAAGACCTAAATTCACACTTCCCTTAAAGATCATACAAAGCCAATTCAAGTCCCTAATTATGAACATCCTTAAAACTCGGAGTAACTCAGCCTTTGTGGAAGGTTGGGACACCTTCCTAATTTATAATAAAACACGTGTCATGCGTTTTATTGTACCAATCAAATGCTACTTGAAAGCAAATAAATGCAGGGCTAACTTCAGGATTTGGATGTTTACCCAGAAGTTTAACACTTAGGAGACAGTCTATGAACTGCCCAGGGCTGTTGCTGTCACAAAGAAAGGTTGGAAGAAATAATTTATCTTGCTGCCTGCAAGTGAAATTGGAAAATAAAGGAACAAGCCAAAATCAGTTCCTTTCTTTAGATTGCTAGAGCTAAAAACGCTGTCCAAAGAACAGCCATGAACTGCTGCCCTCCTCCACTGTGACTCCTTAATTTCCATTTCTTTCCTTGCAAACAGAGGGATTACAAGCAGGCGAGCACAGGGGAGCATCCATTTACTTGGGACATCTGGGCTTCCCCCACAAACAACATTCAGGATAATACTTGTTGTGTAATACTTTTTCTGAATACAAACCAAAGGCTGAAATATTTAGTGTCAATTGTTTTCCAAAGAAGAATACTGGATTAAATTTACAGTAAATTTCTACCACTGTTCATTAGCTCCCAACAGTAGAAATAACACCCTTGCAAAATCCTGAATACCTCACAAATTACAGTAATCTGCAATTATAAACTACAGTGTTAATGAGGTTTGATTGCCTGTTATTTGTGATGTCACCTATAAATGCCACTTACATTTTACAGCATATTGAAGTTAACAATCTGTTTTGAGAAGATCACTAATAGTCAAATGGACTTTTATGAACACCTTATGTGATTTCAATTTGTTACCTAGAAACCAAACATGGCCAAAAAGCATTTATACCCTCCACGATCTGCACCCATTTGATTCTCCCCGTCACTAGGATTTCCCTTCTGATACGGATCTTTATGCAGGAGGGACGGTTTTCTTCATAGGGAGAGCAGCATCTGAATTTTTATGCTTGACCTTTAATCAACAGTATTTTGGTTAGTCCCTAACAGGACTAATTGTGTCATTCATATACTTAAGGGATAACGTGCCTTGCAGAGCAGTACAGAAGGCAATAAACAGCTTTTACAAGAGATTAAATGCCCAAGCACAGCTAAAGCATTTAGATAACTGCAAAAGCCATTTATTGACACTGCTCTGATGCCAAAAACCACTTGTCTTATACAGTTCTACTCATTAAAAAGCAGCAAAACCCCCTCACAACCATTGCTTTTCTTCCTTCCTAAGAGCTCTCTGTGCTTTTGCCCCAGAGATATTTCTTCAGAAAGTCTAAGTAACTTTTGGGGTGGTTTCCTTAAGAAAGAAAACAAAAGAAAAGCTCTAAGGATGACTTTCAGGGACCTCCCTGAAAGGTCCTCCCACCAGGGACACCTCCCACCAGACCAGGTTGCTCCAAGCCCTGTTCAACCTGGCCTTGAACCCCTCCAGGGATGGGGCAGCCACAGCTTCTCTGGGCCACCTGGGCCAATTCTCACCACTCCTACCACTCGGGGAGATGTGAACTGATCCAAGAGCCACATGCTCGAGTCAGCTCATTCCTGAGCTCAGGTCCAGGCACAGCCAGGGACCACAAGAGCATCACATGGATCATGATTATCCCCAAGATGTGCCAGGTCCAAGAAGTGCCCCAAATGCTGGGGACTTTTAAAATTTACACAACTCCACAGCACATCCTGCACCTTACAGAACCCACTCTGCACCTGGGTGGACAGACTGGATGGATTTCTTAATTTCTCTTCCACCAAACACATCCCCATTCACCTTTTAGACCTCTGGGAAATCTCTGTATCTCTAGCAGGTTCCTGCTGGTGTGACTCAGCCAGGAGAAGAGAATTAATGCATCCTCTGCACTAGTTAAGTACATAAACCGTCACAAAATATTAACACAGATATGAAGCTATTAGAATAAACCCCACTCCATAAACAGACTTTAAATATGGGTTACCGAGATAACAGCAAAATAAAAGGGCACATTAAAGATATATCCCTTTAAGAAATTAAACAAATCAGTTTTATAACGATAGGCACTTCAGAAAGCTTACGCTTGAAAGTCTAAGGGCAAGTCAATAAGGCATAGCTAATTGGAGAACAAACTGACATTCATAAGCCGGCATTGAGCATGACCACAGTAAACAAGGTAATAGAGAGTTAATGCAGTGGACAAGGGGGGTGGACAGAAGCAATCCAGGTTGAATAATGGAAAAGGACCAATTGAGCAAATTCGAAGCGCAAACATTGTGATTTCAGCCTACTGAGCAGGATCACACACACCCCCCCCCCCAGCTGCAGTAGGCTTAGTTGGGTCGCTGTCTTCAAGTGTGTCAACCAAAAAAAAAAAAAAGAAAAAATAAATCTCCATAATGGCAAATGAACCCAGGTTACTAAGCGCAGATGGTGATAAGGTTCAGGTGGGTAAATACTAATGGCTGCTTAGCACTGATGGGTGTCTGAAATAACAGCAAGCAATCGGAGCAACTGGCCGGGGCATTACTTAATGGTGCGTTATCTTAATATAAAAATTACAAGGAGGCAAAACCAAAGGCGTCACTGGAATTAAGCTCTTCCTTACTGGGGCCTCCTGCTCTTAGATGGTGCTCTGCTTTCTACAGGGACCATGTTCATTCTAAGCACTTACGAGTAAAACAATTTTTGGTAACCAAAAAGTTTGATTTCTCAGCAAGAATTTTCTCTACCACGACTCAGCAGAATTGGCCCAGAAAGTCAAGGTTGGATTTCAGAAGCCTAAGTGAAATTTTTTGGTTAAAAATTTCAGTTGAGATTGATGTTTGAGGACACTTGCCCAGCTTTTGGATTTTGTGCTCTCCATACAAGGAGGTCTTCATGTACTCATTTATAGATGCCTTTGTGCACCTTCCATTCTAATTGCGTGCCGATTCAGCATTATTCAGATAATAACAAGGAATTCCACCCCCCCCAACTCCCAAAGAGGTTCTAGGATGTGTCTGAGGTCTGGAAGAACCAAGGACCGGCCCCACACAGGATGTGCAGGATTTTTATCGTCTAGCATCTGATATTGGGTTACTCCTCAGCCAGACTTCCTTATCCTTATGCCCTTAAGTTAAGCAACCGCCGCTGCAACCGTTAATACTAACAATTTACATGGCGTCTCAGGCATTTTGTCTAAAATTAATGAAGTCCAGCCATTACCAATTAACATCATGCTCTTTCCTCCACTCCTCTGAAATCGATTAATGTTACCCCAGCTCTTAAAGGCTTCCATCCGCTTGCCAATGAGCCCATTTCTGCCATCCTATAGCTTGGATCAAGAAAGGCAGCTCTAACACTCACTGTACAACTTGAAACTTTTTTTTGTCTGGGGTTTCTGTGTGCTCACAGGGAGAAGCTCACAGGTAACGATCCCCATATGCCACCTGACAAGGCCACGATCTCCCCTTCAATTCCCTTCGATCCATCAGCTCCTCTCAACGCCCTTGGCCAAGAGGCTCTTGGAGCACTCAAGGAGTGATTTCTTTTAGTCAGGGGCTCCAGCTTTGTTTCATCCATTGATTAATCTGGAGCTGCCAATTTCGGCCTGCACGTGATTTCCTGCAGACAGTTGTCTGCTGTTACCTTGTCCCACAGAGACATCTTTTGGAGCCTTCCTTGATTAACACATTTCCTCTCAACTCCAATTTCTAGACCTGGAATTCAAGGCAGCCGTAACACAGGTGACAAGCAACAATGCTGCTGAAGGCAAACTATCTTTAGTATCTTTCTATGTTTCAGATTTCAATCCCTTTACTCTGATTTTGGTTACTTTATCATCTTCTATACAGTTTCCACCCGAATTTGGGGTGGGTTTTTTTGTTGTTGTTTTGTTGGGGTTTTTTGTTTGGTTGGGTTTTGATTGTTTGTTTTTTAACCTGACAAACTTCCTCATTGCCTTCCCTGCCACAGATTGGATAAAAGTCTTCCCTGATGCCTTCGCTCTTCAGAAACCTAGATCCCACCCAATCCCAATTTAGCCCTTGATGACTCTTAAATATACCAACAAGACACTTTTTGTCAAAGGAAATATTTTTGTGTTCAGACAGGCCTCAAAATAGATCCGGGAAGACTTTTATATGTGTCTATATTAGGGGTGACCAAACCAGAACGGATATAATAAGCAGCAGCTTTTTGCAACTGAATGGGAAGTATTCCCCCCTCCTCCCCCCCCAGCCCAAGTGATTCATGGCCGGATTTGGGATATTGGGATATGTGATGAGCAGCATGGAAACTGCATCACTAACAAAAAAGAAAGGCTTTTTCAGTGCTGGGGGCTGTTAGATGCATTTCCTCCCTGTGAACATAGAAAAGAACATAAGTGAAAAGGGATTTCCAGTAGGAGACACTTTCTGACAGACTCCTCTGGACATTAATGATAACCTCATTTATTTTTGCTGGTCTACAAAGTGTGTGCAAGGCTGGTATTGACAGTTGTCCGAGTCTCTTAAAGCCTGCAAATTAACAAACTACACACAACTAAATTACGGAAACACGTTTGTGAAGGATGCTTTCTCTAAAGCATTGACTCATGTAATTGATGACAATGGTTTCCTTTTTAGCTGGCTGCAGCTCCATAAGTGGGAGGCAGCATGAATTGTACATCCTCTATTGCTAAGTGACAGCTAAGATTAAGCAGATGCTCACTAGGGTATTATCCCTTATGCAAACAAATGATAATTTCCTTCATAAGCGACCCGACTCATAAGAATTATGTACCTGTGGGCTGTGCCATCTATTCTGAATTTCTTCCCCACCAGACAGGACACCCAGGGACTCTCAGTTACCTCTCTACAACTCAAGAAGGATCTTGTTGACATTAACAAGATCGTACCTGGGTGGAGGTGATAGGGGGAACAAAATCTGTGGTCCTGGCATGGGAAAAAGCTAAAGACCTGCATCTAGAATGTCTTACTGGAAAGTGACAATTGCATGAAAGGACGGTAGCAACCACGTGGCTTTTGCATGCTGAACATGCAACTAAGAGGAGACAAACTGTCCCAGAATGAGGACATAACAAAGGGTTTGACAGAAAGAAATGACAAGCAAAAAAACCTGCATATCCAAAGGCCACAGTCCTTCTCTGTTCCCACCCCACAGCCTTCCTGAACATCCTTTGGCAAATTCCTCACTCTGAGTTTGTCACACACATTTAAGAGTCTGACTGCAGATGCGTGTGCCATGATTTGCAGCAGAATTCTCAACCGTTTGCTTTCACCACTGTGGTTCCCACTGAACTAAACACTTGTGAGGATTTGGACCTCAGTTGCAGGTAGTGAAGAAGAAAGTTGAACAGCAATTCAAAAAAAAAAAATTGAACAAAGATTCAACAGCCCATTGAGGTGTCTGTGCTCACAGGGCTCTCACACCCTGATGCACCGCTGCAACAGGATCACAGTAAATGTTAGCTAGAAAGATGAGTGGGACTTTTGAGAAATTTAGCACGTTATCAACTCAGAATGCACCTGAGAACTACATACATAAACTTTGAAAACTTTCAGGAGACCAATCAGGACAGGCCATGTGGGGAACTTTAGAATAATTATGCTTACTAAAAATTGATATTAGAAATATTTGGTTAGATGAAGAGCAGCACATCCATTAAGCTGCTGTTTTCATGTCTAACAGCCCTGGGCAGGGACACCTCCCACTACACCAGGTTGCTCCAAGCCCCCTCCGACCTGCCCTTGAACCCCTCCAGGGATGGGGCAGCCACAGCTTCTCTGGGCAACCTGGGCCAGGCTCTCACCACCCTCAGAGGGAAGAGTTTCTCCCTAATACCTAATCTAAATCTCCCCTCTTCTAGTGTCCAACCCTTTCCCCTCATCCCTCCCCATCTGGTGACACTGCCTCTCCCCATGCCAACAGCACCCACAGCACTGACAGCAACAAAAAAAAGCCTTTCCCCCCCAAATAATTTCCAATTTAGAAAACCTCCAGACGGGCTTCTGTCTCGGTGCAGACACGCTGCCCATGCTTTAGGCATTAACAAGTTTATAAAGACAGTTGCAGCACAACAGACATCACACTTAATGAGAGACTGTTTGCTTGGGGGGCAAGCAGCAGAAAGGCAACTGTGAGTAAAGGGGTGAGTGCACTGGGATATAAAAGATCTTGAAGTTTATTTTACCCAGAGTTAAAGTAAGGACTGCATAGGGGCAGTTCATTGTTCTGTTTTCATAAAGTCATTTAAGTAGCAAATGGCCCCTGAAACTGATACTATGATTTGAGTCATGTTGGAAGACATATTGAATTAATGATGCAGGTGTGGGTTGTTGTTCCAAAAAACTTTTTTATAGCAACAGTGGGAGAGGAGAAGGGGGCGGGGTGGGGTGGGGGGGAAGTTAAATGAAAAGATTTGGTCTATGTTATGTTTTTCTAATATTTGAATTTTAGCTAAGATTACTCTTTCTCCTCTCTTTAATATATTGTTTTAAATAAAAAATGCTAATAAATCTTGAGAGAAATATGTCATAGTGGAGTTTAAAAACTGTAGTGCAATATATAACAGTTCATAAAATATTCTATTCAAATAGCCAAAATTGTAGTGCATTTGGACCAGAAGTAGTTAACTGCAGGAACAGCATTTTATTAGCTACTAAAATTAAGAAAGAGTACTGCTGTTTCACAGCCAGATAATTAAGTACCGTTTTCTCTTTTTTAATACTATAAAATTAAACTTCCTGTTTAAATGGCCTGGTGGGGACTGTAGGCAAAGGGTCGTCTGATGAGCCCTCCGGGCAAATCCAGAAACACAACATAGCACTTATTCACACAAGACTTTAACAGGGTGGAAAACACTGATTGAGGAAAAAAAAAAATGCTGCAGTAAGCGAAAAATTGCAGGTAATAAATCAGAGATCCATTTTTTCACATCATTTTGGCTAATCCATTAAATCTCAGAGCAAAGGAATCTATCAGAAACAGAAGCCACTGCCTTCGCTGCTACGTCTCCAAATGTTATTAAAACTGTATAAGCAGTGAAAGAGCTCAATTAAAGGCGGTGCACTGATGAGATGTTCCAGTCACGCCTGGCCCACCAGCTTCTCCTGGCTCCTCTGTTGGTAGTGACAGTTGTGCTAAGTCTGCTCTTTGGGAGGGATTACACCCCAGTGCTTCAGTAGGGTGAAAATATTCTCCGTGCTGCTCTACAAGACACTTTTCCCACCCAGTCATCTCTCTCAACATCTACCCCAAAATTAAGGCAGAACAATGCCTCAGTTAGCAACCTGTGGTAGGTGCACTTCTTCCACCCATCAGTCTCACCCTGATACGAACCCACGTACTGTGGAAGGAAGTTACTCCTGTTTTGACTGAGATTAGCACAAAAACTGCAAAGAGAATTACCCCAACTTGGCAAATGTGAACATGAATTCTGACAGTCTATAATTAAAGAGTGAATTTACTCTGCGTAGCAGGCTGTTCAATAAAAGATTGTTGTACAAAGCAGGCGAGTGTCTCACCGTTACAGAATCACAGAATCCCATGGGGTTGGAAGGGACCTCTGGAGATCATCTCAGTCCAACCCCCTGCCAGAGCAGGTCCCATGTGTCCAGGTGGGTTTGAATGTCTCCAGAGAAGGAGACTCCACCACCTCTCTGGGCAGTCCCTTCCAGGGCTCCACCACTCTAACAGGAAAGAAGTTCCTCCTCATGTTTAGGTGGAGCATCTTATACTCAAAAGACCAGCTCCATTTTCTTGATGCCCACCCTTGAAGTATTTATAAGCATTGATCAGATCCCCACCCAAGCCTCTGCTTCTGTCTATTATAGAGTTGGTTTTATGGGTTCACATCTGACATGGAACCTGCAGGTGCAGCAGTGGCTGTTCCTGTTGGTGTGCACCAGGCAGCATCTCCCCAGGAACCAAATCCATCCACACCCAGAGAATGGGGTCTCACCAAAAGGTCTTCTGTCCCTCAGACCCAGGAAGCTGCACACCCCACTCATTCATAACGTAAAAGCCAACCTACCCTCAAATTCACTGCCCAAGTTGCAGGTCACTTTCTATCAAAAGAATATCAGAAGCCAGAGAGGTTAAAATCAAACCCATGGAGGCTGACTAATCATAAAATAATTGTCTTCAGTTTGACCAAACACTGCAAGTGCAACTGCTGTTGGTCTGCTTAAATATTTTGTTTTATCCAAAACCACATACTAATAAAATGCTTCCATACACCACAATATTATAAAAAGAAAGAATAATGTTACAGTTAAGACACTTCATTAGGATTTGTGAGATCCAGAACCATTTCTTCCTTTGCAGATGATGTCCCTTGGACCCTACGCAAACTATTCGGTAGGAATCCATCTCCACCACACGTGAACATCCAGATAACCAGGTGCCTGGTCTAAACTATTCACTCAGCTACTTAAACTGCTCCCCAGCCTATGGGAAGGTAGATAGGACAACTGAACTCATCTTCAAAAAAAAAAATTTTCAAGATTTGGGGTTGATTGCTCCTTCGTGTGGGTCTACTTAAAGGTCTATTAATGCTATTTCCTCTGCTCTGGCGGACAGACCCCTGGAGCCACCACTCCAGGCACCAACTGCAATGCTCTTGAGGACCATCCTCCACCCCCAGCCCACAAGTATGAGCTTACAGGAGCTTTCCCCTAAGAGAAAGGCTTTTGCACCACCTCAACAGGAGAAGATCAGTGCTGTGCAGAAGAGGGAGTTCCAATTCATAAAGGATTTTTTGATTTTAAAAATAATGGATTTTCAGATGGAGAGCATAACTCCAAAATTCCAGAATCAATTAAGCAATTTAAAGCCTGGGTTGGCTGGAATATTTTATTACCTAAAAACATTACTTGAGTTTCAAATGTCTAACAGTGTACGTTCATTCTGTACTACAGCAAATACAAAAAATTTAAAAGAAATCACTGAAAAACCATAGTGACACTTGATAACTGGTTTGAACATGGGCTGCTTTATTCTGCTTCAGCTTTTTGCTTACATTTTTCTCCTGAAACAGAAATTCAGGAAAATTTGACTTAGCTTTATGTAACATTTTGATGTTATGTGGTTTTGGCAATATTGCTCTCTAGCACCAGAGCATCACATTTTGCTTGCAAAAAAAATAATACATATGTATATAAAAAAAAAAGAGAAGAATGTGGGATTTGCTTTGCTCAGCTTTCATCACCAACTGAAAGCTACCATGGCTTCCCTGGAAGCTCAATACTGCAGAGGCTTCAGGAGCCTAAAGGAGTGGGTTGGTTGTTGTGTTTGTGGGGTTGTTGGGTTGGGGTTTTTTTTTCCTCTCAAGAATAGACAGAAAAGAACAGGAGGTAGCAAAGAAGAGGGACACAAGCTATATTTCCCCATGGCTGAAATCTGGGTAAAACTCACTTGGCCAAGCATCACTTAATTCTCTCATGAGATCCAATGGACAATTTTTGTATTATCTTACTTGAAAACGTGAATGAAAAAAAGCCAATTCCACCCCAAGAACAACTCCTCACTCGGCAAAAGAGTGGGATTTCAAACAGACTGAACTCTTGATCAGGGAATGTAGTGAGAGGATGAGGTGTAATGGTTTTAAATTGAAAGAGGGGAGATTTAGATGAGACATGAGGAAGTTCTTTGGTGCGAGGGTGGTGAGACACTGGAACAGGTTGCTCAGAGAAGCT
>BJBW01000105.1:44022-174026 GCA_004320125.1 Scolopax mira | reverse complement strand
GAGTGCTGTGCTCTGGGCAGCCCTGCTTTGGCAGGGGGGTTGGACTGTAGGATCTCTAGAGGTCCCTGGCAAGTCTGACAATTCCATGATTTCATGATGCCCTGAAAACTTGGGAGCTCTTACCCCCGGCACCCTGCAGGGATTGGGTGCAATCAGGGCTGAGAGCTGTGCCCTGGGTTTTGCCCAGTTTTCCCCATTAGTTTGTTTGCTGGCTGCTGGGGGATGTTACAAATAAGGAACGTGCCCTACAGCAAGAACTTCTCCCAGGTAGCTGAGCACAGAAAGTCATTCGTTCCCACCACAATAATTAATCAACCTCCCGATGATTATGATAGAGACCCTACCAAGTGGCATCCAAAGAGAAATTGCCAAGTCACTATTTTCTCATAAGGCTCTCGGTGGTCTATCCACTGGGCTTTCATAAGGGAAAACTTCCTTCTCCTCCAGATGCTCAGCAGGCAAGACATCTGCACGCCTTATGAATTTTACAGTCATATGAACAGAAACACAAAGCATAAGAACTTCCAAAGGAAGACACCAGCAGCAACACAATAAAGATCTTCATTATTTTTCCTTGACATTTTCATGACAGAACTCATGTAGAACATAAAAAAAGCATAAGGCATGTTTACTGGATGTTTTATAGTTCAATAAAACATAAATAAACAGCTTTTTAGATCAAAGCTACATAAATAAGGAAGCACTGTGGCTTCTGAGACCAAACTAATATATCACATCATCTGAAGTTGAAAGAAGTACTCCTGGCTCTCCAGCTTTACTCCGGAGGGATCCCACCTTAAAGGCATAGTGCCTACCTTACCTCTAGACTTCCTCGTTTTTAAGTGTTTTAACAAACGAGTACAATCGAGGTGTTTGGGTTTTTATAGTTCCACCATCTGTCTTGTGAAGCCTTTTGGGGAGGGATTTTTTTAGGTTCTATAAATAAACTAATTTTTAAAATATATAAATAAATAAAAAGGAGCAAACGGTAGCGTTTCCAGGAGAGCGTGGGGTTGATTTTCAGTGTGTGCTGTAGCCCTGGGTTCATCGCAAGCACTCAGTGCCTGTCAGGAACATCCAGCTCTTCTGGAACCACTGGAAAGGGGCTGCTGGTATCACTCAGCTTTGGATCCAGTCCTGGCCACCCTGAACAGCATCAGGCTCTCTAAACACCACACAGAAAGAACAGACAGTTTCTCTAAACTTCCACCTTCCTCATGGACCTGTGTCTTCCTTCCCACCCTCTTCCTTCTGTTGGATGCCAACAAAGGTTTAGGTGGGTAACTTCAGCAGATAGTCTCACTGCTTTGACTCATGTCTTGTTACACAGGTTTGCAGGGCTGTGATGGCCCGTGATGCCATTGACCCTTGAAAATAGGTTCACAGACCAGTGTCTGGCTTAGTCATCTACAAACCCAAAGCCTCGTGTAGTTTGGTTGCCATCCCGATAAACCTCTTCTATGTCAGTTCAAAAGAACAGCACACCAGGTCAGACGTGGATTTTTTATTAGGGCCATACTTCAGTTTGCGCCAGAATAAACTCAGTTCATACCTGCACACATATTCCAGGGTCTTGTGTGGTTTGCTTTTCCATTCCTGCCAGAAACTGTGTGGATTATGGCTTTTAAGCATTATTGACGATCGTGCCCCGGGCTGTTTCCTGGCCTGCATTTTATATTGTGTTCTTTGCCTGGCTGTAGGCTTTTGCAGTTATTTTGGTCCCGTGTCTCCTAATATGGGGCAGTGGGAGCTGGAAATACCACAGGGAGTTCATCTTGGTATGCGTGTCTTAGTCTAATGCCAGGCCACTCCTAAAAATAGCCCCGTGCCCATCAAGAGCAGGGCATCCCTTAAACGGAACGAAACCAAAGCAAAACCTTCCACGTCAGCACCTTCACACAAGCGTGTGCACACACCTACACGTCCCCATGGGGACACACACCCCCCCAAACCTGTATGTCCCCAACCCCACGTGTCCTCCCACAGCAGCAGGAGCGATGGCAGGACTGGGTGTCCTCAGATTGAGGGAGCAAAGGAGAGGTTTGGGATCTGACTGCTGACCCTACAGGTGGAAAACCCTTCTGCTGGTTCCTTGCAGTGGAAAGATGTTGCTGGAGGACAGGCATCCGCCACAACACAGGGGTTTGCTGCAGGAGACCTCTCCTGCTGCCCTTCATGCCGGGGGGACGCAGCACATTCCAGAGCAGCCAACAAAACAACCAACATCTGGTCAATACCAATATCTCAGCTTAAAGGCATGAAGGGAACCCCACTGGGGGGGGTTTAAGGGGGTCAGATCATGGGGATCAAGGGGGGTGACCCTCCATGGCTCACCCAAGCTGGCTCCGATGTGCTGGCAGGTACATAGACATAAATCATAGAATCATAGAATGGTTTGAGTTGGAAAGGGCCTTAAAGATCATTGAGTTCCAACCCCCCCTGCTCCGGGCAGGGATACCTCCCACCAGAGCAGGTTGCTCCAAGCCCCATCCAGCCTGGCCTTGAACCCCTCCAGGGATGGGGCAGCCACGACTTCCCTGGGCAACCCACAGGAACCCTTCCCTGTTCCAGTGTCTCACCATCCTCACAGCAAAGACTTTCTTTCTGGTGTGTAATTTAAATCTCCCCTCTGCCAATTTAAAGCCATTGCCCCTTGTCCTGTCCCTGCACTCCCTGACAGAGTCCCTCCCCAGCTCTCCTGTAGCCCCTTCAGATATTGAAAGGCTGTTACAAGGTCTCCCCAGAGCCTTCTCTTCTGAACACCCCCAGCTCTCTCAGCCTGTCCTCACAGGGGAGGTGCTCCATCCCTCTGATCAGCCTCGTGGCCCTCCCCTGGACCCATTCCAACAGGTCCATGTCCTTAACAAGGAAACGCTGTGGCTTCCAAGACCAAACTAATACGTCTCATCATCTGAAACTGAAAGAAATACTCCTGGGACTCCAGCTTTGCTCCGGAGGAATCCCACCTTAAAGGCTGGGATAAAAGAGATCTCAAAGAGCCTGAAAAAAGTCTCTCTTTGTGAATGATGCTCACCTCGAGGTGCCATCCCGGAGTTAGCACAGCCCCCGGTGACACAAACCCGCCCCCGGGGTAGTTTCTCAGTAATTCCAATGCACCCGTGGCCAAGCAGGAAACGTCACCGAGGTCCAGGATCCGTTCCAGCCCCAAGGATTCCCAGGTCATGCTCGCTCAAGTGTAGGAATGGAAACAGCGTTTTTCCTGCCTGCCTTTGTGGTGATGGTGACTGTGCCCAGCACCTGAAGGCCAGGCTGTGCTTTTTCTGCCTCACACATCATCACCCTCCGCCTGAATTAACTGGCAAGACTGGTGATGATGCGTGAGGCCAAACAGAATCCAGCCCGAGCTGCCAGGGATGCCTTGGCTCTGCGGCGCTGACAGGGCTGGAAAAAAAAAAAAAAAAAAAAGAAAAAAACCAAAAAACCCTATGAGCAGATCTTAGAAAGTTGGATCCTGAATCACTCGAATGAGTCTGGGCTGCGGGACGGGGCCCCAGAGATTGCAGAGGCTGGGAAGGACCCAGGGATGAAGGATGACTTGTGGCCACACAAGTGCTGGCCATGGCTGCAGAATGTCCTCAGCATGAGGGGACAGGAAGGTCCCTCACCTGCCTGGGCATCCCCATTCCTCATCCCTTTTTCCTGTCGTGGTCGTGTCAGAGCTGGAGAAGGAGAGACATCGGAGTGACCTGCCTTGTGCAGCATTTCTTTGCCCTCCATCCTGCTTTTTCTACCAGAGTGAGCTCTGGGCTGGGACGGGCACGTCCCCTCTGTCCTGGAATACACACGGTCCCCCAGAGAAAATAGATAAGGCAAGAGAAGAAAAAGACTCCCAACCCTCATCTTCTGTGTCCCTGGGCCAGCAGAAAGTGTCCCAGGAGAGGGGACACCCTCTGCACCGACGTCCCACCATGCTGTGGACAGGCCAGGTTGTCCTCCCCACACTGAAAAGGGTAATTTTATACCAAATGTGCTCGTCTAAAAATATCTCACTTCTGTGTTTTTTGACCATATGCCCAGGATCATGAAAAATTTTTCCGTAAGGAAAAAAAAAAAAGAAAAAAAAAAGCTGAAAAAAGGCCTTAAACCCCATAACATCTTGGAATGATTTGACCACTTTCTTCTTAGGACATTCTCTCCTTTTTATAACATGATGGGGTTTCTCCTGAATTTAAAACATCAATTTGGCCTAACATGAGGAGAGTGTTCATTCTTCCAAACCATAAAGATCAGAGACTATAAACTGTTGTTTCTTAAATGTTTCACGGCAAAAGGCATTCAAAGCATAACATTAACACAAAGTTTTTCTGTAAAACAATCTGGGAAGTGTAATCTCTGTAAGAGCTTTTTTATGCACCATGGCTAATTGTTCCTGACAGTATGATTTTACATCAGGCATTTTTTGTAAATTCAACACCATTCAAACTTTATGGCAGGTAATATTCCTTACAACTGCGAAAATCTTGACCATGTCTAAATTACTGTTGCAGTTTCGGGGTGTTTCTTTCTAAACTACAGAATATTGGGAGGAAATTCTGTTCTATCTTGCAGCTTGTACCGCTGCAGACAACTTTCTGCAATTCTTCCATAACAGAGTTCCTCACTGAGCCAGAAGGAGCTTTTCACACCTTTGGTGGTGCACTGTGGTGGGCCAACGTGTGCCCTGCCTGGTGCTGCTGGACTCATGGGATCCCACCAGGATTGTGGCATCTTTGTGGCAGAAGGGATGGAAGAAGATGGAGACGTTGCTAGGCCTTTGAGGTGGAACATGTGACTCCTTAAAATTCAAGTTCTAAAACCGTTTCGAATCATAGGATGGTTTGGATTGGAAAGGACCTTTAAAGGCCAACCATCGTGGTACTACACCCCACAGACCTTACTCTCCTCCGCATCCTAAGGGCCAGTTTGTACAGAAATTGGGTCTGTAATCCAACCTGCTGTGCCAGGCTGAATTACTTGTGTATTAGCTCTGATTCATATGCACACACATACACGTGAAAAAACTCCTTTCGTCCAACTCACTATACCTTATAAAATATGGGTTATAAAAACTTTATGGAGCCTGTTCCTTGGAGGGGCTCATTCCAAAGTGCAGTACGCAAAACCCAGCTCTTTTATAGCATGGCAGAAAAAGGGCTCAGTCTATGCAGAGCACCTCATATGAATCAGAAACAGGATTGGGCCTCCTAATGGACCACACAGCCTTGACCTGGTTGCTTCAAGGGCAGCAAATGAATTTGTGTCTGAAGTAAATTGACAAGCGAGAAAACACTAGTCCTTTCTCCTAGAAATTCCTCCTCACCCCTCCTAGGCACGGTTCTACCAGAAAGGTCAAGAAGAAGGTGACTGAAGAAAGCCTGGGCCTTATACCATAACCACCACAGAGGAATGTCATCACCAGAAAACCATGGGCAACCTTAAGCAGCTTTTGCTAGAGGTAAAGGTCTTCATCTGAAGTGGCTGCACTCAGGTCTGCTTCACTCATGGCTAAGAAGGAAGCTCTAGAGCGTTTTCAGGAGTGAATGGACTGATCTCCTCCTAAAAGGGAGAATTAGGCTTCTGGCAATTCATATACCTGAGCACAGAAAGAGCAGTAACAAATGCCCAGAGTACAATATTTATGGCAATCAGAGAGTGAATCAGGTTCAATACTGTCAAGATAAAAACATTGTATGTGGAGGTTCAGACCAGATCAACATAGTTTCCACTTTTTCTCTCCACCAATCCCCAAAACACTTTAACCCAGGTTTCATCTTCTGCTCATTCTCTGTATTGTCTCTGTTCTATCTAAAACTCACTCGCCACATCCTCTTTAAGCTCCTCCTGAGGACAATGACCTTGATCTGTTCGAGAGATCACACCATCCTCTCTGCTTCTGAGTTTTGGTATCAGCTTTGCTTTGACATTGACCTTTATATCTTCCTTTCTGAAGATATAATCAGTGTTAGAGACTCATTACTGCCTTACATCTTGGGTTATTCTCAGATGACTAAGGCATTTATTTCATACGAGAACAAAATTTGGGTCCTATTCGACAGGCCAACCAGTTATAATTAGCAAATCTCTCCTAGAATATGATTTAAACTCACTGCTTTCTGTGGGACTTCAGCTTATACTTGAGGTGGCTGAGGAAGGTGGTGTATGGGCACCACGTGAAATACTTCAAACTGAGGAACCGTGACAAAAATTAGAGAAGAAAATTAGACCAGCTGCCTTCTTCAGCTTCACCCTTCCATGGTATCTACAAACATCAAGCAATCTTATGGTCAGCTCTTTAGCATAACAATAGGGACAAGTTACACAGAGTCGCGAAGGTTGATGAATTCATGTGCTGTTGTAGTGACTCTGTCTCACTGTTCGTTTTTCTTGTACTAACCCCAGTGTCACTGCATTTCCCTGCTGGCAGTAGCCCAGCACGTGGGACACTGCTGGCTGGTGTGTCCTCCCCCTTCCTGCCCCATCTCCTGCATCCTGCACCGCAACAGGCAGCATCTTCCTCTCACAACAGCCACATACTCAGGGTTCTTTGGCGTTATGAGACTAAATAAGATTACTGATAATAAAGAACACTGCTAATAACAATATCACAGAGATTCCCATGTTATATGAAGCTTTACTCTCATCATTCCTGAACCAGATTCTCAGTTTGGGTGATTTGGACTAGTTCTCCCCCAGATTGATTTTACACTTGTTCAGCAATTCGGTTTTCTTGGTGCGGAGTTGAATTATTCATTATACTTTTTTTCCTAGGATGGAGCAGTTACTAAAAGGTCTCTTTCTTCTATAAAGCATTTTCATGTTGGAGGATTAATTTTTAAAATCTCCTCTAAATCTGCTGTACTTTACAGTCGTTGGCTTAAGCCTTTTTCAAATTTATCATTGAAGCTTGTGAGTGGGCACACACGTGCATGTGTAGAAATTTATCCACAGAGATGCTCACATATTTAGTCCTTAACTTTCTGTGCTGCTACTTGCTCCCCCTGCATAGTGTGTCAACCTCCCAAATGGGTTTAGATCTATTCTTGTTGGGAAAGACACTGAAAGTCTGTGACGCTGGAGGTGGACAAGAAGTGTCTCTAATTTAAGCACTGAACTCCAGCAAAAAAAAAAAAAAAAAGGCCTTTACAAGTCCAGAGGTCCATCCTCCACCATGATGAGATGAATGCTCTGCTGCTAGGTAAGCTCCTGGCCCAAAAATCTATCCATCTTATCACTATCTCTCTATTTCTAGAGTCAGAGGAGCAAAGCTTATCCCACACTTCAGGTAACGCTCAGCCAGGACACCAGACACACTATTCTTTCAGGGGAAGGCTACTGAAATTCACCGTATTGCAACGCCAGCAATAAAGAAAGGCATTTCTTAAGTGACTTTTTAATTCAGTCTCACGGAAATAGGTGCATCACGGGCAACATTCCCCAAATGCTGGCGTCAGGCTGCCAAACGTGCGCGTCCCCCGTGTGTGAGCAGCATCTCTGGGTATTCCCAAAGAGAAATCAGTGCAGCACCTGCAGAAAGAGAAGAGCCAGTGATGCCCATGCTGCGGGACACGGGGACCAGAGCAGCTCATCCCCGCATCTCCAGGCCAGAGTTTCCCCAACACCTCGTTTGGAAAGCGGCCGACATGATTTTCGCTGTTGTCATGACAAGTACCATGAACTAGAACATTACCCTTGTGTGCAATATTGAGCCAATTCTGGCTTCTTCATCGGGGGCCAGACACCACGCGAATGTCCTTTTTCTTCTATCTGCTCGTTCTGCTTTGTATGCCCAGCTCAGCTGGGAAATGGAGTATTTTAAAAGTTTCAGCAGCTCCATGAGGTCACTGTAGCTCCAGAAAGCTGTAAAAACTGCCTGGGTTGATGGTTCAAGCAGCCACAGGTCTTTTTCATTACAGAACAGATATAACCCTATGAAATTATTATAATAATAACATCATTTATTTCAACAGGACTGAAGCAAAAAAGCTTTATGATGGTGTTTTATATGCAACATGTGCACTATAAATATTTCCATAAAAACATGCATTAAAATATAAAGTTGGCAAAAAGAAATCAAAAGTCAGGAGGAAAAAAAAAAATATCCAGTTAAACAAGCATTAAACCATAAGCCATGGAATAGTGAATAATGAGCCCCTGCCAGTCATGGCAACAGGCCTTTCTTTCTCTGGTTTCAGCGACTTCCAAACACAAAGGTAGGAGCCAAGCCAGCCATGGAGAAATCCCTGATAAACTCCCACGCCACACTTCCCCAGTCCATCACCCTCCTGATTGCTGAGAAAATGCGCTTTTCTTCCCTCTGCTGCCAGCACAGGGTTCAGCTCTGGGCCTGCAGGGCCAACGTCAAGGCTTCCCGGCAGCCGGTGCTGTGACTGCCCATGGTGAGAAACAGGTCTTCATGGAAAGGAGAACGTTCTCACACCTGTGTCACCTATGGGAGCGGGGACAGGATGTACTGGGAGGCACCACCCCGATTCCTTGGGCAGCAGCACGTGGCTGAAGCAGAAACTGAACCTGGACCTCTTGAGGTCCATCACCAACCAACCAAGACCATCAAGGGTCTTGCCCTTTGTCTTCACCTGGTACAGGAGCCTAGACCTGCCATCGGGCTTCTGGCCCCTTGCAATTGTGCTTCATGCACTACCTGCCATGATGCTGAAAGAAATACTCTGCCTTTTTGGTCTGTATCAGGCAAAAAAAATAAAAAGACCTGCATCTGCAGCTCCCTCTTGCTCTCTCTCCCCCTCCTAAAAACACTTGAAAGGGGCCACAATTATTGGTCCCTTCTGGCTTTAAACATGATAAAGGTGTGAAAAGAAGCTGTGCACGTTTTGCTGGCTGCACACAACAAGGACCTCTCAGGTACCAGCCCCAGGGCTGAGCGATTCCACGGTAGCTGGAGGACTGGAGGCTGTGGCTGCCAAACCCCAGCAGGCATTGTTTACCCCCACACAACAAAATTCTGCTTCCCAGGCCAATTCTGCTGTAATACATCATCCCCGAGCTAACTTGTCAGATTGGTTTGTCTACAAATATGTTCACACTTGGAAATATCTCCCTTCTGTGAACAGCAATCCATTAAACATGCATCTCTCTGTTTTCCCCATCTCGCTCGCTCTCTACATAAAACAAGTTCTCTTCTTTTGTCCTCCGTAAATGCCTATTCCACATTTTTGCATGTTTTAAATATTCACGCATATGAAAGACGCTGTAAAAACATTGCATGGCTTATTTATTATTTAGCATACACACTTTTTCCTGCAGAATACTAAAACAAAAAAACATTTTAGTCCGATTTTTTTTTTTTCATTTCCTTTGTATTTTATTTCCATTACTCTGCTCGTTAAAGTTTAAAAACTGCTTTGTTTCTTGACAGTTGGGATTTATAGGTCTTTCTGTCGGGGAGCATATTTGTACCTGCCGAGCTGATGACAGAGGTGGGGGTGAGATGCTGCGGGACCTTCTGGCTTGTCACAGAAGGGTCCAGTGGGCATCTAGAAACCTCGAGTCACGCCAGCACGGCTGCTGGAGCTGCTCAGAGAATTCAGCTCAGAGCACTAACACCTACTAACCCCTGACTTTAAAAGAGCTCCCAGTTCAGACACGAAGCCTACGGCTACTGAAGGATAAAGAGAAGGGCATTTTACTGCTGACAATAAAATCTCTGGAGCAAATATTGCCACATGCCAGTCTTCCCACAAGAGTCGCTTGATTTGTAGATTTTAAGGACAGCTCAAAAGATGACTCAGGATGGTCTCTTGAAGAACATGAACCAAAGAACATGGCGCAGTCACTTCTCCTCCAAACCCTCAGCAATAATTTTGGTTGTGGCGTCTCTTCTGGAACGAGACACCAGTCTTGGTCTGCAAGAGATGGAGAGTTTGCCACGTCCCTCAGGAGGCCATTCCAACAGCAAATGATCTTCATCCTCAGGTGTGTGCCCTCCAGTTTCTGCTCTTGCCGCGCTGCTCTAACACTCCACAAACATCTCATTTGCTCCAGGAGTTACTCGTGCAGAAAAGCCCTGGGTGGTTGGAGATGAATCTGTCACCAGAGAAGGAATTGAACTTTTTCACATGTTTGCTCTTTACCAGCAACCCAATAACTTACCAATCCCTTTAAGTGGGAACAGTTTCCCACATCCAGAGAAGGCCACTTTCTGCAGATGCATTCAGCAGACACAGTGACACAAACGACCTTGTGTCACCGTGTGTCCAAGGTGTGTTCCAGCCTTGGCCAGAGCATCCCCACCACGGGAGCTTTCCTGGCTCTCCTTGTCGCCACTGGTTCCTCAGCCCGGGCACCTTTCCACGAGGATCTGGATTGAAACCAAGAGCTCTGTTCATACAGGTCACTCTGCAGATGTAACTACCAACCTGGACTCAAATGACTGGCCTGGTGTGAAAAGAGCTGGATCTTGTAACTGGGGCCATAAAAAACTGACTAGTTTTCTGTAAAAAAGTTCATTGCTCCTGGAATCCGATGGTTGTTCCGTGCATGTTCGCTGTGACAGGCTTTAGCACTCCAGTGACACATAGTGAAAGGCATTTCAGAAAGAGATAGGCAATACAGCTAGTTTTTAGCATATTTATATGCTATTTTATAACATAGAAGTTAAGCAGCACGTTGTAAAGCACCTAGTACCTTCTACGTGCTACGCAACACTACATTATTATGTATTGTAGAAAGAAAATCTTGTCTGACAGGCAGCTGTACTGGGTAACTTAGGATACACTTTATGTTATTTTATTCCGGGGTTCTTTGCCCCATTCCTTCCCCACAGCGTTTGAAAATCCTTTCTCTGAGGCAGATACACAAATCCGCACCCACAGTACACAACTGTAATTACTAAAGCCTTGCTCTCTCTCCCAGAAAGAAGCCAATTATTTTCCTCACCTTCCTGATGTAAAGGAATAGCATCGTGTCAGGTGATTCAGTTTCATACAAAACCGATCCAGGAGAATTAACTCAGGCTCCCAAACCTTTCCGTTAATCGGGCCTTACCCGACCCCACCGACTTGAGGAAAATGCCGTTATGAAATCCATCGAGCTGAGCCTGAAAGGAAGGAGAATTTTCCTTGTGGCCACATCCTGTGTTCAAAGAACCACAGGCCTTTTCTGGGCGGTAGTCCTCACTTTTGACTTTCTAATTTCCCTTCAGCTACCGACTAGAGAAATTTCCAGGAGTCTTCACACTAACACCTTGTTCCCAAACCGTGGCAGAATGCTTCCACATTGTTAAACGTTAGTGGTAATCGTGTCACTGATTACCTAGGGACTGTGTAATTAGGCATTTAATGAATGCGTAGGGTTATTCAGAAGGTGGGATGTCAGGAACTCTGCCACTGCTGCTGGTGACCTCCTGTGTGTTCCTCAAGGAGCCCAGCACCCTCTGTGCTCCCGGCCACAGGTGGAAAGACATCTCTTTGCTCAACAGCCTCGTCACTGGAGCGTTATATTAAAAGCTACAGAGATCAAAGCACACATAAGTGACTGAGGTCCAAATCTAGAGCCCCTGAAGCTCCCCTCTGGTCCTGGGTTTGCAAGCCAAGAAGCCCAGAGAAGTGCCCACCACCCTGCTGCCTGCTATTCACACCAAAAACTCAGGGACTGCGAGGCCAGGGCTCTTTCTAATTAGAGCTTTGTAGTCCGTTAAGTGTAATAACAATGAAGTGCTTCCTTGTCCTCCATGCAAAAAAATGCTAAAATTTTGAAATGTTGCTCTGCGTGAGTGTGTCTGAGCATTAAATACTCCATAGGGAAAGAGGGACAGGGTAATACTGCAAGACAGAAAGAGCAGAAAAACACAAAGAACAGGATTCTGGAACATTTCAGTATCCTGTTGACTCACAAGATTGGAGCAGACAGGTACAGCCCAAAGACAGCATGATCTAAACGTGGGCCAAGCTCTAACACACAGCAGGAATGTCTAATTTTAGTCTGTCCAGTTTTGGCAATGTCACCTTTAATTGCACGGCTCATTTGAATTGTAAAACACCTTTAAAAGCTAACTAGTAAAAGGAAATAGGCCATATTTTCTAGACTAACAGCCATATTCAATTTTAACTGCAACGAAATTGGTTTTAAACAGTTAATGCACATTAGGACTTGAGTTACCAGAGAGGAAACACGGCCTGCAAACGTACCTGTAGAAGTTTCAGCCCTTTAATTAGGGCTGCATTCACACCACTCTGGGGGAGCACTTTGGGAAACTTTTGGGAGTGACCCACCATTTGCCACCCGGGGGTTTATCCCGGAGAAGAAGTTGCCAAGTTCTACGTTGTGTGCACGGGACTGACCTGCACCAGGGACTCACAGCCAGGGCTCCCTGATGCTCCAATCACCCCCCAGAAGAAGGACCAGTTCCAGGCCAATTCCACCTGCTCCGACCTTGGGTTCCAGGCCACAGGAACGGCCACGGTGCAGGGAATAGTGTCCTTTATGAGCCTCGTTCCCAAAAAACCACAGGCCTCAGTAGGTTCACAAATGCATTTTCGGTCAAATCAAAAATATCCACATATTTTACTTAGTATCCACATATCCAAAGTATGCGGATACTCAGTAAAATCTGTTTAGTGACCGGGTTGTTGTGCCTGTTTACCTGTGAAAAAAAACAACCCAAAACTGGTTTAGCAGAAGAGAAGATTCTCTGAAAACCTGGGCTGAAGGTAACAAGTAGGTTTTTACCAGCTTCGTCGAGGCAGGATTTTATCTCACATTGAGTACATGGTGCAATTGTCAAAATTTGTGATTTTTTGTGAATGAAGCCCAAGCAAGGACCTGGAGAATCCACAGGGGAAGATGTTCGTAGCAAAGTGCTCATGGCCAGCAGAGGAAGGAAGAAACATTGGCAAGTGCATTTAAATAATACTCACATTAGTGAAATAATTAGCCACCATCCTGGAAGCACAGATGTGAGGACTGGACCACTTCGTTATGACTTCCAGTCTTGATTAGACAGAACCCAATTCAGAGCCAGTTTTCTCTAAGCACCCTCTGGTTCTGCACTAGAAGGGCTACAATCGGAGACCTGCAATTTCAGGAAAAGTGCTGTACAGCTTTTGCAAGAGCAAAATCCTGCTGAGCCGGTGATGGAGGTGAATATTTAAGGACTTTGCCACTAGCATAACCTGTGCTGCCACCTGAAACACACTTGACAAAGAGTGCTTTTTTGTTGCTGCTGATTGTGCTGCACACATAAACTATCAAATCTTCCCGGAGAAATAGCTCTCTGCCTCCCTCTAGAGAGATTTGTGGGGTATTCACAAGCATAAAACTCTTTTTTCTGCTTTTGTTAGCGTGTGGTCGGTGGGCTTTTAACTCGCCCTTGAGGTTTTCCCCCCAAAATTTTAAGGCACCAGCATGAATGGGGCTGATAAAAGCCGGGAGCTGAGCTCCTCCATCAGATTTGGTGCCACGGAGGCGCCACATGTCACAAGAAGAGCCTCTTCTTATGGCACCAAACTCGGTGTGTTTAGAGCAGCCCCAGCTCATCCAGGTCCCTGCTGCAGTCCTGAAATAAATGACTGTCTCCATATTAAGGGACTTTCACTCTGGATCTGCCCATCATCAGATACTCCACTTCCTTAAAAAAAACCAACACCCAACCATCTATGCCAGTGATGGCCCATAAAAACCTGTCGCCAATTTAAGAACTCCAGCACGGTAACGAGAGAAAACCAAGGTCTGAAACCCAGGTCAAAATCCTGCTAGAATTTAGGCAGAAGCTCGTGCAACTCTTTTGTAGGTGGGTGCCGTGAGGGTGTGTGGGGAGTGTGGAACATGTGGGGAGCTGGAAAGGTCCCTGCACCAGACGTGACACACGCAGGAGAACGTGTGTCTGGGGACACCGGGCAGAAACCGCTTTGTACAGCTTGAATTTGTGGCTCATGTTCCCTGGGGCTCCCTTTAGCCTCTCCCCAACAGCTAAAATCAAGGTTAAGGCTGGTATCCCCACGTGAGAGGTGGGAATTAAGAATGGAAAAACCCCATCCTTGCAACTTGCACCTGAAAAGGCATCTTTATGGCCCCAGTTTGCTCACACGGGTAGCATGGTGGGAACCTTGGAGCCCATTTCTGACAGCCCATAGTGCTGCTGGAATGGGCAGGGGGTTTCACACACACAAAGCTCACAAAAGATTCTGTAACCAAAACTGTCACCCCTCATATTCTCTCTGGTCCTGAATTCATGAGGTTTTTAAGGACACATCTAAACTTAATCTTCAGAACTCTGAAGTGATCCCTGTAGACCTATTTACACGTTAAAGGTTATGCATAGATCTAGATTTGTATCTTACAAAAATCATGTACATCTTGAATGTGTTTCTTGTACAGAAATAATTGTTCAAATGACTTCAATAAACAATGCCAGCTCTGGGGCTTTCTTAAGGAAATATCCCTCATACTTGAAATCTGAAGTCTTCTCTCGAGACACACAAGTCACATTTTTCCTCCCCGCAGTGTATCACTTCTCTTCTGAGGTGTCCAAACCTTGATGCAAGATCTTAGGTGGACTAAATTCTGTTCTTTCCCCTTAAGCCTAACGAGTCATTAAAAAAAGGCAAGTGGGAAATAGCATGGCAATTAAAAACAGAATATGGAGGAAAAAATTAAAGTAATGCATCCTTGTACAGTAATTTAGAGAATTTATTAGTCATAAAACCTTGATGAGTTATTCTTATGACAAAACCTGCAACAAGAAGAAAAAAAAATTATAAAAATAATGAACACATCTGTATGACAGCAATTGTAACAAGTATAGGGAATGACAGAACCCTCCTTTGGAAGGATTTAGCTTCGTAATTGCAATCATATGGATAGCTTTTAATGCTATTGTTTCAGTAATAGATTGTTAATTTTGCCTTGGAAACCTTTCCACTGAAACTACTTGCATTTCATCTTTCAAAAATAAACATGTCTCTTGTCTTCTGTGAAGCAAACCGCTGGGAGTTGAGCAAAAAAAGTTCCATAAGAAAACCAAAGAGTGCTAAAATGAGCCTGCTGGTAGGTTTTGGAGCAATCCCTGTCTGTGGATGGGGCTTGCAGAGGTCTATAAATGTGATTTATATATTTGGGTGGGACTGCAGAATTCAGCAGTTTCATATATGTGGGAAGGGCACTGGAAGGGTGTCTAAACAAAAGCAGGCAGATGGCTGATATGAGTCACTATGAAAATAAATAACTGGGGTTCATCCAGCAAATGAAAAGTCTCCTGTTCAATTACAGTCCCAGAGGGAGCCGCCAGGGCTGCAGGATCAGACCTTTAAGTGCTGAAGACAGATTTACACGTCACCCACAAAGTCGGGCCTTCAGACCCCCAGCCGCTACCTCTGACCCCCCGAGCAGGGTCTGCTGTGGGCACCGAACCACCAGACTGGTGGGGCTGGGTCCCAGACACCGGTACTGCATTTGCAGAAACCCAGCCGGGCAAATCCCAAAGCTTTATTTCCATTTTTTCTGGCGGTGGTACCCACCTTGGAGTAAGGCTCGTGTTTCAAGGCTGCCCAAGAGCCACCGGAGCCGGGCCGAGCCGCGGGGAGGAGCAGGGACTGCCCTCTGGAGGGTCTCGCCGTCCCTTTGTACAGTATCTGGGGTTACCTCATCTGAAATACCGCAGGAAGCAGGAAAAGAAAGATTTGAATTAGACCCCGCAGATTGAATTTCGGAATTAGGAACCAGATCCTCCTGAAATCCCACCTGCAAACAAACTCTAAGCGCAGCCGGTTCTGGGACTAAGATGCAATGTATGGCTTCTACCTAAACTACCACCCACCCACCCCCTGGGCTTCCTCCCCGTTCCCTTTCTTTATGCATCTCCCCAGGAGATGGGCTCGGTGTGTCTGATCCGTGTTTCAATGGTGAACAGTCCACGAGCAAACAAAAAAATACCAAGCACTAGAGAGGGACGCGCAGCGGCGCAGGCAATAACACGCGCTGCCGCTTCGCCCGGCTGAGTGACAGTGTTCCTCCTTGGCCTGTGTCAAGGCTCATTGAATTTCCCAAGCAGCGAGTGTCCTGACAGGCGGGTGAGTAACACCTACGTGGCACTTGATGTATTTAATGGGTGTCTTATGAGCTGGTGGGAAGCTGGGGTCCTCCCCAGAACCGTATGATCTCTGCCAGAAATAAACATCGGTTGGAATGGAAGGGCTCTGATAGGCACAATCTGTTAGCAGCAAATTGAACTGTCACCCTTGGATGTCATGTTCATTTGGCTGATTAAGGAGATATTAATCTACTGTCATCATTACAGTATCTGTCATCCCGGGGAAAAAAAAAGAAAAAAAAAACCAACAAAAAACCCCCACCCCCAAACCCAAGAATATGCAGGCAGCTTTTCTGGATATCTGTGTATCCACAGAGAGAGAGGGGGAAGCAGAGGTGTGTGGAATACAAATGAAACTCTAATCTGCCACAAATATTGAACCAACCCCCACTGGCTGCAGATGCCCACACAGAGCAAACAGCAGGTCCCGCTCCAGGGAACACCGAGGCTGGGTTTGGGCTGGTTTTCACTACCCCTCAAAGGCAGCAAAGATGAAATCTGTGCAATCATGCTTTGCCTCCGCAGAATACAAACCTATTAAGCCATCTGTATAATGGGTACAATAAGGAGCTTCCCACACCACAGTTAATTATCTCAGGGGGCAACATCAAATACCTGCATTGCCGTCTTTGGTAAAGCAGTGCAGAGACACCAATTCTTTTTGCTTTTGAAGAAGGAAGCTCCTGAAATGGTGAACAAGCCTTGCACTAAAGCCTTTTTAGTTCATCAAACACCAGGAACCTGTTTCTGAAATCCATGGTGCTCAATGCACCTAAAACATTCATGGAACAAGCTTCTTAGTCATTTGGCAACACTGCAAAACCCAAGCTCAGCTCCTCTGCCAGACAATGCCCTCTTTTCTCCCACCCCTTTGTGCCTTCCTTACCTGTTTGCCCGTATCTCCCCCACAAAGCAACTCCCACATCCTGGTCTCAGCACCATCCCTTCCACCATTTTATCTGAAAAGAGATCAACTCTCAGCCAGACCATTATTTTGAAGGTGAAGCTCAGACTCTACGAAAATTTGAAGATGCCACGTCTGCTATGGAACAACAGCGCACTGAACGTGGCCTGAGGATTAAGCACAAAATGCCTCTAATTTAGGGTAATTAAGACTAGTGCTGACTTACAGCAGCACACAGTTAATACGAGTGAACAGTGACTACAGATCAGGAAGAAATCTAGGTCTTGGATACGTAGATGCAGCTCCCACTGATTTCACCTGGAAACTCTGGTAAATAAACTCCTGGGCAGTTTTGGACGGAGATAGTTCAGGATATCCACGTCACTGGTGATTAGCAGCACCCTTTAATGAGAGGCAGGCTGCCACAGCTTTTATTTAAGAGCACAGCTGCCATTAAAACGGGATTTTAATGAATAATCACACACAATATCATGTCTGCGTAGGTTCTTATTCATTTTTGTAGCAGGAACATTAATACAACCTGAACAGCTCAAGAATACATCATTAAAAATAAGCTGCTGGTTCCCCATTTTCTTGGATGAGAAAATGTATGCTGAACCCCTCCACCTCCCCTTACTTTTGCAACACTCTTCATGTTTGAATCAATAACTATTTTAATATGGGGAGTTTAGAAAAGTTTGATTCAAATTCCTTTGACACAGTTCCATCAACATCCAGTTATGGAGCCATTCTGCATATGACTCATTAAATATTTAAAAGATTCCTATTATTGAATTAACTATTTATTGATTTATAATTTAAAAGATTTATGCTTGGCCATTAAAAAAAATTCCAAGCTGACTTTCACTTAAAGAGATGTCAGGTGCCATTTGCTGCTAGTGAATGTCTAATGTACCCTTTTCACCCCTGGAGTGAAGAAAGGACAATTACTCAAGGACCTCTGGTTCAATATTCATACTGTTTAGATGCTGAGGTCTGTGGTTGCTTTTTTCTTTTTTTTTTTTTTTCCTGCGGCATTAGGTCATGCTCAGCAGCCTCTATCCATCCCACAAAATCTCAGCCTCCATGGAAATGCACAGCTTGTAGTTTCTCTCCTGTTACATTTATTGATTTGCATCCTGGCTGAATTTTGCAAGCCTTGGGAGGTTTCCTGGTTATATTCCTGTGTCAGTGATGCTCTTGCTGAGGTCATAAATGCAAAAGGATAAACACACATAGATACAGATACAGACACGCAGAGCTGATCCTCCTCTCACTGCTCTTACAGGGTCAGATTCAAAAAGCTGTTCAGCTTGGGAGCCTTACCTGTGGGAAATAAGGGGTCTTTCTAAAATTAAGAATGGATTTAAGAGCTCTGCTGAATTGGGACCGCAGAAATTAAAATATACTCTGAGCATTGTAACACTAACTCCTAACTTTAAATCCAACACTCATCAGGCTTTTGCTTTGCTGTTTCTATAAGGAGCTGGAGTAAAAAATATTACTTTATTGCCTTTATTTAGCACCTTTAATCTGAGGCTCACAAACTGCTTTACCAGCATTAATTATTTAAATCTGGACGAGCCCCCGAGGGGTGTCTATTATAATAATACTCCTTTTACAAATGAGTAAACTGATGCACAGGAAGGTTAAGTGACTTGCTGAAGGCCACACAAAGAGTCCACACCAGAGCCAGAGTCTTTCACAGAGAAAAAAAAAAAAGGAGATAAAGCAGAATAAATGCACTGTCAGCCCTACTGTAGAAACTCAAAGATATTTCCAAATACAGACAGAAATACTACTTAGATCTAAAGGGGAAAAAAAAAGAAACACAAAACACGGGAATGACTTTTTTTTCTGTACCCAGCTAGTAAGGGTCTGCTTCAGATAATGATCTCTCCCTGTTTGTTTTACTTTTGACTTTGGGGACCTAAGTTTTAGTGATACACGTTTTTCTACAACCCGTTTTTGGCTCCATCTCAAACCCACACAGAGTAATTAGCACAGGTCTGTCAGACAAAGCTAGAGCGCAGTAATGCATTAAACTGTAGAAATTGTTGCTCCGGTTTCTCCAATCCCCAAATTATAAATAAAGATCTCCATGACTTGAAAAAGCCGCTTGCTCCAAGTAGTAACTATTTCAAGCCTGCCCTGTAGCTTTCCTGATGGTATTGTTGGGGGTTAGGGATTAACCCTAGAAAAACAATTCCAAAACTATAATGAACTCAATTAAAATTGATATAATAAGGACAAAAGAGAGAAGGAAGATTAATGTGTGATATGGGAGAATACTTAAATATATATACACACACACATACATATGTTTTCTTGTCTTTATTCTTCATAAATGGGCATTGGAAAGTAACTCTTGGACTCTGGCAGAGGTACAGAAGGTCAGCTCTAATTAGGAAGACAAAAGGTGAGGCTCAGACTAGTGAACAGCAATGAAATCTGGATGTGTTATTTCAGTCATAGCTGCTCAGATGGATATTCTGGGACACAAACCCCCCTACTCTGTCCCCGCTCTGCTGCAGAGTCCCTGCTGGCCACTGCTAAGTCACTGGTGGAACAGTCTTTGCCACTCAGGTTCCCTTGGATTAGCCCGCAGGCTCCCCGATGAACACAGACAAATTCTGTGCAGATCCATCCTTTTCTCTCTTTGGTGTAAAATGGGAATAGCAGTTCCCCCCGAGAAGCTCCTACGACCTCAATGGGCTCATAGGGGTGCCCTGTCTGTAACTGAAAGGGGCTCTATAGGCCCAGTCTGTGACTGCACAATGGGATCGTGACTGGCCACAGCTCTCAGATTTTTGTTCCCTTTTTTCTCTCGTGGCTGGATCCGGAGCAGCGCTGTCTGCTGGGGCATGTGAGTTAGAGCTGTTCACAACAGGGGCTTATGAGTCTTCTTCTGAGCACTCAGAAAATGACAGGCAGCGATTTATTTTAAGCAACGACATCCCCGCTTGGAAAGAGGCTTGTTCTGGAGCTGCCTTGGCCTGTGAAGTGGCAGGAGGGTGTGTGGGACAGGGCTTGGCAGGGCTGGGAAGCTGTGGTCCGGCTCCCAGAGGAGACCTCCTCACCTGGTGCCCAGCATGATCTGAAAAAGTGAGAAGAGCCAGCTCTGGTAGGAGTACAGAAAGGGATGAAGATTCGCCCCTCCAGGGACAACAGTGACAGACGGGCTGTTTATCGGCTGTGTCACTTGTAATGGACTGGAAAGTGAAATGCCCACGACAAGGAGTCAAAACGAGTGTCCATCTCCCTCTGCAGAGCAGGAGCTCTCAGGCAGTCAAAGATAAACCTTCTGCCCTGACGGTCCTGATTAGGAGCCACACACTCACAACTTGTTGGCTGTCCAAGGCAGGAGAACACACAGCAAACGGATCCACGCTGGAATTTCCATAAATCCTTGGCCATTCAGTTGGTTCCACTGGCCCTGAGTGTCCCTTTTCCTCTGGAGCCATCCATGGAGCAGGCTGGGCAGCAAATCCACCAACACTGAGCAACAGTCAAACGGTGTGTATTCCAGAGCCAGACCAGAGCTATGTCCAATTTAGAGGACCACGTAACTCTCGGACACTTCTCAGAACTTCTCAGACAAATCTGGCCCAATCAGGAAATAGGATCCTTCCCTCTGCTTTTCAGATGACCCTGGTACAGTCATTCCTGAGTGCAGGCACGTTACCAGTGATGCTCACACCATCCCAGTGCTGGCCATACCCCTCATCACTAAAGGGCTTTGCTTGACCTGGGATCCAGAAGTCACTGCCAAGGTAAAGATAAGGGAAAGCTGTGAGTAATCTGACCTTTGGTGATACACAAGCGTTGCAGAAAAATTTCATCTGAACATTGAAGAGCCCAAACTACTTGTTCTGCAATTCATAGCCAGGACATAATAATGCAAGTATTTTAATATTACTCCTAGGTAGCCATCCCAGCAGCAAATATGATGTGTCATGTTTCATCTTAAAATCAAATCCTGAATTTTATGGTACAATATACAACGCTTGCTTATACATATGCAATCACAGAGAATAGTGAGGAACATATGCAAGGAGTAGTAGCTATATGGCTTTGATATTTAAGTACCTGCGAATTACAACATTGCTATGTAAATACATGCATGCACAGAGACAGGCAGACTGGAAAGGATACATACATGAATAGGCTAATTCAAAATGAGTGGAGGCAAAATAAATTATTCACTCCAGGATTTTTATCTGCATTATTCACAGGATGCATTGGAACACAATTACCCACTTGGTCAGTAGACCTCTGCCCAAAGTTTACTGTGTGGGACTTGCTGAAGAGACAAAAAAAGGTTATTTCACAAATTGAGGTTCAACCCAGCTCTGCATTTAACAGCAATCACTGCGCACCAAGATTAATAGAACATCATTCAGTGACTGAGAAAGCAAGTTATGATGAAGAAGCTGTTGAAACAGGAAACAGTTGATTTCCCAGGAGTCCCGTAAATCCACCTCTGATGTCCTTTCAAATTCTCTGTTATTGCTGCAAAAATTTTAAACACCGGTAAGAGGGTGAAGCGGCTGACACACTCATTTACCATGAGAAGAATTGTGTTCTGGGCTTGCCTTTGCAAACTGGTTCAATGTGCTCAGCAGATACATCAAAAAAGAGAGACCTCCTCGGAGGGGCTCTGGAATGCATGATGGCACCCCAGGATCACCCGCAGCTCAGCACCTCCTCGCCTTCGTTTTGCCTCACTGTCACCATTTAGCACCCCCGTGGCTCTCCCACAGCATTCTTCCCCTTCGGCATCTTATTTTGGGGTCTCCAAACTTTCACATGTCTATAACGTCGTGAGCTGGGAGGGTCCTTCTGCGCTGCCCATTCCCTTCTCGCCACAGCCTGCCATAAATCTTGGCGAGGCACACAGCAATCCAGCCAAGGGAACTCACCATCCCATTTATTTTATTTTATTCTGTTTATTTTAAGTCGACTAATTTTATACTAAATTAGGTCTGATGCTGTTCTGGGTGTTTTGCCAACTTTTAAATCGAGCCACCCAAGAAGAGAAGGGCAGGTACCATCCCACAGCAAGCTGCCAGCATCATTTGGCTGCAAATCAGTTCGAGGCAGATCCAGACACAGGAGACAATACTATATGGAGTTATTTTTCTTGTTTAAAAATCTACCAATTCTCCGCACGTGTTGTGATCCATAATTAAGAGCCACTGCAGCTGTCATCAGCACAGTAGCCCATCAAAACACTCAAGAAAATATGATTTTCACAATACAGACCCTACATTCCCTCAGTGCAGGGAATCTGGGTTCAATTTTCAGCTCTGTTACAGATGCCCCACCTTTCTGTAGACGAGTGACTCTCTCTACGACTTAGTTCACCACTGGCCAATGTCTCGTGTAGGGCTTTCTTTGTCGGCCACGTAACTGATTTAGAATGCACGGGAACGCCACGGCAACTATTTTCCACAGTAAGGCTCTCCTGACAGAAATGCCTCACCAAGACATTAAAAATGACAGCGTTGAGAAACTGATCACCAGCATGTGATTCTTGAAGAGTCACAGAAAGCGGAGGTTACAGTGCCCACACATGGACTTTGTTTGCCATTGTGCTGAGAAACTAATTTTTCAATATCAAAAATCGCCTTTTCTTCATGTCTGTTGAAGCATTATTAATTTTTAACTGAGTTCTTTGCCTTTTCACTAAACATGAAACAACAAAATACAGATTTTAATCCACAGTTTTCTCAACATTTTTGTTTACCTGCCTTCCTCCCTCTATGTCACTTCTATGAAATATTTTTGGGCACGAAAAGAAGTGCACCGCGAGGTTTTCCCCAACAGTATCAGCAACTCAAAAGCACTACTTATCCAGGAATAAACTCCCTTCCCGAGAATCAGACTAATGATCTCCCTGGGAGGATGAGAAGCCCCTACCGAATTTCCGTGCTTGGGAAAGAGACGCTTTTAAAACCAGCTTTCGCAGCCAACGCTTTAGTCTCAGTAAATCTCAGTAAAGAAGAAAAATGCTTTTTGCCCTTTCCACGTTAGTGTCGTTTGATGGAGATGCCACCAATTCTCTGTATTCGGCGGTGCTTGAGTGTGGCATGAATTCTGGTCCCGGGGCCAGCTGCTTCTGCCACCAACCCCCTCCCTCTCCCTCCTCCTCACTGGAGTTCAAGAACACAAAACACATTTTAACCAACAGGTCACATTTAGCAAATCCTAGCCATGCATGACTTTACTATGTGAACAGCCGATTCTTATGTTTCTTCATCAAGGAGTTTTTCTTCCTGCTTTCTCAGCTGTACAGTGTCTCTGAATTTTTTTTTTGGCTTGAGGTCTCTGCCTAATTATCTGTAACCTTCTGTTCGAAGATCGCTGTCCTGGCCTGATAAAAACCAGTAACTTTGAAAACAAACTGGGTCTTAATTTTCCTTGACAGCCCTTCTTTAAACATGTGGGCAAAGCCCTGGCTTAATTAAATGCACATTCGTATTCCAAACAAATTAAGTACAATTAAGGACTCTGAGTTATGGGTATCTATCACTCGGCGATGTTTTTGTAAAAATTACCACATTTAGATCAAACACAGAGGACCCTTTGCTTAATTGCTTCATTAGGGCCCGATGCAATAGGCTTCATAAATACAGGGTCTGATGTCTCTTTGGGAATTGCCAAAAAGACGGCTCTTAAAGTAATTGCTTCCACATTTCTCCCCGTGCCATGTTCATGTGCTCGCTGATGAAAATGGGATGGCTCTCAGACACGTAAGGGAAGGGGGGTCCCGTTTCGTCTCCCCGCACCGTGGCTCCCGCACGGCTCTCGGAGGAGGATCAGGCCCCCGGTTATTACCTGCTGGGTTCCTGCGAGGGGTTCGACAACTCAGAGAGCACACGGCTGCCTGCAGGATGCTGTGCTTTCCTCATATTTCACCTGGAGATCCCACAGACTGGGGCAAACGGGATGCTTTGGGACTTATTTTTCCCAAAGTTGTTCTGAAACAACAATGAACTCGCAGAAAACATTAAATAGATAAGTCTTTGGGTCTTGTTTTATCCCTTTAGTTCTGACAAATACAGTTATTATGACCCTTTAAAAAGAAAGTCTATTTAAAATTATTGCTTTAGCTAAACACAATACTTTTGATTAAATTAAACTTTCTTTCAAACACTCAGAGTGAGGAACCCAGATAGAGGAAGTCCAGATTTAACCCTTGCTCAGATAAAGGCCATTCAGAGCATATATATATATAAAATGTGGATGCAGAAAGGGCACAGTTTTTTTTTGATGAGCCGAAGAAAAAGCAGCAAGAGAAGATACGCCCTTATTTCCCTTCTTACACTTGTGTTCTGGCTTCTTGTCAGACCCAGGAGTTCTGCATTTTCATTGTGAAAGCCAAAATAACCAGTGTGCACCCAGAAGCAACAATAATGATTGCAGCTGAGCTGGGAGGTAGCAGGAGGTGCCTTGACAGAACAATGAGAAATGGCATGTCATTCTCAAATCAAATCTTTGCAGCATTTTTGTATTTTTGTTCCAATATTCCTGGTTTTTTACTAAGAAAAAAGTGTAACTAAAAGGTTTTCCTCTCCAATTCTTTCTCTTCCAGCTCCTTTTGTATCTATCCTCCTTTTTTTTTTTTTTTCATTTGCTCTTGAAAGGAGCCAGGGAAAAGAAAAATGGAAAGAAATAAAAGGGAAAAGGAAATCCATCTTCCCCAAGGAAAATGCTTCAAGTTTTATTCTCATCCTAAAACCACAGAGAAAGACATTGTATCTTTGAGGAAATAATTTAGTTTCTAGAAAAGCACATTTTTTTCATTGAGATCATCACTAGTTGCACAGAACTGTTAGCAATTTAAAACCACGCTAGTGAAAATGCTTGTAGAGGGGTTATTTCATTTACGAATAATATTATTTCAGCACATTAATGTAATTTCATCATGGCCACTGTGAGAAACCACATTGACAAGACCAGTGATGCCAAAACGAGAGACAGATGCAGGAGAAAAAAGTAGCAAACAGGGAACAAGAATCTTGGCACCGCTGCTGTGGTGATAGGAGTTCTCCAAACATGAAGACAAGGTACATCTCCTACATTGTCCCGCTGAAGGCAATTTAAAATCAGACAGAACAGTTTTCCCTGGCCCATTCTCTCCAGTTTTCTCAGTTGATGAGCTTTGGGGCTGGAGAAGCCCCTCTCCCATCACCCTTCTCCCTGATGTTTCCTTCAGCACCCAGAGGTGACTGCACCGCACCACCATCCTTGACCTGACCATAACACTGTGTGACCACCAATGCTTTGAGCCCCCTGAGCCCCTCCAGCTGCAGATTTGCAGATTTAACCTGCAGATAACAGCAGGATAAAGAACTTGGCAGTCACGAAGAACATACTAACAGAAGCCAGCCTGATTTCCACAAGCTGTAAAAGTCCATCAACCTCCAGTGGCCAAAGAAACAGAGCTGCTTATTTTCTGGCTGCTTTATTCTCCAGACCAATTTTCCTCAATGCTAAAGCAAAAAAATGAACGGCAGATTGTCCAGTTCATGACTGGATGGCTGGCAACAGAAATCCTATTTCCAAACTGACCCCTGCTTTCCAGCATGGCATTCATTAATTCCACAGTCTCACGTTTCTAGGAAGATGTCAGTCATGTATGTGATTTTTCTATCAGCTATTAATGCCAGATCACAAGGTGAGAAAGCAGGGGTTTTAATCTCAAGACCCTCAGGAGATGGAGCTGCATACATTTGGTGTGAGCCATGTGTCTGGAAATGTCAAGGACAAATATTTTTAAAGTAAGGAGTGCTCATATCCATGTGTAATCTTAAGTACTGCTGAAGTGATCCAAAACACAGCCTTTTTCTCCTTGTTGCAACTGTTTGGCTGTAGCAAGCACAGAGCTGCTACTTCACAGGAATTAAGTTTAGATCATCTAACTCGGCACCTATGCATTTGGGAATTTGCATATTTATAGTGAGTCCCATTTCAATGCTCTCCTAAAAGCTTAGCCCATGGCAGAGTATTCAATTTCCTATTCGTAGAAAGGCAAAGTTTTACCGTAGGAACAGCAGAAGTTCCCTATCTGTCTCCAAAAATTATTTGCTCCTTCATTCTGAATACGAGATTAGTTCCTCACTTCTGTATTTTTTGTCATTGCCCACTATGTTAGGTTATTTCCCCATGGTCTGCAAAATTAGGCACTGAATTTATTACAAAGTCCCTGATTTTATACCTTATTACAGATTCCACCTTCCTAAGAAATGCACAAAATCCCCTTTTCTTTCCATCCTTAGCTCAAGTAAATGATAACTTTGAGCCTCACTATAATCCAGGTGTCAGAAAGCAGATAAATATACTGCTGCTGGAACAGAAGTAACTAAATTACTGAGAAATACACAGAAACCCTATTAAAATACTGTTTAGGTACACATATTTCTAACATAACATACAAAAAACTAGCACTGTGCTTTACCATTTCTCCTACAAGTTCTATTGAAAATGGAGCACTGTGAAAGGTTCCCTCAAAAGTACGATGTCAGAAAAGTAGAAAAAAAGATCAAATTTCTCCCAAATTTTTGCAAATGATGGACTTGCTGGTTACCAGTTGGAGAAGTGCCCCAGCAGAAAGTGGGAACAGAACCTTACCCCAGCAGATGAGCCCTTGCCATAGGGCAGAGGGGTGCCTGCCATGGGGTGACCGCCCTGGTGAATCTTTGTGGGAACACAAGTGAAGTGGGAGAAACACCAGTTACATCCAACAACAGAAGCCCCTCACCAGCCCTAGCGTCACCCACAGCTGGAGAGAACACCCACACAACACCTATTTCACACGCCACTGCCCATTGCTGCAACCAGGGAATGTTATTTAACTAACAAAGAGTGTTGCAAACGGTCACCCACTTGCCCTTCGGGTGCTGTCACCAATTCCCTTTCCATGGGCCTCTATCACTCAAGGTCACCGCTGAAGGGTGTAAAAATTGTCAGCCTTCCTCCTGATGTCAACCAGGTGTGGGCATTTGTGCATTGCCACGTAAAAAGTGAGAGAAATGTCTGAAGAGACGCGGATGGCGTGCACCCTCTTGGAATTCTGTTCCTAGAGAGCTGTTTCATTGCTTGGAATACAGATCTGAGCCTGCTTTTAGCCACTAACTGCCATATAACATATTAGCCTACTTATTGCATACAGTTACAAACATCTTGTATCTGGAAGCAACAAGGGAGAAGGCTCCTTTATCAAGTCAATCTCAAATCCCATTATGTTCCTCTACAACAGTTTCCGTAAACATTCAGCAATTTTCAGTGTCTGAGTTGCGCAGCTGAAGAGGTGCATAAACAGGCTCCACTGAAATGTGAAGATGACTGATAATGTACTAACATTGAGACCCCTTGCTGGGATTATTACCCCCTGAGTGCTCCTTACAGAATGTGCCTCTTATCTCACACTGACAACGCTAATAGAATATGCATAGCCCTATTAGCATACAAGATAATAGCACCCTGGAGGGGACAGAGCCATAAAACTTTAAGTAGAAATCAAAACAGAAGGAGGAAGAAAAAGGGAACATTGTCACAAGCCAAAAAGAAAAAAAAAAAAAAGGAGCCCGAGGGCAAATTTTGCTGCAGAAAACACACATAGTCATAATTCTTGTGCTAGTCACCATGCAAATGGTAATAGTCTTTAGTCCCATGAATACTATCAGTGCCATGTTTGCTGTGAAACATTAATTGAGATAATGTGCCCCTTTCGGATGCAGCAGGGAGTCGTATGTCAAATTGTACCACAACAAAATTATGGCAGCATCTGCAAGAAATACAGCCCAGCGATGGCAGCACCTTGCAGGGGGAGAGTCCAAGCGGGTCCTGGCCGGTGCAGATGCTGGAGCCTGGGAGGGGAGGCAGAGACACAGGGTCAGGGCTTCGGGCACATGTGTGTACCTGGAGCTGAGTGCTTCTCAGCTGCTGCACGGCTAAAAGCTTCGCAGGTTGGACGTGTTATCTCTTGACCCTACTTCAGTCACCGGATTAAACCTCCAGCAGTTCTTTGAATGCCAAAGCCTTTCTTCAGTCACGTCTGCCCCACTGCATTCACATTTGTTCCCCGTAGCCGTCCATTGTACCAGAGCTTTCACGGCTCACCCATAGCTGGCAGCCAGCCACGCATTCATATGCTTTCCATCTTACAGCAATAGCCAAAGTAAATCTTTCAGTGCTTGGCACAAGAGTGTGAATTCAATAAAAAAAAGGCTTCAAACAAGTTTGAGATGGCTTGTCTCTAAACAAACGAAGAACAGTGAGCTTTTCTAATGCTCATTGTGGTTCAGTTCCTGCCTACAGCTAAATCCAGATAACCCCCAGCAGCACTGACAACCCTGTCTGGTAAAACAGTCACCTGTCAAGTGGGCATGAAAATATCCACACGTCCAGGCTCGGAGGGGTTGGAGGGGAGCGACCTGCTTCTTCCAGGGAGCTTCAACAGGGGCACTCAAAGGTCCTTGTCATCGTCTTTGTGAGATCTGAAACTTTCCAATATCAGCACTGAATGCCCAGGACCCCGGGGTAAGCGCTCCACAGAGTGCCCTGTGCTTTTTCCTTTACAGAGAGATGGTGTCAGGAGGTAACAAGCCCGGGATCCCTGTGGTGCATTTTGAAGCATCATGCAAAGTTTTCTGGGATGCCTCCTAGCTTTCACTGCCGTTTCTATAGAGCTGAACTCTTTGTGAGGTGGCTTTGTGTTGCAAAGTTTTGCAGCTTGTGTGAGTCTGCCTCACTTCATTTGGGTTGATGGTACTTTATGCTGAAGGCTTCAGCAATTAGAACAGAGTTGGAAAAGACTCTGGGTAAAGAAAAACCAGCCATTTTGGAACAGGAAAGAAGAGTGAAGATTAGAGGAATGATTCCTGAATGTACCTCTGCATGTGTCCATGTGTGTATGTGTTTCTGCGTGCGTGCATCTGGTATCACAGGCAGAACAGCTCATCTCTAAAACATAAAGATTTTAGAGATTGCTGAAGTATTTTGTTTAATATTCTTTCTGCAGTTGATACAAACTCTGGGATATTTTCTCCTTTCTTCCTGGAAAGATAACAAAACACCACTGTACATAGTAGAGGAACTAACATTACCTCATGTGATCAGAGATGTACCATTCTTGTCAGTTATCTCCATCCTAACTTTTCAGACTCTAACTCTCTGACAGTTCTTACTCACAGGAATTAAACAGGGAAATGCTACTTCCACAGAAAGGCATCCCAGCAGTGGCTAAGGCTAACGAAATGCCTGGGTACCTACAGCTGGAGAAAAAGTGCTTTGTGAACAGGTTCTGAGTCTGGCTGCAAATGGGATCTCTGAGGCATGTCCCCAGGACACCGAGCAGTGGCTCCTGTCACTCGAGCACAGCTGGGAAATCTCACTGAACGTTGGTCATTCTCTGGTGTGTGTGGGAAGAATATTTTGTACGTTGTACCATTAGCAATTACCAGCTTTATACTGCTTTCTGTATGCAAAAGAAAAATAATTTTAAAGATGCAAAAATTTGGCAAATAACTTCAGAAATGTTTAACTGTGGCAATGAGAATAAAGAAAAGTTGCTGCACTTGCTGAAAGTGAGTTACTTCCATCACAGGTTCCATCTATAACCTTTTGCTATATCTCCTTCAGTATGATGTGGGCTCCCCAGTTCCAGGACAGGGAACTGCTGGAGAGAGGACAGCAGAGGCTACGAAGATGATGAGGGGCCTGGAGCATCCCCCTTATGAGGAGAGGCTGAGGGACTTGGGGCTTTTTAGTCTGGAGAAGAGAAGACTGAGGGGAGATCTGATCAACACCTATAAATACTTAAAGGGTGGGTGTCAGGAGGATGGGGCCAGTTCTTTTTCAGTGGTGCCCTGTGACAGGACAAGAGGAAATGGGAACAAATTTGAATATAAGAAGTTCCATCTAAACATGAGGAGGAACTTCTTCATTTTGAGGGTGGCAGAGCCCTGGCAGAGGCTGCCCAGGGAAGTGGTGGAGTCTCCTTCTCTGGAGACATTCAAAACCATGTTCCTGTGGGACCTGCTGTGGGTGGACCTGCTCCAGAGGTCCCTTCCAACCCTGTATCATTCTGTGATTCTGTGAATAAGATTCTTTAGTGACCCCCTGTATTTGGATCTTGTGGTGGCAGCTTACAGAATCACTCAGCTCAGCAGGGCACCAAAACACAGACTTCTTTCTAAAAGTTTAGCCTACAAACGCCAAGGCTTTGCCTGTGGATATTCCTGGCTAGAACACAGACAACTGTCAGTTGTGTACTACTTACATCTTCATCCAGAGAAGTACAGGTGCTGCAGCCCAGCGGGAATGTGGGAGGGAAATGGGGAGCATGTGTGCACTTCAGAAAGACAGACAGGGAGAGACAGGATTATCCGCCAGCTCATTCCAGCAGCAGTCATTTAATGCACAGGTAATTATTCCAGAATAAATAAATATCTATTTTCCCTACACTAAGACATAACTTTTGTTTAGCAGACATTATCTCCAAGGATCCTTAGCAGCCCAGGACACAGCAAAGTAATACAGTGCAGTCTGGATGTTGTTATGTATTTATTAAGTTGTATCAGGGCCCATTTAGTAGCAGCTCTGCAGTTTATCACGTAAATATCGAATGCCAAATACAAAAGAGAAGAAAATAGCAACATAAAAAATTTATCTTTGGGGGGAGGAGAGGGAGAAAGGGAGAGAGAATGGTGCTGATAATGTGATTGTGCCTTCAGCAATAGTGGCTAATATCCTTCTGCAAGGGCCACGGTGCAAAAATAATCCAGGGCTGGGGGAGGAGGAGTGAGGAGCCTTAGCTGTTGTTTGTTTGTTTTAAAGTGTATTCTGGTTGCAGGCTAGGTCAGCGGGTGGCCAGACTGAGAAAATGAGTCCCCCGGGCTGTAATAATTGTAACTGTCAGGGAAAAGAAGTCAAGGTCTTAGATAGCAGTGGTCTGCTCTGACTTCTGACCATGGAGAAATATATATGAAAACTATTGCCTGGGGCACTACGGGAAGAAACCAAGAGGTTTTAACTCGTGGTGGCTTGTGCTTATGAATTGGAAAACTCATTTTGCACCTTGGTGGGTTGTATCTTTGTGTCTCTTTCCATTTGCAGTGTAAATTAAGCAAGAGGTAATCCTTTTCCTTATGCCCAAATCCGTGATGCAATGAACACCTATTACTAGACCAGCTTTGCATTTCTGAGTCCCAGACAGCACGGAGGTTTGTAACTGATCATTTAGTGTGGATATTCACAGATATTCACATTATCTCTTGCAGTGCACTCATTATTTACCTGAGTGGTCCATAGCTGCCTTCAATGGATTAATCCAGAATTAGACATAGGTAATTTACGTCTGTCTGTGTCTTGTGAGGGAAGAACAGCATCTGTAATGGAGAAAGAGAGCAGTAATGGCAGCAGTAAGGAACTAAGTCCAGCGGAGCAAACAGGGAAACGAATGAGGAAAGAACACAGGGATAGTACTCATGTGTTTCGGCGTTCCATAAATAGCTCCCCTGCTGTGTCTCCCAGTAGCCCCAAATCGCAGTAATTCATATTTCATTGCATTTTACAGAGAGGCAGCAGACATAAGAGACGTGGCTTGTGAAAAGAGGGACACTAATTTAGAGGACTCTTTAAAGTTCTTTTTCCTCTATAACAGCAGTGCTGAGAAGAGCGTGGCAGAAGCAGAGACTCAAATACCAAATCAGAAACCGCAGCTCCTCCAGCCTGACCAGAGCAGAGCCCAGACACTTTCCCCCCTCTCACCTGGCACTAAACCTGGTAAGTTATACTTGGAAAAGGTGTATTTTCCAAAATGGCACCCAGTCTCAATTTAAAGATTTCAGGCCCAGAAATCCTACCACTGTCATTTGATAGGTGTTCCAGCAGCTAAGGACTTCCAGTGATGAGAATAATTTACCTTATTTGAATTGGTCTCCTCAACAGTGGTCTTTTTTGCCAGTAACATGAGGACTTTTTCAGGACTTTGTCTTCTCTACCTGTGAAAATATTTATACACAGTAACTATATTGCCCCTCAATCTTCATTTTAGAAATAATTATTGGATCATATGGGCCCACCCCTAGTACTGGAATGATGGATGTGGTGACTGGGGAAGCAAAAATGCATTAGTGCAACAGAAACACCTGCAACACCTACAGCTTTGAAGACAGAGGCAGGAAATCTTAGCTCCATGATTCTGAATCTTGCGGAACCTTTGCTTACTGAGGAGCTCACCCTGAGCACAAGCACAGGAATTCATAGAGTCATCGAATGGTTAGAGTTGGAAGGGACCTTGAAGATCACCCAGTTCCACCCCCCTGCCCTGGGCAGAGACACCTCTCACCAGATCGGGTTGCTCAAAGCCCCATCCATGGGGGTCTCCTCTTCGGAGGTTTTCCAAAGCCCCAGCTGGCTGCAGTCTTACACTTGCAGGATGGAGACAAAGGTCCTACTCAGGCAGAACCCCTGGAGTGGGCTGCTTTCACTTGGGCAAGGCACAGCCCCACGCTCCAGCAGAGGGGTTTCTGCAGCTCTACCTGTAGCTCTGCTAATGCAGCTTGTGCCCGGACAAGCAAATGATTGTTCAAGCCATTTTCTATTTTAAGGTGAAGGTGGTACACGGGGAAGATCTCAATGTCACTACAAAGCAGGGAGGGAGGCTGCAAGGAGGAGGAAGGCAGAAACCTTCACAACTAATGTCAATTTTCTGCATCAAATATTTTGATAATTAAACAAAGCTGATCAAGAGAGGAAAACAGCATGTCTCCAGAGCTCCGGAAGCAGAGGCCCATTAAATAGAAGAGTCAGAAAGTGCCAGAGGCGGCAGCCTCAGATTAATGGCACTCCAGTAATAGATTTTCCCAGGCACAGTCACACAGGAGACAACTACTGTGGAGCCAGAGCAGCGATGAGGCCGTTAAAGCAACAGTAACATTAAATCACCTGGTACCAGGGGGCGAGGGGATGGATGGGAGCGCATCGGCCTCGGCACTGCAGAAGGTGTAAAGCTCCATCTGCTTCCAGGCAAAGGGACGGGATCCCAGCGGTCATTTACAGCGGGGGGAGCTGGCAGCCCAGAGGTAGGACGTGTAGAAAAACAGATAAACTGTGGTTCCAGAAGGAGGGCGAGCTCAGCAACAAACACCTCTTCCTGAAAGGCAGAAGGAGGCATTAAACATCCCAGCATTTTGGGGACTGACCGAGCTTTGGTTGCTCTTCTTAATCAATTATCAAGTACTGGTTCTCTCTCTAATGTTTCTCCACTTACTTTCAGGGGGTTAAAACACCATTTTGAATTTGTTTCAATGCAGCTAAGCTTCAGCAAGGGAACGGGAGGGAGGGTAGCAGAGGGGGAAGCAGCCCTGTTTTCTTATTCCCCAGTCAGTTTTATCTCAGCAGCGTTTGAACTGATCCTTCTTGAAATGTCCATCTTGTTCTAAAGCATTTCTTTCCATTTTTATAATACAATAACAACAGAAATGAGGGCTTCTTCCAAGCCAGGCTGGCATGGATTAGAGTCCACCGCAAGAGTACTTCACTCCCAGCTGGGATGTATGGAAACCAGATGAAGTGGCTGAAAATCGGAAACAACTTTTAGACGTACTTGAATCCTGATACGATCACATCACAGGGATGGGTTAAATTTATGATCTTATCTAGGATTTTTGTTTGTAATCAATCCCAGACCTACTGGCCATCACTCACTATAAGCTTACAATTTCCCGGTGCTAACAAGGAGAAGTTGGGACATCAAACTACGAGGGAGTAAAGCCGAGGAATGATATTAGCAGATAGGATCAGAACTGGAACGCAACAACAACAAAAAATCCCCCAAAATCCAAACAACAAAACAAAAGAAAAATTACAGCCTTCTGCAGCCTGTAAATTTTAGCCTTTGTCTCTTTTGGCCCATGCTTTATGCGTAAACTACTGTGTGTGCATAAACCCCCAGTTTCCAGGCAGAAAGATTTGGGCATAAAAGCTAACAGAACAGAAATTTAAAGGGAATACCTTGAAATCAAAGTACAGCTTCAGCCTGGAATACAGTTGTTACCCTTAATCATGCATATACAGTGGGACATGCAGCAAAATGCACTGATTTCCTCATCTCCTCCCGTGGAGGTTACAGTAATCTCATCACAGGGGGCTCCTTGCTTTGCTGCATCACCCCCACATTTATCATGGCAAAGCCTGAGCCTTTTGCAGGTGACTCTGGCAGCAAATGGCCCAGAGTGTCTGTCGGGCAGCTTGGACCCTGGTCGCACTCTCTGCTTACCCAAATGCAATTAAAGAGAAGCACAAACCAGGGATGGAGCCCACAGCACTGGGATGTAGCCAATTCTGACATTATTAGGCAGTTCTCACAGTTCCAGCATATGAACGGGGAAATTGCATATATTTGTGCATGATATTTCTTTGTATCATCTCCCATTTTGATTAAAAGAGAGGCCTGTTTTAGTACAATATCAGAGCCAGTGTAGAACTACTCTTCCCCAATTACTACTCTACTTCCCAAGTTAATTACTGTTGAACAAGGCACTGCAAAGCAACGTGTCTTGCAAATTTACCCAGAGCAAATCAAACTTGCATCACTTTGGAATCTCCCTCAGACACGGCTGTGACAAAGACACCCTGGAATTTGGACATTTCAGTCTAATTTTGTCATCAAAGCCAGTTATAACCATTCCATATAGAATGGCAGGGCACCAGGAGTGAGCACCCAAATGCATTATTTCACCATTTTCCCTTTTCAGGTTTCCAAATCCTTTAGAGCTCTTTGCACACCTTTTCCGGGGGATCCTGTCATCAGCAGCACATCCTGGTACCCAGTTCATCTGCGAAGAGAAATGGGCTTAAAGGCCAGATACCCCTCACATGTTAAACATAGAAGTTTAAAGCACCCCCTTTGCATTATAACACGTGGATGCCACAAATTTCCCTAAGAGGTGACTGCTGAGCTGAAAATAAGCACTTCAGACAATTTTGAAGGCACTGGGAATATCCCTGCTCAGCATTCTGAACAGCCCTTCACACAGCCAGGAGCTTCCAAATCCACACTGAATTGCTTTCTTCTCAACTTTGCATGGATTAGCTCCGAGACTAACAGTGTGACAAATCTGTTAATGTTTCAACAGGCAAGTCTTAATTTCGTACATACCCTTCAGTCATTTTCCATATGGAAATGGAAACATTTTTTTCACAATCAGTCTGTTAATATTTTCAATATAGGCATCAAAAGATGATTCAAAACGAAAGAGTTTCAATTGGAGGCATTCAGATTGTTTCAAAAATTAAAATTCTTGGGCAGTTCCTATAGGGTTTGTAAAAATAAACCATTATATCTACTGCATAAATGGAACAGATAGATTTAGGTTTAGAACAGATGAGGTTTAGCAGCTTGCCAAGGATTGCTCCAAGGTGGAACATAACCTATGAATCCCAAGCTCCAAACCCAACCCAAAGGGGCTTTCTACCAGAGCATTTTCAAATCTGCATTTGGTTCCCGAGCTCAGAGTTCCCTACACAAGCACCAGCCTACAGTGTAATTAGTCCCCCAAAGCAAAACAGAACTGCAAGAGGGAAATAGTTAGGGCCAGGCTCTTTTATTGTGTATAAATCAGATCTATAAATCAAGAATGACTCAGCTGAAGTTACCGGTGTTGCTCTCCTTTGGAATTAATGGATCAGAATCTGGTCCACACATTTCACACATTTCTGAGAATCAGCATTTGTAACTGTATCAGTAGCTTGGAATGTCTCCTAATTGTCACCAAATGTGAAACAGCTCATTACCTGGGGAAGGCAAATAGAGGGAGAGAGATGTCAGAAACTGAATGTAAAGGACAAGTAGAAACACAGAGCAAACAAGTTCCGCGCACAGATAGGAATTGAGGTGTAACAAGCATTAAATAATAGCTATAACATTTTATGCACGTACATGAATTACAATATTATTTCTTCCAAACTGATGCTCACACTAAAGGTGTGTGATGTTTTCCTCCCTGGGATGTAAAAATGACTCATAAAATTAGTATGTAACAGTATTTGTGTTGTGTAAGCCTCTTGCAAATTTGTGCTAGTGGATATTGGTGACACTGAGATTTATGTGCCTGCAGAATCTTTTGAACCTATGTGTCTGCAAATGGCTTAAAAACCAGCTGTAGAAATATTGTGTTACCCCTGAGCTTAGTAACTCACCAATACAGGTGTACACTTCGGGGTCAGTGTCCCTTGTGCTGCCTAATAAAAGATATAGATTGGGATCTGTAAAGGAACTCGAGGAAAAAGACACCCCTAACGTGCCGAAATTGCAGTGTCAGGCAATCAGGTTGGTTGTTAATTTTCAAAAAAGAAAGTGCTTGAGGATCCTGATGTTTATTCAAGCAAATAAACTTAATAAATCCTGTTAAAATGTTACTAGGAGTTTTGCTGGTCTACCTGAGATTTGTACCCTCAAGTCGGAATGCTGACTGAGGAAAGGAAGTGCTATTAACTAATGCAGAAAATAAATCCTGCTTTATTCACGACAAATGTAACTTTTTGACATTTCCAACAACAACAAACCCCGAGTTTGAATGATGCCATAACAACAAGGCCACCACAGAGCTGTTCACTTTCTACTGACAGAATGCTTTGGATCAGCCTCGTTAAAAGCAGCAATTAAAGGGTAGTACCTACCTGCCTACATCTTCCTTTCTGAATTAACCTAATCCCAGAGGCATTCTGAAAAGCACATCCTGGGATTAATTACCCATGCCCACTAACGGGTCTTTGCCTGATGATCACATCATGGCGTTTCCTCCAGTGGGCATCTTGGATTCCACCCTTTTCTTCAAGGTACCACTTTTTCTCACTCCCGCCTTTTCTAAACTGAAGAATGGAACCCGAATCTTTTTCTGGGAAGCGAAGGCCCCCTCGTCTCAGAAATCAAGTTCACGGAGGCAACAAGAACCACAGCACAGCCATGAACCTGACCAGCTTCTCCCCCCCCCCCAACATTTAAGACGAATTCCTTGGGATGGGGCGGGGATGTCATCAGCCACAGGCACAGCAAAAAAGATGTGATTTGGGGTTTTGTTTGCCACGAATAGGTAGCCCCAGCCAGTGTGGAATACAACAGGATTTACTTAAACAGCAGACAAGGTCAAAAGCCGACCTTTCCAAACCGGTCAGCCATGTTGCCTGGCAATGAGCATTAGTACCACATCATTATGTTCTGATAAAACTCAGTTACTCTTCAGCAAAAACCCATAAATCACACGGCTTCACCCAATCAGGGTTCTGTCACTGTAACTAAACAGTGACTCACAACACGCTCTGTTTCTATTGGCTCTGACAGGGGGATATAAATCTGCCCCTGGCCAATCCACTGCAGGCACCAGGGGGTGACAGGACGGGTGGGATCTGAACCCCCTTCCATCTGACCAGGGGAGAACCACCAACACCAGTAGTGTCCCCAGTTCACAGTACATCAAGATGCTGTGTCAGTTGTCACCACCAAGAGAGGTCCATCTGTGCTGGGGGAGGTTGTGTGTCACAGCAAACACGCCTTGGGAAAGAGAGTTCCTCCGCGCCAGCCACGTGGGTGCCAAAATCCTGGGGATTCGTGAGGATTGTTAGGAAATCTAAAGATGGGGCATCATTCTTTGTGCAGCAGCCTCTGCATGTGCACCCACCAGATGGTTTGGACCCTCTTGGTACCCCCCGCCACGCTGTACATGGGCAAACCGAGGCACAAAGAGAAGAGGAATTGCCCTAAAACAATTCGAAGAGAGAGCAGAGAGAGGGTTCCTGAGATCTCAATTCACAATGTCCAGGTTGGTCCTCTCAGGGTTTCCCTTCTGAAAGCTCCCATGGAGAGGCCAACACCCAAGAGGGAGTCTCTGAGATGCATAAGCTGCACGCACTGAGAATCACTGCTTACGAAGGGAGGCAATGCTCTTTGGAGATGGGCAGCTCTGCTTCGAGGGGGAAACTACTGTGTGAATTAGCCCTAAAATTAAATTTGCTCTTTAAATAAAAAACCCACATTGGCATTTGAAACAGGACCTTGGTGATTTACAACACGGACTGACATTTCAAAAAATGATAATGTGGGTAATGAATTATTTGCTGATCCAAACCAACAATTGGACATACCTACTTTTCGTGGATTTAATCTTTGCCGAGGCGTTAGCTAGCAAGCATGAAATATCACTTTTCGGAGGCATTCTGTTGCATTTATGCAGTGTACAATTACATTAGGCAGCTTTATGACACATTGACTCGGTCGAGTGTGATGCAATGTAATACAACCAAAGTAATACGAGCTTTTAAATGCAACATGATGGCAAAAATCCATCTCGGATCTGATCCTTGTTTCATTTCAGATGCCAACTGTCATAATTCACTGAGAGTGAGATCCTTCTGGCTTTGCTCACGTGAGCAGCTCTCTCAACGCCAGCAGGATGTACCCCTCTCAGCGAGGAAGCCATGGTCCATCGGCCTGGGGTAAGAGCATGGCAATGAATTACCCATCCTTTAACTGGAACCCAAAGAGCTACGGATCAGCTGCGCTTCACACAGGGTTAAAAACTGGTACATTCAAAATGAGCACAAAAGGGCGCAGTATTTCTATTTTGCTAGGCAGAGGTTTGCCTGCTCAGAGGAGGCAGCTGTGGTGGTCACACCGGCTCTCACGAGGGACCCGTTCCCTGATCTATCGCTGCACAAGCAGCTCATGAGAAAAGATTTTATCCAACTCCTGATAACAAGCAACACACGATAGTACACTCCTATATTTCCTATAGGCAATGCCCTGTTCTCGAATGGAAACAGTCAAAGCCAACAGAGATAGAGGGATAGGACACGAGCTTGTTTCTTTATCCCATCCCTGAGTGTTTGTTTTCCCCCTGTGAGGTATCTCAGCTCCGCGCCTCTGCGGGACCCGACCACGCTGCCGGGACCGGACAGTAGACAGAAATGTGTCCATTTCAATTTTGGTTCTGATCCTGGAATATTTCTAACTCTCTCCATATCCTTGATAGATAATGGTTTAATAAGCGATCTGTTTTTTATTTAAAGGGTCGGTAGTAAAACCCAGATCACATTTCTCACTTGGTGGGTTAAAAAACCGCTTACGCTCATTTCTGCAATGTAAAACGACACTATATCAAATCAAACATTTCCAGATGTGGCCAGCTTGTGTATGGAAGTGCAAGAGGAGCGAGCGTTTATAGACAAGGTTTCCCAGGTTTTTTTAACAGGATTGGAACCCCACCTACTGGCAAAGACTGTTATAGTAGTGTCAAGACAAGGACCCAGACAAAGTCCATCCCTTCACTCGAAACTCCGCGCCTGCAGCAAGGTTCCCAAATGATTTGCACGCAGGCTGAGTACCACTGAAGTCAAGAGGAGCACCTCAGTCCTTGGCAGTTACAAAATCTTATCCTTAAGAGTGTCCTTAACGTCAGTTGTGCAAATATCACTTAAGAGCTGACTTGTGTTTGCAACACACGTGGTACTTCAGAAAATTTCAACTCTAGTAAAGTAATTTTTGGTCCTAATTTTGATAATCTAAGTAAAATCAACCTTACACAGCCCTTGTTTAGATAGTGATCCCAAAAGTCTGAAGTATCATATTCTAGTAATGCACAATGATGAAATAAGTGTTATGCCACATATGGCAGATGAAAAATTAAGATAATTAGAAATTAGACAGGATGGAAAAATACCATTCTAAATTCCCACACCTGAATGCAACAACTTTGAAAGGAAGAGTTCTTATATTTCACTTTAAGTCACTAAAACCACCCCATCAATTCTTGTGTTACAGCTACCCCATAAAAACAACAACAAAGAAACCCATCAGAGGCCATTTATGAAATCTTAGGTCTTGTTTAAAATAGTCCAATCAGCAATATAAAAATTTGGATTGTAACATGTTGCATAAGAGAGACCATTCTAAAGACAGAAAACCCACACCTTCTGTTGCTCCATCAGTTATTTTATTGACATCAACCCAGATCGTCCCAGGTTTGATTCCACCACAGAACAAAGTGTTGCAACTTGTTCTTCCAAGGAATCACCAGCAAAGATGCAAAGAGAGCAAGAAGAGGATGCTACAGAAAAACTTTCAGCCCATTTCCAAAGGGATTCAGCTCTGGAAAACCCCAGTGACTCTCCAGCAGCTGCTGTGCATAATCGGACTATTCCACATTTTTTAAAGTGCAGCACAGTAGAAAGCTTTTAAGAACTACAGGCATCCTTGGTGATGTGCAGAGACCAATAAAGTTTGTGACAACAGAGTGACAATCCCCTGAAGAAGGGTCCTGGGGACAGAAGCGACTGTGGGGACATGCCTGACGTGAATCCATTTAGAAAAGCAAGCTCATGGTGAGGAACTGGGCTGGTTCAATACAGAAACCTGCTGTTAGAGGAAAAACTCTCCTCTGCTTCTAAAACACCACCTCCTCTACCACTTACATCCTTGGTATGGGCTGAAGTCTTGAAAGAAGGAATGTCTGTAATGATTGCCCTTAGATCCCTGCTGCAGAACACGAGAAGGTACCCAGATCTGGAACAAGCTATGAGCCAGCTCCCTGACATTCATTCTTGTGCTCTTACCCTTTACGTAGCAGAGAATCCAGGTCAAAGTCTAATGACACAGAAGGAAAAATTCCAGATGCTGCCTAACGAAGAAGAGAGATAGGGCTATTTGTGGTATCTGGCATATGCACCAGGCATGTCCAAATATGAAGAAAAAAAGAAGTCTCTACCCCGGGCCAAAGCACTGAGAAGAAAAAGAGGTTTCCAGGATGTGAGTCAGAAAGTCTTGGAAGAATTTTCCTTGATGAACTAATGATAAGAGAAGGGTAAGTTAAAGCATGAAACTAGCTGGTTAGATAAGGCAGAGGTAGATACATAGGCTTCCTGGGGAGGAGAAGGTGAACAAGACATGTAAACCACAAGTGAAGCGTGCCAGCTTCCAGGAGGTTCTTCTGCATATGGAGAAAATAACTTCTTCAAAAGCTGCATTCCTAACAGGCTTGGGCCCTGGCATGAAATGGCAACAGGAGGATTGGTCCCACCTGGCCAGAAAGACAACTCAGCAGGTACCATCTGTCATAGGGACACTGTACATAGGGATTGCCAGCCCTCCCCTGGCCCTGCTCCCTGTCCCTGCCACCTTCTGGGAGTCCAAGCAGCTGTACCGAGCTTATACACGGGGCTGGGGGGGGTGGGGGGTGTTGAATAAAAAAGAAGTTTGCATCAGCATTGGGTTTGCTTGTTCTGCTATCTTCTGTGATCAAAGAATTTAAACAGCTGCATGTCTCAGCTCACTGGCAATAAAACCTGCAGTTGATCGGCTTTGTCCTAACCCCACAGCTACAGGGAAAATGCAACCACAGATTTAAAGGGAGGGGGGAATCAGAAAATAAAAAAATAAAATCACACACCCAAGCTGCATTTAGCCACACTCTGCATCCTCCTAACCTGCAATCTCTTAAGTGCCACTTACTCAATTAATCCAAGCTCTTCTACTTTAAAAGCAAAGCTGTAACATATTTAAACAGTTTAGAAACCCTACCCAACACGCCGTGCTCCCTATCTTATTCATCAGCTGCAGGAGTGACCGTGCATTAACTAAGAAAGCTCACGATTTGATTAACACTTCTGCTGCCGCTTTCCTGCTGCTGTTAATTTCTGCTGGAATTCTGCTAAGGCTGAAATTTCTCAGCTTTTTTTAGTAGGGTGGATCTCATCTCAGTAGGGACTGTCTTTTGGACCAGCTCCTAGAACATCCTTGCAGCAGCTATAGTAACTATTTTTATAGGCAAGTTTTATTAGGAAAGTATTTTAAATGGCCTTTGAATGCAATTTAGCAGCTGGAAATAAGGCAGAATGCCAGCATCATGGGATCAGACAATCTGTGGAGCACCAACAAGTGCTACCAGAGACCATCAGTGCTCTCCAGACTACATGTGAAAACCCACGGACAGAATACACCAGGGATGCTCAGGAAGCCAGAAGGTGCCCTTAAACTGCAAATGCCAAAAATGCTGAGCTATGCTATTCCTGGAGCCCTTACTAGAAAAGGGCCTACTCTAAGAGACCTAAAGGACATGTTTAGAGCTAAAATAGGTATGGAAATGGTGTTTTGTATTACACAGTGGATGTCAGCTCATATATGACTCTATATGGAAGATGGGCTCCATTATCTGGGGAGCTGTGGCAGATACCTCCATTAAACACTTAGAAAAACACTGAAAGAGAAAGTTAGAGCAAAGAGCTGTCACAAGCTCCTCACACCACAACACTTACTGTTTTTTAAAGGGTATATTTCCTGTTCCCAGGTTGTGGCTACAGCAAGTAACCAGAGGGCATCCCTGTGACCCATCAGATGACTGAGAAAGTAAAAGCAAAGCCTGAAATAGCTGAAGATCCAATTCTAATCTCAAGCATCATGTGGAGCTGCTGTGGCTTAAACTCATGCAAATGAGAGTGGAAACTGGCCCCCAGTACAAGTGCACATGGAGGGAAAAGTCATCTCTTCCTTTTAGACATGACTCCAATTGTACAGTCTGAGATTCAATTAAGTTTTGCTTTCCTGACATCTCCTTCCAAATAAAGGCTCAGTCTTTGTGCTAGGCATTTTTAAAAATAAAATAAAACAAAATCATACGTTTGGCAGGACTTGGGTATTTCTGCTACTAAATTGTTCTGTGCTTTATGCAAAATCTCAATGTATTAAAGAGAAGGGGAGTAGCCTCGTTGACCAGTGTCCAACTGTTTAGAACTGTTAAATGTGAGTTTTTGCCCATGTTTACATGTGGAATGGAACACAGCCATTCAACCACAAAATGTTCCCAAAGCAAACATTCAAAATCTGGTTGCTGGCAAGGTCCGTTGACAGAATCGCCTGAAACCAGTCATTCACAGAATGCCAAAACAACAGATTACCATGGGTAGAAAGTACGCAAGGTTATTTTCTTACCTCCTGGGAAGAGGCCATTGCAAGTGACAGGAAACAGTGACTGGCAAAGCAGAACGTAGGCTTCTTTCCTTTGGAGGGAGAAAGGAGACTGGTGTTATTTCAGATGTGCAGAAAAGCAAGCCATTAACACAACAAAGCCAGCACATGTTGCCAAGAGCACGTATGAACCACCTGAATTAGAACCTATGTATTCTGCTAAATCAAGACCAGCTAAGCAATACCAAAATAAAAGCAACAGAGGTAAAGGCAAATCAACAAACTAACTCAAGAAGGACACGGCAGCCCCAGACATTTGTCAGAGGGGAAGGTGAGATCAGGAGGTGACCTGTGTTCCTTCAAACCGAGGCTGACGTTTTTGTGACAATCCATATATTTCTAATCCTGGATCCTGTCACTGTAGCTCTGTGCTCATTCAGATAAATGAAAATACATACTTGAAGTTGACACGCAACAGAAAGAGTGTAACAACATGCTGGTATCACCCTTCGGGATGTTGTGGGAAGGGAGAAATCTATGAAACAGGGCAAGAAACTACATCCCTGCAGAAAAATGTAAGTAACAGCTCAGGACACAGCTGGGGAGGCTGATTCCTAAGGAGCATAAGTTTTGCAGTAACTTCTAGAGAGTCCACTCTGTTTCACCCAGTGCTAAGAGATCTATCCCTCCTGCATTTCCAAAACTTTTTCCAGAGGTGACTGTTCCTTGTCCTTCTGTTCTCTGGCAAGCAGACGTGCCCGTTCACATCTCCTCCTCTGCCGTGTCCCGTGAGAGCAAAGCCAGTGTCCACAGATTGGATTTGTTTTCCAGCACTTGCCTGCGATGTCATTTGTACATGTCAAACCCCGTGTCCCAGAGGAGAGAGGTTCCTTCTGGCAGCCATGGGTCGGCTCTGGCAGGGGAACGTGGGCACAGGGGTGAAAAGCTGAGCATCAGGCATCACCCACCCCCAGAGCCAGCCTGAGAGAGGGAACACACTTGGAGGGGAAGCTGAATCAGGAGCTCTTTCCTGGCCCTGCTCTATCACAGCACAGCACACTCGTGCTCAGAGTCCCTGCAATGACAGGTTCCCCTGGACTGTATCAGCCAACATAAGGTCTTTCTGAGGGCTGGGCACCTGAGCTTTCCAAGGAGAAGGAACCTGGGACTCGGATCCTCTCACCAACCTTTGCATTGGGTCTCAACAGCAACACCCTTTTAAAGAGGTCTTGCATTTAGACCACCATCAGCTTTACCTCTTCCTCATACTATGAACCTCTGAGCTTTCCAGCCAGGAGCAGAAGCCATAGATATACCATATCTACCTTCCTCACCACCTTTAACGCCTTCCCTCGCTTCTTTCCCATCTCTGAGAATGATGTGATTGCTAACCAACCAACAAATAACCCCACCTCACCATAATGCTTTCTTTTCTCCCGCATGTTAACACCTCCCCGCCAGCTGAGTGATCCCTGCACACACCAAATTCTTGTTATTATTCTGCCTGTGCATTCACACCTTGTTGTATGAGCCGTGTTGATCGATTGCAGGTGCCCCTCACTATGAAACTGGCCAACAACCCACTCACAAATTTGCTCCACTTGTTAATATTAAAATCATATGGCCAATGCCTTCCTAAATTGGTTCAGGCTTGAGGTACTGCTGCTTCACAGTAGGAAGAGTGTTGCAACAGGCTTTCTGCAGGCCCTGCTATTTATGGTAAACACTCCACTTTGTTGAAATAACATAAAATTTTGAGATAAACCCATTCTAGCAAAGGAAACGTTAAAGTACCACCGTCCCTGCTTCACAGCACTACACTGAGTCGTGTTGCAGCTGCCTCGCGTGGCACGTTGAAGACCTGAGGACCACATGTTCTCTGCTTCGATGAAAATGGTAAGGAAAAGATTTGAAGTGCTCCTACTGGTTTGATTATCTTTGCTTTGTGAGCACGTAGTAGAGTCAGAATACAAGGAAACTTCTTTTCTTGTAGTTTTTTCTGGTTACAAAGCTGTCTAGACAGTGTCAGGCCAGAGTCGGCCTCTGATGGTTGTGGTCATGTGGACTCTATGACCCAAGACTGCAAGAAGGCTGCAGAGAGAGATGGAAATTCTGCAAGATAAAGACCAGCTTCAGTTCTCAAGATCCACTGGTTGCAGAACCTGGGATGGAGCATGAGAATATTTGCTGGTGCTGCTCCATTTAGGAAGCACAAGAGAGGGGAATCTCCCTTTAAACTCTCAGTCGCAAAACTTGCGGCTGATTTTTTTCTATGGGTTGACTAAAGGAGTGAAGCCAGTTTTCACCTTCCTGCACCATTTATTTCATTCTGCAGCATTTCTTTGCAGGTCCCAATACAGTCTCTTGGGAGTTCAGCCACCATCAGAACAAAATCAAAGTGCCTTAAAAGCCTTCAGACATAACACATTATCCCCAATATTTATGATGTGTGTGTACTCCTTTCATACTTTGCTGTCTGAAAATTATTTTAACAGGTGGATTGGCAACGATGCCTGACAGCCATTTGAACCCAGAACTTTGCTGGTATTTCAAGAGATAAGCACCAAGCTGTGTTTCATTTGCCTGCAGTGACACGGGGGACCAGGGGAGTTACAGAAATTCTCACACTCGCCAGAGAACCAGGCAGGAAACATGGTCACTCTCTGGTGCCAGAGCCTTCAGCCAGACCTGAGGAATTTGCCTATTTTCTGCCAATTCCTCTCATGGAACAGAAAAACAAAGTAGCATGAAACATGTCCCTGGGTGCTGGCACAGTCCTAGCAAGAGTCCCTTGCCAGCCCAGGCTGTTTTCTTACTTTAAAAAAGGTGACCACCCTATTTTTATCATTAAAATACGTATCTTTGTTATATAGGCTGATTAGCAGATTCTTAGCTGTTCTAGTTGTGCTCAGAAGATGCGGTGAGAAAGGCATTAAAGAGACCATGCAAAAGGAAAGCCTTTTTCTCCTGACATTTGGAGCGCACTGCAAGGTTATAAATTGCTCCGATCTTCAGCTTTTGCATTAAACTGCTTTGTGTAAGAATGTTTGAGGTTGAACTGTCAGACTGCAGACAGAAATAGTGGAAACAGGACTGCCCTAAGACACTAACGATTCACGGGAGCAAAGCTCTAGGCAAATAACCCATAGAATAGTGTTCAGCTGGTCAGAGAACACCGTTTCTGATCTACCATAGCTACTGTAAACCCATACCACAATTTTATCGTTGTGAGAGTCAGTGAAAGGCATCAGAACTATGAGATTTTCCTGGAAATCCTATTTACATGTCCAGAATAAAAAAAAACAGGAAGAGTGTGTGACTCTGCCACTAACAGTTACTTTAAAAAGAGAAGTTTACATGCCACCACAGTATGTTTATAAGGAATGTGTTTCAGAGAACGAGTGATATTGCATGCTCCAGGATATCCCATTAATCCTCCACAGATACACACTTCAAAGCTTTGACTCAGGTTTCCTCCATCTCCTTTTAAGATATTCAAGTTACGAGTATATACATTTAAGCATTCTGAATTTACTCTTTGCAGGAACCAGGATTGCAGGACAGATTCAGACCTGGCTTCAGATGGTTATTTTAACTCTAGATGCCAGACAGAAAAGCAAATGGAGAATGTGAGGAAGCACGAGCAGACACCAAACCATTCTCGGAACAAATCAGTTGAGGCTGAGAGCTACTAACATCATCATAAAACAAACCTATGCATCTTCCAGGGGGATTTTCCCAGAATAATTACATATTCTTGCCTAGTATTGCTTGGGAAGGCCACCCCACAAGTTGATGGTTTACGGTAGTTGAAGTGGGATTAGCCTTCATGAAAGACTCAGGAATACTTTTTCTCAGTGAAAGTTTACAATAATATTTTAAAGACTCTCAACCAACACCCATACTTAAGCTTTGAAAACAGATAATGCATTTTTAATGGGATTGCACATCTGACAAGGAATTTGACTAATTCCTCTGATAGCAGACAGCTTCCTCCTCATAATTCATCTCAAAAGGATCAAAAATCAAAACACTCTCTGCCATCTTTGGAATGGCCCCCCCGGCCCCAGCTGCCTGGAAAGGCTCAGATCAATTCCAGCAATTCAATGGCAGGAGAATAGAGCGACAGAGACCCGACCTCCCCACGCTCTGTTCCACCAAAACAAGGGCTTGAGTCAAGAGGAGAAACAGGCAAAAGCCCGTTGGGCTGACACTGAGCCCATTGTTTCACAGACACAGCCGGCAACAGGTTTTTTGGCTACCTGAGCCTTAAACGTAGCTACCAAAGTCTTAAAAGGGTGTTTGAGTCAGATAATGTCTTTCCTCTGGTGAACTAACAGTTGTGAAGCACTGGGAGGTGTCTGAATTCAAGGTGTTTCAAAAGGAAAGGCATGAGAGTTTTCATTAGCTTTTTTATTATTTTCCCTAACGAGGATTTGCTACTCACATTCATGGGGTTTGCCACACGCCAACGCCTTTCTCCAACGCAGGAGAGAAGTCAGGACTCTCCATGGCTGTGCCTTTAACACCGACCACAGCATAATCCTTTGTAGATGATCCACAGCACAAAACCTAGCAAGGTCTGTCAAGGCATTTTTAGCATTTGTTCTGTTAAAAAACAAGAAAAAAACCCTGAGGTATTAGGGTGCACTAATCTTTAGAAAGGTTAATTTATTCATAGAGATTTTGACAGAGATGTATGGCTAGGCTAGAGTCCCAGGCACTTCTTCCCAAGGGGAACTGCTAGTGTAGAGACGGCTTTTCTGACATAAGAGGAGAGAGGCTTCAGAAACAGACCCAAACTGCATTAACTTGGGGGCTCCCCTGCATTTAGAGCACTTCTATTTCTGTGAGCAGCAGCTGAAGCTGCTCCTGCTCCCACCAAACTTGAGCTGCCTGTTGATAGAGCAGGGGGGAGCCCTGTCCTCCTGGAGACCACAGTCCCATGGGAACTGCAGACGGGAAAAGCATCGCTACATCTTACAAAAGTGATAGCTAATGACCCTCTTTCCTCTTTTACAGCAGGCATCTTCCCTGCAAATTCAGAGCAGCGTGGGGTGGTGTTAGCCTGGGGTGGACAGCACATGATGAAGAGAAATCCATTCTTGGAGCTATGTCTATTCGGGCAGACCATGCTTCCATTTGATTCTTCAGAATAACGTTTTGGATTTCTAGCCAACATCTTGGATACCTGTTCTCAGACCAAAGTTTAGTAAAACTAGAAGTAATTTATTTTTTCTGGATATTTGGGATAAATCCATGGATGCTCCAATAAGAGACATCATGTTAAAATAAATTGTATCCTTGAATTAGAACATATTAGAAAGGAACAGGGGCATAATTTTAAGATACCTGATCATGTCCTATTTTTTTCCTGTGTTAGCAGTCTGCTCCCTAACTGCATAAAGATCACTTCTAGATTAGAAATTTTTTTACCTGTTTACACACTGGGCAGAGAGGATGTGGCAGAACCCAGCCAAATCTCATACCTGCAGAGGCCGCTGGGACCTGTCAGGAGACCATAGGAAGCCAGCCTGATAACTGATTTGGTTGCTTCTTTTTAATTTGCTTGGGGTCTGTGCAATTAAAACTAAAGTTTCCACCGCCTGTAGAAGGATAGAGCTAATTTGTGACTGCCCTCCAATTTCTGCAGCAATTCTTCAATGTCAGGAATACCTGCACTGTTTCTTTCAAGCTCTTGACCCACAAAGCAACTGAATCCTGCTAGTAGTTAGGTGTACCACATCACAGGCCATACTAGTACAAATGCAGCCAGCAGGTCCAGAAAAACACCCTTTTCCCTCTATTCCTACTGAGTCTGGAGCCCTGTGTCCAGTTTGTGGCTCAAAAAGCATTGACAGACTGGAGCAAGCCTAGCCACAAGCCCTCAAAATGACAGGGGCTGCAGAACATGATGCTGCTGATCAGAAGATATGGAGATGATGGGGCCAGGCTCTTCTTGGAGGTGCACAGCAAAAGGATGGGGGAAGGACAGGCTGGACAAGAAATGACTCCCCACATGGCATTGAGTCGAGCCCAGCTGGGAGTTCTGCCTTTTTTTTTTTGGTGACTATTTGTTCCCACAAAGAAAGGAAGGGTCTTGCCCAGCACTTGGCTGGACAAGGGTCTCAAGCTACCAGAGCACAAACTACACCTGAACGAAGAGCTCATCATCCTCCTCCTCCTCCTGTCGTACACACACAGACTAGTTTTCCCATCAGTATCTTATTTCCACTCACAACTTTTCACACCATCTCCCCCAGGGCTAAAATGAGAACTGGCTCCTCTGCAGCTGGTTTTGTTTGGTCCCCGGGTTTCCACCTGCATCTCCAGCACCACAGAGGACAAGGGACCAGTGTAGCCAGCATGAGCCAAAAGCAATAAGGCTCTGCTGACCATAGTTAGTTAACTGCTAGTTTAGATTATTAACCTCTTGCACTTAATGAGAGTCCTGAGGCTGCTTAAGCCACAAGACTAAATTTCTCCTAACCACAAACATGGAATCCTCATTAATATGAATCTGAGACACTTTCCCAGGAAGAAATAATTTGTAGAATGTAGAATCTACCCAGAAGCAAACGATGCTGGATTTAGAAGTATGTTTGAAACTTCTGCAGTTCAGTTTAATTTGTCCCCAAGGAGAGGGAGGAAGGTCTGGATCAAGAAATGTATTTTTATTTTTAATTGCCAGGTGTCACCAGACCTTAACAAGAAAGTTTTCTGATGTTTTCCCCAACACCCCCAAATACTTGTAATTATTTTCTGGGGAATTTTGCTTGAAAAATGATCTATTTCTAACTGAATTTAAGCTTGTGTTATGCAAACAGTAAACCAGCTTGTTTGAAAGTAATCTGTACCCAAGGGCGAGCAGAGGAATAAAAATAAATAAAGTATGAGAGGTTTTGCAAAACCACAGACACCGACAGGATTTTCCAGGTCTGAAGGAAGAAAATCTCATTCTGTGGACTCCCTTTTATATTTTTGGAAGTAAAATTTTTTTTAAGATGTGTTACAATTGATCTACGGATCGAGTTTCCCAACAATCAGCACCTGCTACCTCTGAAGCGGAGCGCGGCGGTGTCTAGCAGCATACAGCAAACTGGCTGGGGACAGGAAGCAAAATTTATTGCATTAATTTGAAACTACAGAAGGTAAGGGTTTAGCAACACATGACCACTCATTTTCAGTCAGTCGTTGGTCTTAGAACTACTCAGCGCAAAGCCAATGTTCCAGGAGATCCTTGATGGCCACGAGTGATCAAAGCCCCTGTGTTTATGCTGGATCCCCAAAACGCCACAGTTTGTAAGGCAGCTCCGGGGATGCTCTCTCGTCCTGGATCATCTCCCCCATTCCTCCAGTACCCACAGCAGTGGGTCCCAGCTCCACCCTGGCCAGACCCTTTGCCACGGAGCCTGTTGAGCAGAGAAAAGCTCTTGGCAGAGAAGAAGCTGCCACCCGAGCAGAGCTGGGCAGGTGGCACATCTCCTCCTCCTCCTCCAGGCGCCTTCATCTCAGCAGGGTGGTCGACCACACGATGGCTCCGCAGTAACAAGCGAGCCTTTCTCCCGGCTCGGATTTAGGCTGTAACAGAAACTGGGGGTTGTTTTCCCCAATTCTTCCCTCCATTGTCTGAAACACAAATCCCCTGCCTCCAGCCTCAAAGCGCAGCAGTGCTGGGTGAAACCTGAGGACTGCAGGAAGGTGGGGGCAGAAAGGCTGGGAGGGTCTTACCCTGGTCCCACCGAGAGAGCACCCTGTGGGAAACCACGGCTCAGAAAATCACATCCTCCGACAGCAACAACCCACCACAACCGCTTTAGAATCAACGTCCTGGAAAGCATCAGTGTGTAAGGCATTATCCCCTGGTGTCTGAGCTACTGTGCTGGCAAAAGCGTTTCGTAATGACAATCACACACCCCCTTCTCTCCCCCCACCCCAACACACACACTGGTTTGCATTACAGAAAACACGCTACAACAGAAAGCCAATTTCTCCCCGCTGCAATTGGGTTTGGACTTATTCCAAGCAGTCGCTATCTAACAATCTCCTTCCAGGAGTTCCCACTCGCTTCTCCTGTATCAATCTATTTTTATGTTGGTATCTTGTTTTAATCTTTTCTTTCACGTGGATGCGAGTGCAATACCGAGAGCAGATGGGGCTCATTTATGTGTATAGCGAGTCTCACTCATAATGCATTTAAAGAGCTTTCCCAGGTATGATTGTTTGGCTTCTGTAACATGTACAGAGTCCTTTTCATTAGATTTATTTCTGGCAGGTTTGGGTGAAATTTGAAGGATCAGCAGGGCATTTTTTCCTCTCTCTAATTTAACATCCCTTTTTTTGCAGTTTTAGTAGCAAAGGGATATTTTTCAGATATACATGAAAATGTTTTTCTGTAAGAAATGGCTTTTTGACCAAAATGAGTATTGAAATTTTGATTTGTAAAATAATTATTTCATTATTGCTTGGCTTGGAGATGTGGTGATTTCCCCCAAATATAAGATGACAATGTTTCTGCCAGCTCTACCCCCAGGGCTGGGGGGGGGTTCTCAGGCTCAGAGCAGCTGGCCCTCCCAGCTCAAATCCAAGTCAAGGAAGGCACAAAGGTAGCCCACGCAACTTCCATCCAACAATTACTACAACAATGCCCACTACCATGGGCATATGCAAAAAATGTTATTCCACAGTCTGTCATAAGGCTCACTCCACCAGCATGAATTTCCCTTCAAACCACACATCGTGCAGCACTGAATTCAAACAAGAACCCACAACACAATGGCAAGTAAAAATGGACTATGCAGGTTTCATTCCTGATGGTCATCACTAGCTCAAGTGACAAATAAATTCCACAGGCTTCCACCTCTTCCTGAAACACAAGAGCTTTTAGGGATCAGCAAGGATCAAGACAAGCCATTGAGAGCTGCCAAAGCATCCCAGCAATGGGAGCTGCTCAGCTTTCCTCCACAAAGCACTGCCACCCCTACAGCCACCCCAAAATACAGGAGGAGTTTAAGAGGGGTAAATGTCCTGCTGCAATCATTATTTTAGCATAAGTTAACCTCTTATCATGGAGCTACATCAGGCTTTCCCTCATTTATCAGATGGCAAAAGCTACTTCACATCGTCATTTCCAATAAGCAGTTTTCACTATCAAGGCATAAAATCCCCTTAGTGCAGTTCAGAGTTTATGAGTAGCTTAACATGCAAATAATCACAAGCACGGAGCAATCCCCTCTCTGACCATTCAGGTATTAGAGGGCCCAAAGACTAATTTTTACAGCATTTTTCCTTCCTTTTAATCTTGTCTTGTGGATGCACCTGATGAGTTACGTCAGGAAAAGACTGTCTCCTCTTACCTCATAAACAATTCACTTTGATTTGAAAGTACCTGTCCAAGAGCTCCATTGTGTGTAGAAGAGAGATTGAAAATATTTTAATTATTTTGAAAACTTGCATAAAACCTACTAAGAAACAGATCCCCTGCCAGACATCCCAGGGTCTGACCAACCACAGCATTTCACATATTCCCAACTATCTGAAGAGCTTAAGCAATGATATTGGAGGCTCATTTGGACCCATGTGTCTGAATAACAATTCTGATACCTCTGTAATTTTTCCTAGGTTTTCTCCCCTTTATATATATATTTTTTTTTTGACATTTTACACAGGACAGATGTTGTCACCAAGGCTGCTCATGTAAACAAGATATGGAGATGGTCTGGATTGGGTTACCTTGGTAAAATAGTTTAAAATAAATAAAAGGACGGTTGGTCTCTCTCGGATGAATTAGCTTGATTGGAACTGTCAGATTAAAAAGGCCTAAATAAACAGAGTTGTGCATCTACCCTTAATGGAGTTAAGGGCCCAGGACAAGTAGTAAAGATACACAAAATGAAAGCCTGGATGATGGAATTCATCCCTGCGCAGACAGGGCTGATACCTATGTAAGCATCTCCTAAACCTAAAGAGGGTCTTGGCTTTACAGAGACCATGGATTTAGTTCACAACACCCACTAAAAGCTGTGCTGATTCCTCTTCCCTGCTAGTAACTAATTTCATAGAAACATAAAAGCAGGAGTCAAAGATATCTAGAGAAGAGAGAAACCATCACTGCTTCCTGTAACTTCAGAGCTCCTGGACCAGTGTGAGACGGGACATTGCTCTAAAAACTCTGCTTTGGAGTGGTTAATTTAAGTCCTTAAAAATCTAATCTATTTACAGTGCTCTCACAGAGGCTCAACCTTCCACTTCTGTGCCCTAACACACTCCTCACTGCCTGCTCTGAACTGCTGGGCCATCTCTGATGTGGAGTTGCAGACAAGTCCTGGCACGGAGGCACCAGAGCACCAGTGATGGATGAGTCCTTCCTGTATTAAGTATCTCATGATGCTCCATAGTCACTTCAGGATGAAAGGCATGTAAGTGTAGATGTTTTCAGCTTTTCAGAAGGAAATGTAAAATTCAACAGAGCATTGTCCTCCAACTCCGACTGGGTCACTTAAAAGACCCCCAGTAATTGTGTTCTTGTGGTGCAATAACACAACACTGATAATTAAAAGACTCTGACTCTTTTTACATTTGTACTCTTTTTTACATTTGCCACCTTGAGCTGTTCAGACTGAAATTTTCAAAACCTGTTTCAGACTTCTTCCCCCCTAAAATAATCTAAAAGAGCTCCTATGTGGGTTGGATTGTTTGTACACAAATAAAATGTAAAGAAAAGCATATTGTCTTGCCATGCTAAATGTAATCTATAAATAGCATGGTCAAAAACATTGAGGAGGTTTAGTTATTAGAAATTACTGGATACTGTGACTCTCTTCCAGTTAACAGCTATGAATACAGTCCAGGAACAGAGGTACCTACACAAAGAATTTGGCCCTCAGCAAACATATATTATTGTAAAGTTGTCTAGAAAATAGATGCTGTTCAGACCAGAAATTACCTTAAATGACTGTTGAGTTGACTGGGTTACAATATTTTAAGGATCATAAAAATAAATATAGTTGTCCAAACAGTGAGATGCAGTGTATTGCCAAGTAAAACAGCGCTGCATGAAGGGGTGCTTACCCTGCGAAGCACTGGGCTGCCTGTAAACGACAAGAACCGGGATGAAGTGAGTCTTTGTTCGGTCTGTGTGTTTAAAAATTGACGAGTGCTCCGTGGTATCAATCATGCCTGTCAGACAGCACAAGTGCAGATCTGTTACACTTAAAGGGTTGTCAAACGAGACATGATTTAATTTGTCATTTTTTTCTCTCTCTCTCTTAGTGCAGCATGCACGTGCTCTTCATTACTCTTCATCATCAGGAAAATGAATACATTTTTTGTATAATTTTTTTTTTTTTCCTCCGAGAGGGTGGAGGGATGGTTGTTTACCAATGACCCAGCACTTGTGAAGAGATCATAAGCAGCTGTTCCCTACATGCCCTCACGATCTGAGAATTTAACTGAAGCCGTGGGAGGAGCGGGATGGGAGAAGGGGCTATTGGGGCCATTTTTTCAATAGACAAAGGCCCTGGTCCCACACAGCTCCGCAGGAGCAGAGCCTATGGAGCCTCTCCTGCATTCTATTCCTTCAGTAAATTTTCCTCTTCAAGGCACTCTACAAAAAATTCAACACGGTATCTTCATGTTATGTTTTTGGGAGCACAGTTGTCAGGGAGTTTTGCCCACTTCAGGACTGCAGGACTTAATGTAAAAACTTTCTGATTTCTATAACTCTGCAAGGTTGGTTTGCTTTGTTCTTGGGAGAAGCTTTACATGTTGCCATAATCCAGGAAGTAAAGTAGATATACAAAATATCAGAATGTTGTGGGAAAAGATTTACTCATTTGGAACTTGAATTAAGTACAGCACTGAACTGTTAAATCTCTGCCATGTCCCATCATGGTGTATCAGCAAGGTCATTTGCTGAAATTCTTCTAACATATGAACCTAGCAATACAAGTTTATTCATATTTTACCTGGTGACTCTTTGGTAGCCCTTAGGTCCAGAAAGCAGTAGATGCCACCTAGAACAGGCTGCCAAGAGAGGTCATGGAATCCCCTTCTCTGGAGATTTTCAAGACCTGCCTCAATGCAGTCCTGAGTGATGTGCTCTGGGCAACCCTTTTTAGCAGGGGAGTTGGACTGGAGGATCTCTAGAAGATCCCTTTCAACTCTGTCAAATCCACAAATCTATGATTTAATTCAGGACTGGGGGATAGAAATTGCATAGTCAGTAGCAGAGTGAAGCATCTCTACATTACAGAATGTCCACATGCTGATGCCCACTTTGAGAACCTGGAAGTTTGAAAGGACAGTCTTGGTTCACTACCAATCCCAGTGGCAATGTGTACTTTTAGGATGGAGATACTTGCAAGGATTAGGGTCAAAATCAGAGCTCTCAAGGTGGAAAGGTACCCTTTACAATCCTGAGAAGAAAAGGTATCTAAGCAGAGGGGCCTGGGCAAAATATGGTCAAATATGTTTGCCTGAAGCAAGAAAGAGCAGAAGATGCTGGACCATAAGCAGAACAAAAGCACACAAGCCACATCAGAGGAACAGCACAAGCACTGAGCTTCACCCTGGCTTTTCAACCCCAGAACTAAACCAACAGAACCTGAAATTAACATCTTGAAACTTGTTTTCAATTAAAATATGAAGAAAACACAAATTATAGAGAACATGGGGTTTTGTTGGTTTGGGTTTTTTTTCCATAGAAAATAAATGGAAGATTTACAAAAAAGGAATTTGAAGGGTTGAAGAAGGACGCTTTCAAGACTTCCTTGACTGTTACAAGTGAGCTATTGCCAATCCATAGAGGAAGAAAAAGAGGAAGACAAGGGGAAATCTCTCAGCTGTAGCCTTATATTTGGCCTGAACTACACCCTCTCCAAGCAGCCCGTCGGCAGGAGAGCAGATACACGACTCCACTAACAACCTAACAGAGCTCTTCAGAACTGGTACTCCTGGAGTCTCCAACAGCAGTGGGGAACCAAAAGGACAGTAGGCCTTAAGCACATACTTGATGGTTTTTCTGAACTGAGTCACAAATCCTGCTGTACCTATTCATGTGAATAGCCCCATTGAATTCAGCTGGGCTGCTTATGGGAATATGGAGAGAAAACTTTGTCTCTACTTTGGTAAACTAAACTTCAGGAACAGTCTGAGTATACCATAACAAAGACCCTAAATCCAGCAAGCATCATGAAAGGAGCTTATTTCATTACTAAATCAATTTATAAGTATAAACATAGAGTTATCTGGCTAAAATATGGATATTGCCTATTTGAAATACTGCACCTCAAACTTACTAAATGTCACCAATAGGCATCCCTTAAGGAAGCCAGCAGCGTGCTGCCTGTGGATGCCCCAACTATAAATCAAGAGATTTCCTGAAGTCCACTGGAATAGTGGAGAGTAGCCAAACTTACATGAAGTGCTATTTGTGTGCTATTAGTTGTGGGGCAGGAGGGGGAGGAGTGTGGGAAGGGAAAAGGAAAAGAAGGAAAACCACTTTCTTAATAGTTCCTACAATGTTTGGAAAACATTCATTCATAGCATCCATTTATCAGGCTTCCATGTAATGACTCCAGGCCAAAAAAAAAAAAAAAAGGAGGTGGTAGGCAGGGGGAGGAAATAGGGATACTAGGTTTTAACGGGGAAAAATTGGAATGTTGTCAATGTTTCCATTTAAAAGAAATACCGTAATTACAAAGTAATGTTTGTGTCGAGGTGCCATTCCGAGGTAGCAGATGATGTCAATTTGTTCTGCTCAGCGGTTTTACATCTGAACAATAGTCCAGTCTTACACAGAACTTTTAATATTTTATATTCCATCAACTGCAGCCTCCCACACCCCAGATGCATTTGTGTTCACTTTAAAAATGTCCACGGTGTCATTGCGATAGCTGGAAAAACCTGGCAGACATGGAGGCTGGGTCCTGGGGCAGCAAAACACAGGACCCCCAGTGACACCCCCAGCCGTGGCTGGAGCACATCATTCTGAGAAAGGGCTGCGGTGACATACTGATGTGATGGGTCTATTAAACGAGGGATGCTTAGGAAGAAAAACAATCCCCACTGCAAAGATTGCTCCACACAGTCCCAGTTCCAGCTGGGACCCAAACATCCCACAGTCATCTAGTGGCCGGGTGAGACCCTACAGGGGACTGCTCCCATTTTCCAACATGAGAAACGTAAAGGTACAGAGCAATTAGTCCCCAGTATCCAATTTCATCGTGAATTTGAAAAATGCAGCAGGAACTAAGAAATTGGAAACGAATCAGTGTGCGTACGCGAAGGTGAAGACAGAGGATGGTCACAAGCCATTATTAGAGCATTAGAGCTGTCACGAGCAACCTCCCCTGCGGAGTATTGATATTAGCTTAAATGCAAAAATTTTGCATCAACTGTCATCTGTGAGAAAGACAGATCTCGATGCAGCTAGAGCACAAATTCTTTTTCTCATATTTTAGTGTATCACGTTCGTGGTTGTCTTTTGATGTTTCTAGCTGAGAGAACATTTTCATAAAACAAAATAAAACAACAACAAAAAAATCTCTTTGGGAATCCCTGTTGGTGCGATGTTTTTGATTAGTGCTAATGTTTTTCTGGCCGGCTGTGAAAATGCATTTAACTATAATTGACTAGGCATTGTAATTCCAAAGCTTTATGAAACAAAAATCCACAGAGTGACAATCTGATACAGAAATCTGGCAAAAGATGATGTATCTTGCCCCTAAGAGACAAGTTTAATGGAATAAAAATATTGATCTAATATAGAAAGATTGGATATACATTTTCCTATAGCTTTCGGTATTATCAAGGGGGTAGGGTAGAAAATTCTTAACATGGAAACCTACTCATATTTGGAATAGTTTCCTCTTCAAGGAAATGGTGTAATTGTAATTTCAGCACTCACTGCACTGGAAACCAGACAAAGCACTGAAGAGTGCACCACCAAGAGCAGTGCTGCCCCGGCTGCCGGCACAAACCCATCGCCCCCATTCCATGATTTCCTCTTTCACTGAAACTGGAAGCAGAGGGAAGAGAGGCAGGAGGAGAAAAGGCAATTAATTCCCTCCCTAGGATCACAGTCACACTACTGCTGTATTCAGCCAGTCAGAGATGGACTAAAATAGTGTTTGCCATTTCCTGAAGAGCGCCTTTTTATGGTAGCCATACGGAAACCATGTGTTTGCTCTACCCAACCTCAGGAAAAGGCAAGCCTGGCTGATTCTCGTAGTGTAAATTTCAGAGAGGACTTTTAAATGATGCTCTAAATTGGATCTTCTTGTGGTAAAAAAGAAATCTGTCAAGAGAACTGAATTTTAATTTGTGAAACAAGGAGCTCAGCTGTACGGTCGTAACAACGACGCCATCAATTTGGTTCTAATAGTTGATACTAAACTGACAGGGGATGACGGAGACGCAACATGGCGCTGACTGGATGGCAAGAGCCGACTGTCCTACTGCATCACTTCAACCACAGCAAAAATAGTGGGTGATGATGATTTCTCCCTCTTTAGGTTTTGAAAGGGAAAGAAAGAAAAAAAAAAAGGAGACTGAAAAAAAGAACAACCCCAACGAACAGTGCGGATAAAGAAAAGAATCGCAGCATCGAATCAATTAATGCGAGTTCTTCCTAACTTCCATGCAAGCTTTGCCTTCAATTAGCATGATCTCACTGAACCCTCTTGTGTAGGCCTGGAGCAAAAGCAATGGAAACTTTCTCCCTTCTTGTTTTAATCTTTCACCAAGTCCTGACTTTCGCCTCCAGCCCGTCTAATTGAAACTAATCTTCGCGGGCGAGGCCTGTCTCTTTCCCTTAATCCCTCTCTAAGGAAGCTCACATGGTCCCAATTACAGCCACACCGGCCCCTTTTATTCCCCTCCTCGTCTCCTTCTGCCAGTTTCATTTTTTGAAAGTTTGCATTATTAACTCCATGCTTGCGAGTTCCTGTCTGTCACGGGGGCCTAGAGATGTTATCACTGGTTGCCGATGTATAAGGTTACCATGAAAGCATTTTATGGATTACATTTTGCAAAAAGGCGATAGAGGGCATGATAGCTAGTACAGTGGCGAGCTTTATAGGAGTTTATATCTGCAATAAATGAGAGGCCAAGGAAGTGTTTATCTTGGACTTAAGTGTATACCTGCTTAGTTATCTGGAGGCAGAGACAATAACAGCTATGAAGGGATCGCTCACATTTGCTACAAGGCTTTCACAGAGATGCTTATGAGATGGGCTTCTACCCTGGGAGGAAGGCTGGCCACAGAGACACAGCCAAAGAGCCCAGCTGAAGAATGTGTTTAACATTATGGAGTTAATGAGGTTATATGAAGGCAAAGATAGCACTCCCTGGTTCCCAAGCTGCCTCCTAATCCCAAGTCAAAGCCTACCCCACTAATACTGAAGCTCAAACAATTTATTGAAAATAGACAATTTTCTTATTTCCTTTCTCTTCCTTTTTTTTTTTTTTTACTTCCTTCTCATAACTTGCTGAGTCCCAGGCAATAGCTTCTGTGTTCCTCCAGTGCCATGATTTATTGCTTGCTTATACAGTTTCTGGTTCAAAGCTAGGTGCATAAATCCATCACGCTGGTTGCTCCCCTGAATACATTCATTTGAACTCCTCTGTTGTAGCCCTTAGAAAGGCTCTCAGCACCACCACAGCGACCTCCTTCCTCTCCCAAAGTTCACTCTGGATTTCTTTGAGCACTAGCACACACATCCCAAACTGACCCTTCCAACCTCACCTTCCTTCTTAAGCAGGACAGAGGTAGAAGAGAAGAGTCTTCCCTTGCACTGTCAGTGCAGATGGCATCAGCACTGGGCGAGCTGATGAGCAGCAGAAGGGAAGACAGGTGCAACCCCATTAAACCCTAGCTATGGTCTCAATAATCACCAGTGTTCTACAAATTAGGCTACAAGCAATCAAAACTACCAATGGCTGCCAGTAACCAGGAGCTGGAACAGATATTCATGTCACCAAAATATAGCTCAACTCTGGATCCACAAACCTGCCCTATTCCTTATTCAAGGCAGATGGCAGTTGAAGTCTCTCCTCTCTGTAGTGGAATAGCCGCAACTATCGAGGATATTCAGTTGCTTAAGTAAAGTAGTATTTCCTCATACTGTAAAGTAGTATTTCCTCATACTGTTTCCTTTCCCTTTGGAGAGGAAGGAAAAGCGAGGGGAAGAACCACATGTGGCAGATACTAATGACACCTCTTCAAAGAAAGGTTATACCAAAGCTCAGCTGGTTTAGCCCGTACATCCCCCTGGGATTCTTCTGCAGCTCACAAAAGAGAGGCTCCTTATCCTTGTCCTCAGACACCTGAGGTGGGGTCCCTAAATTACAAGGTACTTTATACAGTCCCAGAAAGGGTAAATGCTGCACAGGAGTTCTAGATTTTAGCTTTCTAGAGGAGACTTCTTTTTTTTTGCAAGGAAAGCCTCAAAATATGGAAAACACTAAATGTGCTAATAACTAGAAATCCAGAAATTCCTGAAGAAAACACTTGGGAAAAACCTTATCACATCTGTCAATCAAAATATCTTTTCTATATTTTAAAGCATTTAATTTTTTAACATTTTGAGCATTTTCAAAGTATCTTTACTTCATCTCACTAAAGTTTGAAAGCAGAAAGTCATTTAAACCAGAAAGATGACAATTGCATTTTTTAAAATGTCAAAATAACATATTTTGACGAACTCAGATCGTTTTTTCCAAAACACAATCCAAGTCAAGAATTTGTCAGAAACCTTTTCCACAAGGAAAACTGGCATTTTAAGGACGAAATAATAACTTGCACATCTGGATAACATATTCTTGGCCAACACTAACTCATGAACTGTGGTCCAGTTCGCGGCAGTTCCACCTGTAGAACCGCAGCAGCCTCACAGTCAGATCCTCAAGGAATCAGGCGCGGAGCAGACACCAGAGCTGTTTCAGCTACTCCTGTGCGAAACCCGCTCACTCTTTGGCTGTAAGTGCTCCTAATCTTTCTTTATAATGGAAATACAATACGTGCTTTGCTCCACTGTTGTTTTTCACTATGGAAATCTTCATGACTCATTTGTCATTACTTCAGTGTCTTTCACAAGACACTTGTAATAAATGCCTGAAAATCTCACCCTTCATTAACAAAGATGTTTCTGCCTTCTGTAGTTTTGAGTCAGGCTTGAAAATCCCACTCCCACAAGTTTAGAATAAGTTGATAAAACAATGAAATAATCAAGCTTCTTTTAAGTCTATCTGCTAGAGGTGCTGAGGTAGAATAATCTGGTGCAGTATTTTTAAAGTTTGTGCTACTAATACAGATTTTATAAAGAGAAAATATATCTATACACACATATGCATGCATGCATGGGATCCTTGCTGTCTCTCTTCTTTCTCCTGCAAGATTATATTGTCTTTGAACACATTTATGCCCTTCTCCTTCTTGGCCTAGAAAGCACAGTCAGCAAGAAACTCCACATTGCAACCCCTAGTTTGCTGCTGAACTTTTCACATGTGAGCTGAGAAGTGAAAACTCATAGCACAACATCATACATTTTATGGCACAGCAAGAACGGGTCATTCTTTTCCTTTGCCTGTGATATTTATGAGGACTTGGAGAATGATTAACTGAGGGGGATGGTGGAAATGAATCCTTCTAAACAGTGAAGCTTTGGATTCTCCAACCAAACGAATGGCTTTTATTCCAGATTTATGATCTCCTCACAGCCTGGCTGTGATGAGTAATGACCTATCTTCATATTATTAAAGAATTTATTATGACTATTTATCACCAAAGTAACATAACAAGATTTGAAGAGGTACACAAAAATGCCAGGAGAGCAGCCAACATTGTCTTAGCTGTTAAACTTGCCCAAATATCCACCTTTGCCAGCCCCACTTGGGCTCTGTGGTATCTGCTTCTGAACATATAGGAAAAAGTCCAGAGTCCAAAGAGGTTTGCATCTCCAAGGGAAGGAGGGACAGAGAATATAGTTGTATGCACAAACACATCTGGTTTTCCCTCTTTTTTTTTTCCAGGCCTAACAATGGGAAGGGAAAAGATCTACAAGATGGTATCTGTCAGCTAACAAGGCTATTTCCAGTGGAGAATAGACCCCTCTAATGTCTGAGTCAATGAGACCCTAGAGATGTTGCCTGCAGCAGAACGAACTTCCAGAAAACAGGAACAGTGATGCTGAGCGAATGGAGAGAACTCTGGACCTGAGGGATGCTCTCCGAGAATGTCCTAGGAGCCACTCAACATTCTTCACACCACTAACTTACTGTCAGAATTACAGCTGCCTTTGAGACTTTTCAGGTTGGCAGCTTGAGCATAGCATATAAAATATAAACCCACAGCATTTCTGCCCCTTTGCTAGCTGTGACCTAAGCACTAACGCCCTGGCTGCCCTCAGTGCCAGCTACCAGAAAGTCTCGCAGAGGAGTTTCAAAATTCACTCCCTCATATGATCTAACTGCTGAAAATATCGCTCCCAAAAGCAACGTGGTCCAGCAGAGCAACTACTCTACTCACAGAGAGTACAGCCCCTCCTGGGAGATGAGTTTTCCTCTTCGCAGGGGGTGACATTCTGATGGCAGCCCTGCCCCTGGAAGCAGGAGCAAGAATGGATTGCCTCCAGAGGCTCGGCGTGTGAGAGAGATCAGGCTGTTCCACTTTTGAAGCAGGCTGTCAGTAAATGTCATATTTTATTTTGCTTCCGAAAGACAAATATGGCAACGCACACTTTGTTAGCAGGCCAAAAGAATTATAACTGTATTTTGCTGAAAGCAATGTTGATTTGGATTTAGCCTAACACTGCTTGTAAAACTGAATTACATTGAATTTGCTCTAAACGGCTGTGACGTTAGGATCTTTACACACACGCTCTGCTGGCTGCAGTAAAACTGCAATTGATGCTCAGGGGAAAGGTAACTCCTCTCAAAAGCACAGGAAAGTCTCTATCTAGGTCTCAGGAGCCAGTGAAATAAGCGAGAAGAGAGAAGTCATAAGAAAATCTAGCTTCTAGATAGCCATAGATGATCCAATACCGGGTCGATCACAGAGACAGGGGGAATAACCTACATGTGTCCCTGGAATCCCATTCAGTCTCTGGCCAACAGACCCCAGAACCAAAACAGAACGTTGAGTTTCATAACACTTCCATTCCCCTGACACAAGAACTTAGTGCTGATGGCCCCCAGGTGCAGAGCACCAGACAAATTCCAGGCAATCCATCTGCCTGAGGGTGCAGAGCCCAAAGACTCTCCAGTGGGCACCACTGGAGCAAATACAGTAGTTGGAATTGAAAGAGGAACTCGGCGGGGCTGGACCAGACTCAAACATCTGATACCACTGGAGAGGCACCCGCGTGCTGAAGGCTTAGACATTTTTCCAGTGAAGTGTGACTGAGCAGAATTGCAAGAGGCAGACGCAAGATGTTTGCAAGATGCAAGACAACACAGAAGCCTTTGCACAGCACCCTCCTGCACTGCCATCACAGAGCACCAGGGACACAGGTTGTGGACAATTCTGGGCTTCCTTACTGGTAGGGAAATTCCTCCTGACCCATCTAGCATCCTGTTTCTAACAACGGGAAAGACCTCGTGCATAATTAAGGACTAACAAAATAGACAGCCACAGAAGAGGAACAGAGGTGTGCATGGCTGTGCTTGTCCTCCAGAAAGCAAAGACCTCACAGTGTTTATCATGTTCTGCTATAAATATCAGTCACAGTTTCCGTTTTCTTCAAAGAAAATAATGGGCAATGTGTGTATATACCTACAGAAACAGTTCCAAAATCATAATCACAGAATCATAGATACTATTTCATACATATTCTTTCCTTGAAAAAAACCAATAAAATTATAAACACCTGAAAGATGTTATTGCTGCTCCCTACATGGACTGCAGAAAGCCCCCACATTCCAGGGAGCTGAGCAGAGAAGCCCCCAAAACAGCACAGAGACAAGGAAGGTTTATGCTTTAAGGGCCCAGTTCTAAGACTATTGATAGCTCATGACGTTCTGACGGAGTTTAGATCACGTCTAACATCTGAGGCAGTGGTTCCTCTCTTTCCACAATGTATTTTTGTTCCATAATCCAAAGAGTTCCAGGAAACTTCACAAGGTCAAGCCCCAGTCTGAGCCAGAGCTTACTTCCAGGCCAGGATCCCAGCTCCACCAGCTTTGGGCTTCCCTGGTCACAGCATCTCAGCTCTTCTCACCAAGCTGTTGTCTTGACCTCTGATACTTTTTTCTTCAGGAAAAATGACCTAGTTACTAGGCAGAGCCTAGCTGTGGCAGCTAGCTCTGGTTTCACCATGGAGGTGGATGAGAGGGGTCACTAATAAAACAATGATGGTTTCTGTGTTCCCAGAACACAGTCTCAAGCCCAATATACCAATGCCAGGCTCCAAGTTCCCAAACCCCATCTGTGGCAATCATTAAATAAACTCTTAACGGTGTCTTCTGTAGCTTTTAATAGACTAGAGTACTTATACTGTCAGCTTTTACTGGGCAAGATGTAATTTTCCAATAAACACGACCTCTTCCAAAAAGCAGCACTTTCTGAACTTTTTCCAGAATCCAAAGGTTTTGGCTGCAGCTGCAGCAATGGGAATCAAATTATAAAAACAAAATCCCTCCTTTCACTCCATGCTTTCAAATGTTTTTCCAGGGCTGAAATGAGAGGCGCACTCACTATTTGTTTCTGCTTCTGTTGGCTTTTAAAAGCATAAGAGGGTAAAGGAGCTGGATGGCTGTAACTTTCACAGCTTGCTTATGTACACAGTGCCATAACCTTTGTGTCTTGCTGTGAGCAGCTGCACCGCAATTGTATTAGTCTGACTGACTGTAAACTGTGTGGTAATATGTAAAACATATTGTGAGTGATGATGACTAATTGGAGAACATCTTGCGAGACACTCTAAACGTGTGTAAAATGTCATCCAGCTGTAAGCTGCATTCTGTCCTGATGGGCTCTGCATTACCTACTGGGGCTCCAGGGCTCACCAGCAACTTTGCAGATGAAAGGCATAAGAAGCAGCATCCCCTGATTCAACCTCCTCCACCTTTAGTAACTGATAAACAACCAATGAAACTTAGGTACAAGTTCTGGTTTCCTAGAAGTAACGTAGAGCACCCTGGATAGAGAAGCCTGCTTGTCAGTGGGAAACAAGGATAAATCCGCTGCCCTTTCACTAGAAAAGAAAAGCACACATCAAAAAAATAAACCCTAACTGTCCCCATCATATTCTAAAATCTTGTCCCTGTGCTGTCACAGCAGGACTGAGCTCTGCCAGAAAGCTGTCATACTCCTGGGATTGCCATCACACTGCCAGGGTGACAGCACCTAGTTCAAAAAGCCAGCAGATCCTAGGTTTAAAAGAGAGAAGTCACCTACTGGAAGGAAGGTGTTAACTGCCTATTACAGGAACCAGGACTTGCACTGGATGAAATATTAGGTTTGCTCAATTGTCAGACCATTGGCCGCTCAGGCCGCCCTACATAAAACATTCTCTTCCAGCCACCATGGCAGGGAAAGTATTCCCCAGGTCAGAAAGCAGTTCAGTATTTATCTGTAAGGGCCTTTCTCTGCAGGTGATAAAGCTAAATAAATTTTGCAGAGGATTTCAAATTATCTCTCTAATTTTTTTTTATTTTTTTTTAAATTAGAGATTTCAAGCATAAAGGACTAAATGGTGTCTAGCAGTGAAATGGTACCTTCTAATGGCCACAGGAAGCAGATCAGCTCTTCTCTTAAATACCATCATGCAACATACTTTGGAATCAAAGTTCTTACACTTAGAAGAGATTAACTAGACTAGAACAACTATGCCAGTTTTAATGAGAAATATACTTTATAAAAGTGTAGCCATCCCATTGTGCTAATGTTGCCTGGATATGGGATATGCAAACAGCAACTGCCGTACAATCCATCCATGACTGGAGCACACAGTAGGCAAAGTATAACAGATCTGTGATCATTCAAGTGTCACAGCTTTTGTCTGGAGAAGACCCTAAACTCACAGCACTGAAAGCTGAAGTCATGTAGGATTCCACAAGAAATGGGAAGTCCTTGACAAAACAGAGCAATTGGTGTGTGAAGGAGACTCCTCGAGACTGTGGAGCAACGTCTCCAGACAGCTACACTGCAGATGCCCTCTGCCTTCACAGCATTTAAAAACCTTCCGCAAGGGATCCCCAACAATGTCTCCCATTGTTCTCTTCAGCTCACGCTGGACCAAAACAATAGGTTGGTTGTAGTCCCAATAAGCTGGAACGTATCTGCTATCTGGTGTGCGGGCAACGGGGAGGTTAGCTAAGGGTAAAAATAATTCTGTCCTCCTTGGTGCTGAAAACCCTTTCATTTGTCCTCATATTCAAGGCCCTAATTTAAACAGGGACCATCTCCTCCTGGAGGAGGATAGAATTTCAGCTGTATGGTCTAACTTGTCCATTATGCATTAAACACTGTCAAGATGATGCTAAGAAACCTCACTGTGACCACTGCCCCCCCGGGATCAGAACGAAAGCCACAGGGTTTTTGGAGATGACCGGTAACGAGCAGTGGAGTTTGCTTTCCCGTACCAGACCGTGGGCACAGACAGGACCCAAGGGAGCCTTGGCAAGAGGTTGGGAGGCTGCTGGTTGCCCCTCTGCAGCAGGGAGAGCCTCAGGTGGAGCACGGGGAGCCGAGCGCGGCCGCCTGCCAGTGACCTGCTGTTCACCTCCACCGCCGGGGCCTCAACAGAGCCGTTTTGTTCCTCCCCGTAGTGGAGGGCGTCCAAACAGCCAATGTTCAGTGAGGGCAGGAAGAGCGTTTGAAGCAAATTCTTGCAGAAATAAATGTGAATTTACTTAACTTACCATGTCTCCTGCTTTTCCCCTCAGCCCCCCTTTTCCTTCCTACTGCTGTTCCTCAATAGCATCCCTCTACTTTCCAAGTCATCCTTCACACTCACCACTGTGTGCCTCCTCTCTCCCTTTTGCCACCCACTGCCTGTTGCTTTATTTTCTTTTTCTAATTTCTTTCCCCTCCCTCCATCTCAGCACAGACTTCTTTCCAGGTGAGAATATTTTACTTAGTGATTCTATATAAAAAAAAAAGACACACCACCACCACACAACACTGTAAAAGACCCAACTCTTGCTGCTTTTAGCTCCTTGGAACACACTCACATAAACCAGTCAAGCAAAAGGGCTGGGGCACCAGCAGAATCAAACCTGCATGGAAGTATTTGTTTTCTGGGTTCTTTCTTCCACATGGATCTGAGGTTTTATAGCTTGGTCAGACACACAGATTTTGTCAAAAGTTTCAGCATCCTGCATTAATCTGGGACTTTGCACATCTGTGTTTACCTGCTAATTCAGTTTCCCTTTAGAGCAAGTTTCTGCCTCTCGAGTGATGGACCACAGCAAGAACACTAGGAAACACAAAGCTTCAGAATCCAAAATAACTTTCAACAATGATCTTGTGTTTTTAAGCCAACCTCATCATTTTGGGGCTAAGTCCATTTTTATTTTTTTTTTAAGGCTCCTTGGTAGGTAATTATACTAATGTTTGACGCTCCGAACTGGTGTATTACAGAACACCAAGTGCTAAAAGCCAGATATCCCCATTTCCCAGAGAGTGGGCCCAATGGGTCAGCTCCTGGTGTGAAGGCCAACACAGCTCCCAGCTGAAATTTGCTCTCAGGCACCTCAGTCACCCACTGGGTGCTGGGAAGAGTTAAATACTCTCCTGTTGAAGCTCACCCAACTCCGTTGCAAGGCAGCTATCTTCTGAATAACACGCAGGTTGTTGTTACTATGCTACACTAATAGCTGGTATTAAATTTTAATATAGTGATTATAGAGGAGAAAAATTGTACTTCAGATTAGAAAGGTATTAAAGAGCTTGGGAAAAAAATAATCTTTATTTTGAAAGAAACATTTATCAGGTAGTTCATAGGACATTTATTCTCCACAGCACTCAGGCAGCGTGTTCAGAATGGGGGAAGGCTCCCTGTTAAGAAGAATAGGAGATTCAGTAACATCTTCCCTTCACTTCTGTTCATCTCAACAAGCTGGACTGGATGTATGTTTCCAAACCCAAAAAAAGGACCTAATCCAAAGGGCCTGGTCAGCCATTCCTCCCAGTGTATTACTGTAAGAAACAGTGAGTCTATTGACTAGGGATTCTCTGTAACTAACCCTTCCATTCAGATACTGATGAAAAATAAACAAACAAAAAAATCCCAACAACCTTCTTTTGGCAAATCACTTGCAAAGCCAACACAAGCCAGGGTTCAGCTGGATCCCAGAGTCACAGCTCGCTTGTCTCCACAGGGATTTTTATGGTGTCCAGTTCTCCTCCAGACTACCTGGAAGGCTTCATATTTTCCAGAGGGAGGAGTTGATACGGTTGCACTGGGACAGCATTGGAACCATTGATCCCAGAGGCCCAGGTTCTCCAGCAGCAGAAGGAAACAAAGAAACCAGTGTTTTCTGGGAATGAGATGGAAGAAAAATAATTTTGGCTGAAACAGCCCTTTCCAGTGAAAACGTTTTTCGTCTGAAAACTCCCAACCAAGTCTACTGATGGGAAAAATATAAATATCTTGTCCCATTGCTCTGAATTATCCTGAGTGACTGCCCTGTCCTGACCCAGGGCACAGCTGAGCAAGGAGTATTAGAGGGATGTTCTTTCCCTTGGATGCCTCGTGGCCAGTTTGCAAGAAGCAGCTCTTCTCAAGCAAAGCTAGTTACAACAACATTTCTTAGAAATATTTCAGCAGAAGATTCCAAAGGTCTTTTGAAATTACTTTAGTTTTCTATTACACAACGTGAAGAAATAGAGATGAAACGGGAAGGAAACAGGATCACGAAAACACAGACACAGATGGAGCCAAAACAGGTTTTGTTTTGTGGGAAGTTTTCTCTGCCTTTTCTTTACCCTATTTTCAAACAGAAAGGACTGAGCATTTCCTGAAGTGACAAGTCCAAGCCCTGCTCCGGCTTCTTTATATATCCAGGCATTCATAAAAGGCAGAAAATAATTCTTAGTGTTAATTGCCAATAGCTGCTTTGCTGCCTTAACTTCTTGTTTCCTTCAGGTGCACCTTGAAGACATATCAAACACACGCCGAGCGCCTGAATAAGCTTACGTCTCTGGGCTTTCATTAGCAGAAAAGCCACAGTTAATTTCCTAAAGAAAAAAGGAAATTGAAGGGTTGGTTTTAATCTTGTCCCGGCCTGAGTGAATCCAAGAGCTGGAGCAAATGGTATCCCCGTAAATCTAACAGCAGCCACAGTGAAACATTATCCCGTGCCTTTTTTAGGAAGTACTTAGTGTAAGAAGTAGCAGAAATGGTTAGTGGAAACAGACCCTCGCCTCAGCGCTGCAGCCATTCCTTGATGCTGTGACCCTACCAGATGTGTCCCTTTCAGAGGCAGCACCAGGGCCCGATAAGGACCCTCACCATGGAATCAATCAGTCCCCATTTTCTTAACCCCTCACGTGCCTGTGCACGGGGACTGTGCAGCACCTAAGGATTTCTGGGGCCATTCAGGGCTGAGAAAGGTGCTGTCAGACCTGCCTTGCTCACTGCAGCCCTGGTCAGAGAACAGAAACCCAACCAACCTGTGAGACATCGGCAACTCTGTAAGGTGTCCTTTGAGCCTGGGTGGAAAAAGCTGTATCCATGAGCTTAAAGTTGGTGCTTAGAACTGAAGGGCTTGGTAACACCACTGAAAGGAAAACCCATACCCCAGCCTGTGCTTTTCACCAAAGCAATGGCTTCACAAAGCCCCCGCTAGGGTTCAGAGCCCCAGGTCCCCCACTCTGACTGTGGTTTCACACCATCTCTGGCTGCAGGCCTTCAGACACACTCAATTTCCCACACCTCATCACGAGTGATTCCTGGGGTAGCTCTACACACACCGCTCCACGTTGAATTTTCTATCTGTTTTCTTTCAAACTGGCCCATTGTGACTTCTGGGCTTTAGCAGCACAGCCTGGCATTGCTCGAGGCAGAGCTAGTGTTCCAGAGAGCTCTCCATGCAACCTTCCCTGCTGATCCTGGTTATCCCTGATTATCAGTGCCTGATTTCCCCTGGTTATCAGTGCCTGAACTGGTCAGGAATCATTTGGGACACAGAGGATACCTGACTGCTGCCAGCCCTGAGAGAAGAGAAGCCACCACGGTTAATGAGGTGGACGAACAAACTGGAACACAAAGTGAAACGGGGGAAATCTGGAACAAAACCTTGGGAAAGGCCCTTGGGAAGAAATGCACCTTTTGGGGAGCAAGAGGAAACACTAGTATCTGAATCACCAATAACTAGCAGGAAAACTACTGTGCTCTCTCTGCCCACCTGTGCCTGAGCAACATTATTTCAAGCTTCCTTGTGTTGTGTTTTTTATTTAATTTTCCAGCGAACACACTCTTTTATCATCCAGAACCGTGAAAGTAAATTAAGAAGAAATGGTTTTCTTTCAATTAGACTCACAGTTGCTTTGAGTAACTGCCTATAATTCTATTTAATGAAAAAATAAAATCATTATTCCAGTTCTCCCCGTGCCCTGTGACAAGCACACAGACGGGCCCCATTAGCAAGCACTGTAGATTTACTTAATTAGAAAAATATTTTGTTTTCTCCAATTCTTAAAAAAGGAGAGAGAGAAAAAAAGAAGCAAAAAAGAAACCTCCAGGCACAATATTAATCTAACCTGTTACCTGGTGCTTAATAACTTATAAACTAAAGGCATCTATCAATCTATGATTTACTTTTCCCTTTGATCTGCTCTAGCATTTGGTGCACAGTCTGCTCAGCAGGCTGGTGCTGCCTTGCCCTCACTGCTCCGCTTCCAAACACAAGGTCCCCTACCCCTGCCTAAGCAGAAATGGGCTTTTGGAGAGACAGGACCCTGACTGGGGGGTGCAGCACACGATGCTCCCCTGTCCCGCCCTTGGCTAACAGACAGGAGACCTCAAGGACATGATCTGAAGTTGGGACTGCCTTGACAGTCAGCGTTTTCAGGATCCAGATTTAACTGTTCGAGAACAAGTACCTTGCTTTTTAGTTCTTTTGTTGACCTCAGCAGCATCTCCACAGCAGAATATCTAAGGGGCAATTAAATCACATCGACCAGAAACAACAGCCCCGCTGTGCCAAGCACTGTGTGCTCTTCACACAGGGACAGTTCAAACGAGGACACTCTCTGGCAGGGGAGACTAAACACCACATTTCCAACAACGACAGGTCTCCATCATGGAGCTTCTGCTGGGCTACTGGTAAAAGAAAGCAGAAAGTCCACAGACCCTTCAGTACGACTGCGTGCTTGGCACTAGGTATCAGAGTTCTCCTGGCATTTATGGGTTACTTTAAACAATGCACTTTCGTTTTATCTGCATCTTGCTTTTTTTATGATTATTATTCTGCTGTAGCATGAATGCCTCCAAGAAGAGGAAGTTTCAGTTAGGATGCTGAAACCCTAAGCTGTAGTTTTATGGCTTTAAATTAACATATAGAGATTCGCTCCAGGTACCGTAACAAAATCAACATCCAGCCATGCTATCTGATTACACGAGCTGATAAAGGATCCATGAAACATAGCACAGGAAGCGCTCTCTTTGCTGGCTGCCGTTCCGCAGGGCAGTGCCCCTCACGAGGAAATGATGGGGGCCAGTGGCAGAGGAGATAAAACACATCGAGCTGGATCCTCAGCTGGTGTAAATCAGCCATGCTTCACTGGCTGGGCCATCCCTTGAGCCGTGCTGGGACTTGAGACTTGGTTGCCACTCTTGGCTCATGCAACAACTCATTCCCCTTTCAGAATTTGCTGTCTTTTCTTTGGGAAAATTACACACTAACCTACAAGTACTGTAATTTCTCAGCTGTACCCTTCTTCTGACATCATTGTCTCAGTTGGTAAACTACCCAAACAGATGTCTTCTCAGTTGCAAAGCATGTGAAAAGTTTTCTCAAGGTATCTGAGGAAAAGAGATGAATTGCCAGCATCTCATATGGCTATTAAGAGATAAAGTAAATCACCAAATACTTTATGCAAGTTTCCTCCTTTTTCAGGAGAGCCCTGAACTATATGGACTATATATGGACTATATATAGCAGGGAGCAGCTAGTTTTGTCTCCAGACACACTCAGCTCTGGGCTTCTGCAGTCTCAAAAACACAACAGGACTGTCAAAGTGAGACCTGGGTTATCTTCTTGGTTCAACAGGCAACTACTACACAAGGTGGATAGTATCTCTGGGGTCAAAGCTACACAAACAAACTCTCAGAACCCAAAAGATGGTTTTACTGTTGTCAGTGGCCAAGCTGACTTGAACAGGGCTGAACCCAGCATTCAGCATGGAGTTATTTGGGGCTGCGCTTCATTTTTGGGAAGCAGGACAGTTGCAAACACAAAACCCAAGGCACTCTAGAGGGCATTAGTGGTGTTCAGCATTATTATAAGTTACACAAGCTCTTAAGAAGAAAAATTTTTTCCTAAATTCCTAGTCCTGGTTTGAAAGGAAGCTGGTCCTGTAGTGTAAGATCTGACAGCTTCCAGAGCCAGAAACACAACTCCCCTCAGCTCCACAGAGTTTACTCAACTTCACCCTCCAGCACAACTCAAAGCCTGCCCTGCCTGAGGTGGGAATTTTCAGAGTTTTGCCCACCCTGACAAATTATCTTGAATTAATAAGGGCTAGTGATGTACCAGCAGATAAACTCAAAAACACAAAATCCAAATCTTTGACGGGGGGGGGGAATAAGAGAGAAATAAAGAAAAAGTCAATATGTTTCAGCCCCCCACCATTAACTCCTTCATTCTGTCTATAACAGTCGGGACTTTGCAAGCAGTCACTCAAGGTAAATTCTGCATGCTGAACTCACAAGCCTCACAAGGTAGTGGCTTCCTGCTTTTGTGTTAGCCCCAGTTGATCACACAAAATAAAAAATAATTTACAAATTTCCAAAGATGCCAATGTCTATCCTTACAAACAGTGCACTGGTTCCCTCTGCTGGTGATGGTTTGTCACGGCAGAAGGACAGGCACTGTATTATCAATAACGAGAGTTGCATCAAGGTTGTAGCACCTTTTAAGTTTAATTTCGTACAAGCATATATTTCTTTACACATCATGACAACGACCATCTTTATCATGAAGGAGAGAATTCACAGATACCTGTGGAATAAGGAGGCCAGCCTGATTTTGGATCAAACCTGTGACTAAAAGAGTTTTGTCATATTCCCAATCTCCCATCACAGATGTTTTTTGGACAGACCACAGACAGTATTCTATCCTGGAGCAGGATCAACAATACCCAAACCATCCCAAATCTAACCCATTCCTAAAGTTACTGGTGGCAGACATTCCATAACCTCCTTGGACAATGTGTTCTCATGTTACAACAAAACTATTGCCTTTCATCAGATGATTGATTCTCGATCAAGAGAGAAGTGCTCTTGGCAAACTAATGTGGAATAACTCCCAGACAACCACAATTAATGCTATTCAGGAAGCCAAGCTCAGCCCTCATGTCCCAAATGGTGACAATGGTCCAAACAGTTTGCCTGAAGCAGGGAATACAAGGGGAATCAAATCAAATCACAGCAACGAGGGCCTGGAAACAACAGATTAAAAAGGTTTGCGATTGAAACTAGACCTGTGGCATTTTGGTTGACCATGCTGGAATTTGGGCTTTCCTAGTATCTATTTGGTACCAGACAGGGAGGAGAAGGGCAGTTCCCCTCAGAACACTGACAGAGCCTCCTGCAGAAACACCACCAGCTTGTGATAGGGAGCACAGATACCTGGAGCAGAGTGTGCACACGTGTGATGTGCATGTGTGCACGCACAAGTGTGTCACCCCCATGGCCCAGGCACAAGCCCCAGTGCTGCACCAGGGAACAGCAGTGAAAAAAAACATGCTCATCTGACTTCATTAATCTAACTCTTGCTCGTGTATCAAAGTGCAGCACGTTTTCTTGTAAAAATGATTAAGCTGCTAATTAAGCTGTTTATAACTTGTTTCCCTGGTTGCTAATGATAATTAACATGCAAATTAGCTGAGGGAAGAGAGGCACAGGGGTCCTCAGTTCATTACCAAGTTAATTACTGTTTGCATACTTAAACATAACAGTTATAAATGGTGGCATTTAATGTAATGGCCAAGATGATAATTATACCAACGACATTTTGAAAAGTCATTTCACTGTGTGCTATTTTTCTGGGTGATTAATGTTTCCATGGCTGGTTGATAAACTTAGTTCAAACCAGTACAAGTTGGAAACTCAGTGTAACCAAACAAGTTATCCCTTAACAATGTTTTCTCATCCCTGTTTGTTTGCAAAGTAGGGAAGTAACAAGAGAAAATAAAAACAGTTAAGTTTCAATATTAACAGATAAAGCGGGCTGGTTAACACCGTCTGTTTAATTTGAGTTGGCAGTGTCTCTACTGAGATGCTGGAACAGCTTCCTTCTTTATAGCTCAGGGCTTGTTCTTCATACTACAGCAGTGCTGGGAGACTCCTCCTGAGATTTCAGCCCAGACTCATCATACCACACAACATCCTTGGCCTCAAAAGCTTATATCCTAAATAAACATAGCAAACAATATAGCACAAACCCGAAATTTGATAACAGCCATTTTGCACTGGGAAGAAAGGAAGCAGAGAGCCTGGTTGTTTTTTTGGACCACCACTTGCTTGGTGTATTGAGGACTTTGTTCAAGCAAACCTGTTCTGATGACTCCCTCGCTGAACACCAGCCTGGCTGGCTAACTATTAGGGTGGAAGAGATGTGAAATCTAGTGTAGGGTGAAGTGTTTGTTATTGAGAGACAAGCCTTGGTCCCCAGTTATACATGGCACAACTGCTATTGATTTCAGCACTTTCCATGTAGAAAATCTCATACTTGCAAAGCTGGGCTGGGAAAAGGTAGTGAAATAACTGAGAGCAGGAGATTTCAGCCAGAAATTTCGGTCCTGGGGCCTTTGTATCAGAAGGGAGGAGAGGTGTTGGCTCATGAGTGTCAGGGCAACACAGAGGATACTTTAAGGCATAGACTTGGTACGCACGCTCTGGAGGTGGACTAACTTCTGACTGTTTTAAGGGAATTTTTCCTTCTTAGGTCTCAGACAATGCAACATTTGGCTTTTCCTCTCCAGTTAAGACAATTGTTTTTCAATTAAACACTAGCTTAAAGGTAATTATTACAGAGGGTCATACACACCAAACCTACAGGAGCAGACAAGGAAAACTGAAACCTTGCAGAAGGCTGAACCCCTCAAAGGTATTCAAGGACCACATGCAGGTTCAGCCACTAAACTTCAAACTTACTATTACTCCTTAGAAACACTTCAGTCACATCATGAACCTTTTGTTCAAAATCAAGCACACCTATCTGTCTGTGGAGTAAGCAGATCCACTTTACTGCCTCATACAGAGAGCTGCTTCAGGACTCCCAGCACAAGAACTGATTAAATTATGTGATTGCACCGCCGAATCCCACAGTTAAATTATAGACAGTAACTGAGACAGCAAAGTATGTGTGTGGTGACCTTTGGGGAGTTTCTGCTGTTACTTCTTTAATCTCTAGAAAATAAACAAAGGGATTATTTCTTCCTCTAATGGAGCAACAACCTTCTTCTTGTAATCTTGCTCAAGTGCATCTTAATCCTACTTTTTATCAAGGCGCCCTGCAGTCCTTTCTATTATCATCCCTATTGGGGTGAACACTGATGAAAACAGTCCAGTGCATCAAGAGATCATTTTGGCTTTATGGGACCATATACCTTTATGCACTCAGAGAGCACCAGGCCGTTTAACGTATTAACACATCTGTATCTAAGGCAGGTCAAACCAAGTGAAAAATTAAGATAGTCACTTCCCCATTGCCTTACTGAGGAGCCTGAGCGAAGGGGCAAATTTTGCAATATTCATCCAAGTCCAGAGTAACTGGGTCAGACCACACAATGACAAGGCTCACACTTCTTCCCTGACCTACACCACCTCTCACCCACATGTTTCTGAGCTCTTTACAAACACTGATTTCACCACATTACAGTTTCCCTAGGATGCATTGCACTTCTGCAACTATCTGGGGTGCAGAAAGGTTTGAGCAAACAGCAGTCTATCATAGCATACAAAGACAGCATGTAGAAGGCTGGCTGAGAACGTGAGCATCCAGAAAAGAAATGTCTCCGGTACACTTTCCTACTGGACAACATTAGGAAGTAGATCTGTAAATAACAAAGCATAGAGATCGCTGCTTAAAATCTGCTGTTATAACCCAAAGAAGCAGCAGCAGCAGCTGTGGTCATGGGATACAGTGCCAGAGGTGCAGATTTACCTCACCAGAGAAGAATATCCCCACTCAGCTTGACAACAGAGTCACCAGCAGCCTAACTCTCCTGGCAGACCATGGGTGTGGAACTAAATACGCTTAGGGATGAAATTCCATCATGGGGCTTAGTGGCTCATCACCAGAGCTTCTTGACTTCAGCGCTGTGGGCAGTCACTCACACAGCCTGTATAATTCAGCACAAGCCATCGTCCTTCCCTAGCCCGCATGCTTCCACCAGCCTCAAAGAGAGCAGGATCCGGCATCTGCTCCTCAACCCAGGTACAGCCCAGAGTGAAGAAACTTAGTCAAATAAATCAAAGATATTTTTAACTAACTCTCTATTCCATTACTCTCCTTCCTACCAAGGAAAGTTCATTTTCTTCTTTTTAAGTAGAGTTTTCTGTACCAAATGCACATATTACTGGTTTGTCACCCTAAGTCCTAGCTACAGGTAGCATTTTAAAACCCTAAGGGAAGGGACATGTTAGACACAGTGTAGGCACCAAGATGCTTTAAAAGAAAAAAGTGCAAGATTTCTCAGCCATGTCTCTTCAAAAATGATTACTGCAGACATGTTTTAGTGTATCTCCTGCTTTGCAAAGCTCCCCACTTGTTGTGCGGTGTTTACTCCCTGACCACCCACCTCCCTTTAAAAATTTATCAGTAATCAAAGACATCATGAGGAGCTATTGTGGTATACTTAATATTTCATGAGTGTGTAGCATACTTAATATTTAATGTTTAGATAAACATCTCCACACTTCCCCCCCAACACAAACGTTTTTATGATCCTAGAAACAGGGCTTGCCATATCTGCCCCACAGGACAGACAGTGAATTTTCTGGTGGCTTGGGAAAAATGTCAGGAGCCAGAGCCTCTAAGCTACATTGCTGGTTCTACTGCTTAATAGCAACAGGTTTTCACACTGGGTTCTATTCATACACCTCAGGTATCACACCAGGCCAGAGTCCTTTCCACCAGAAAGATACTCCTTTTTTCCATCAGCCTTAAACTCCTGTAGATGCTGTTCCTCTTATTCCTTTGAGGACCGAAGTTAGGAACCTAAATTAATCTAAGCTTAAGTTTGATGAACAACTTTAAATTGGCTGGATTCATACCACCCGTTATATAATCTTAAGTCAACAAAATTATTTCTTCACGTTGGTGCTACCTTTCCACATACAGGTTGTGACAACATCCCTTCAACCATCCACATACAGCAATGAGCACACCAGATTCTTAACTAAACTGGGACTCTTTATGCTAGAAATGATGAATGGAGGACACAGGCATCCTCCATGTTCTGTGTATCTACAAGGCAAAATGTGGCTGGAAGCAACTTCCACACCACTCAGTCATGCTGCAAAGTCAAATTATGGGTAATGATTTTCACAGCCTGGATCACAATCCATTGAAGGCACCAGACTCGTTTTTATTCCCACAAGCTGTGCTTGAACCTCGGCGGAGGGGCCAAGAGGCACAGGCGTTTGATCAGCCCAGCTCCTTTTAATGTGATTTCTATTTCAGAACCGTTCCTTTTTATGCCCCCAAGTCCTTCTTGGTAATATCACCTGTGGTCTGATGTGACAGCAATGCTAAATTATATCATGGTGGCTAATTAGGGTAATTAAAGTGAAAGTAATCAAATCAAAGCAATAGGCAAACTCTTTAATAAAATGGCAAAAAGTCTCTATTAATCATAAAGGGTTTTCCTCTTTTGAATGTCAAAGAACATGGATAAGGAGAAGGCTGGACTTCAGAAATGGCCCTGGAACATCACGGCTCTAAACACCCCCAAAGCCACAAGCGATTTACCCCTAAAAACATTTGTTACTACTTAAAAAAATAAGGTTAAAATCACAGGCTACACCACACGCGGACTTTGCTACTTTTGGTAGCTAATTCATTCACTTCCTCTAGTCCCGTCGAGGGGACAGGGGTCCGGTTCACCCTCCCTGAGGTAACGGTTCCTTTCCCGCCCTCCCTCCCAGCGCCATGCGCCCTGCGGCGGGACGGCCTGTCCGGGGCCGCTCCGCCGGGCCCAACGGCGGCGGGGCCGGGGACGCGGCGCCGAAACGACGGTCCGAGCCGCGGGTTCCTTCACGGGCCGCGGGGCGAGGCAGCCCCCGGCGCCGGCGGACGGCACGGCTCCCCGCCGCCGCGCAGGCCTGAGGCGGCTGCCCGCTCCCCCCACAATGTTTGCGGTCTCCAGGCAACGGGACGCCCGGCCCCCGCTGCCCGGCCCCCGCTCCCCGTCCCGTCCGTGGCTACCATCGCCTCACCTCAGCTCGCCTCACGTAGCCTCAGCTCATCCCGGCTCGCCTCGGGAGCTCCCCGGCGGGAGAAGGCCACGCTGGGCCCCCTCGCAACGAACCCCACTGAGGCCCCGCTCTCAGGTATTTGTGCTCTCCGCCGCGCAGCCGCGCCCCGCCGGCCATCTCCGGCGCTCCGAAGGGGCCCGCATCGGCAGGGATAGGCCCCAGGTGTGTGAGGGCAGGCTCTGGAGCTCAGGTGCTGCCCTAGCCCTAAATCTCGTCAATCTCACTGACTTCTGTGGTGGAAATAGGGAGAAGGTGCACGTTTTCTTCTACCTTTCCTGCCTCACCAAGGCAAAGGAGGAAAAGCAAATGGTGGGCAAAGTATCAGGGTGCTGTTCTGTCTCCTCCATGTCCACCGCCAGCACGAGCATACTATCTAATGACTAAAAATGTATCAAACCGACATCTCAGCCAGGGAGGACAAAGCACAGAGGGCCCCATGGCTCCACATCAATGGGACAGGGAACAATGACAAAGGTTGTGTGGCTGCTTTCTAGCCAATGTTACGTGGCAGTGGACTAAGAACCTCTGTGGTGTTTCTTCTCCCTGATAAGCCTGTCAGTGACAAACGCTGACTTTTCACAGGACCTAGGCTTGCTTGTGGCTGTCAGTAGGAAAGCTGCCCCCCCAAGCAAAAAAACCTGTGTTCCACAGCCCCTCACGTTGTTGATCTTCTGTTTTGCAGGCAGGAACCACATTGCATGTGTGATGCTGCTTGGAGAAGATAAAAGTGCAGAAAATGTCACCTCAGGAGCTTGCTGCACTGCTCTGCAAAGAAGGGGACCACCATCTTGTCCAGCAGGAGTTACCAATAGCCACTGCTTTCTACACAGCTGCCTTCAGCTGCAGTGCCCCCACAGCAGTCCAGAAAGTGAACACCTTAGACAAAGGGCTCTGGGAGAAAGTGATAGCCACCCTGGAGATGTGGTGCAAAGGCAAGAGTCAAATTCCCAAGATCCAGAGCAAGAACTTGGCTGTTGTCTCCCTCAGTGTGGGAATAGCTGCCATCTTTCTCTCCACCTTAAGTCCCGAAAATGTGGTGTCCACGGTATATAAACTGGAGACCTTGCTCAGGCGAGGATGCTCTGAGGAGGTGGTGAGTAAATGCAATAGCCTGCTCAAGGCCAACCCAGAGTGTTCAGTGGAACTGCTGCTGCTAAGGGCGCTGGCATACGTGCTGTCAGGAACACAACTTAAGAAGGGAGTTGCAGACTATGTCCAGGCCTTTGTGATGGATCGGGCTGAGGCAGTGGGCTATGTGTGTACCAGGCAAAGGGAACACCTGCCACAGGTCATCCAAGCCTTCTCTAATTATCTCTCAACATACCAGAAAGAAAGCCCAGACTGCAGTTCCCTGGACCAGTGGCTGGGCAACTGCTATGACTTCCTGTCTGCAGTGGCACCGGATGATACCTGTGTTTGCAGGGCTCAGGCAGCTTACCTCTTTAAAAAAAGCAAATTTGAGGAGTGCGTGGCAGTTTGTAGCAAGGCCCTCAAGGGCTTCTCTGCTGATAATAATCTCAGAGATGAGAAAGCTTTGGATCTGCTCTTGGAACGGGCTGCTGCATATTTCTTCTTGGGTGGACGGATGCAGGAAATGATGCAGGATTTAGGAGAAGCCTTTGCAGCAACCCCTGCCCAGGCAATGAAACACTTTGAAGAGCTTTTCTCACCACATGACACCAAGAGGATTGAAGAACAGGCTAGAACTGTCCTGGAGGTGAAATTTGCAGCTTATAGGGAGGCTGTGCGTACTCGGACTGAACTCAGAGGCAATCATGGTACTGAACTGCTCCCTTCTGTCATCCAGACAGTCCAGTTCCTACTTCAGATCTCCCCAGGGTCCAAACGGGAGCTCAGTGTTCGGCTTGCAGACTGCCATCTCCTGCATGGACACATCAGAACTGCCCTGGATATCTGTGACCACCTCCTGGCAGAAGAGCAGAAAACTTACTGCAATACTCTCTTAGCATTGCGAGGATTCTGCTCCCTCCACGCTCATGACCATCAGCAAGCCCTGCAAGACTTCCAAAAGGTCATTGAGCATGATTCCCCCCATCCCAACAGCTGTATTAAAGCCTTATGTGGGCGAGGACTTATCCGTATTTCTGGTAGCAGCCTTTACTTGACAGCCCTGGATTATATCACAGCTTGCCAGTTAAAGCTGGAAGAAACCATATTCACAATCAAGTCCTACGTGCCATGGAACCAAAGAGGACTGCTGCTAAAGGTTCTCCAAGAAGAAGGACAGCAGATGCTCCAGAAGAAGAGGTACCTGGGACACAGTTCAGTTTAAGGGCAGAAAAAGAGGCAGAGCTGTGCAGATTCCTAACAGAAAGAGAGCAGCTTGGAAAGAGGGGGGGTACTTGCTTCAGATAACTGAGAAAAGGGTATAGACCTGTTTAATGTTCCTATTAAACATAACGGGGTGAAATAAAACTGCAGAGCTGTGGCTGTTCCAGCAAAATATTGATTTGCTGGTCTGTCAGAATGTGGTAGGATCCACGTAGCCAAATCAGCTCAATCTTTCTGTGGAATGTAATCCATAAAATACCAACTGGCCTAAGCTAGGACTGAGCAAAAAGCTAGAGGGAATATGACAGAGATTGCTCATCAGAGTAGTATCTTTACTAGTTTTTTATTTCTTCCAACACAAAACAAGCTGCTATTTAAACATAAAAGTTTCAGTGTTTCATTTTCTAAGTATTGTCTGATACCACCCCAGGAAAAGTCTTCCATTTGCTCCAAAACTGGATTTTTATGTTACTTTCTTAGTTTTTTCTGCATGTGAAATACTAATATTTATGGGAAATGAGAAATAGCATGTGAAAGTTCATCTCAGGTGGCTGCTCTTTACAACTGATACCCACTTATACTTGGTTTCTTAATAATTTTAGTGTTCTTATGGTCTTTTTCTTCAGCTGCATGATGCTCATTTCCCACCCGACACTTGGGGCCTGTGCTCCAGTGGTATGGCTGAAGGACAGAAGAACATGCTCACTCCTTCCGTGCTGCACTGGCTGATTGGAGCACTACCACAGGCCCCCTCAGACACAGGTCACTGCTTCTAAAACAGCAAGCTGCCTGTTAACGCACCTCTTCCCAATCCATGCAAATTTTAGGGCACAGCTCGTCATTAGAAATGATCTTCTATTTTTTTTTTTCTTACTATCATCGTTCCTTTTTCTGTTTCCCATTGTGGTATCAGCTGCAACCACAGATACGAATCATGATTTGTTAACCTTTCTTTAGAGACACAACTGCTTAAGAGCATGTTTTTATAAAAGAGGATAATGATTATGGAATTAAGTAGTGCTGGACATCATAAAATGTATCAGTGTTTTTGATACTGGACTGATAACCTGCTTCATAGCTTCCAGGTGAGACAAAGAGGCTCAGTTACTCTCATTAGTGTTTTTTTCTTCAAAGTGTTCTTTCTCTTTTTTTTTTCCCCTCCAGAGATGCCCCTGGGGTTTTCCAGCTGGCTTCTCTCTTGGTGGAGCTGGACGCTTCCGATGAAGCATCGCGGATCCTTTGTGCTGATGCCCTGTACCAGATGGGCCGTGTAGAAGAAGCTCACAAGCTCCTCTCACTAGCACTCTCCAGAAATCCACAAAGGTCTCCCATCCTAGCTAGACTTGCACTTCTGCAACTGAAGAAAGGTTTCATTTATGATGGCAACCAGGTAAGGGGCGCCTGGCTAGCAGAGAGAATGAGAGAATGAACAGTGATGGAACAGTGAAGAGGGTCAACAGACCTTTTTTGGCTGATACGGAAGATGCCTGGTAGAACTTAAGAGGGACTTCCTGGCTGTAGCACAGGCCACACAAGGAGTCCCAGCTAAATACAGCCCATTCATCACATGCTATTTAATGGCACTTTTCATCAGAGACTTTAATGAGGCAGAGCATGACTGAGCATCCTGCCCCTGGTGACAATATTGATGGGATTGGTAATTTTCCCCTAGAGAAAAGTAGGCAGAACTACTACCTAACTGATTATCCTAATGAAGCATTGTAGGGGAGGGTTGGGAAAGAAACAAAACTAGAAGCTTAAATATCAGTCTGCAGCTTTCTGCCTTTAATGGCTAATGACTTGTGCCTGAAACTGTGAAAGAGATGCCAACGTGTTGATTCTCCTACCGAGGATTACAAAGCTGAATTACCAGGTTCTGCCATCAGAGGGAACTATTGCATTTTTTAAAATCCCATATAATTTCTACTAGTTCTAAAGACAAAGGTTTTGTTGTCACCACTTCACCACTCCCTAGGAAAAATAGAAACCTTGTATAATTTGCAGCCTTTGGGAAGGCTATTAATGAATGACATGAATTAGAATTCTTATGGTGCCCTTGGAATTTGGATTCCTATCTGCAACTTCCGCTACAAGTGCTAGGTGGAACATATGTGCCATATGTGTCACTGAAAATTTCAAAATGTTTTTGTCCCACCTGCCTGTCAGCACCCAGACACTCTATGCACCAATAGAGCAATTGATAGGGAATGGAGGCAAAGATACCCTACATCAGGCACTGGGTAAGAGCATACTTGTGTCACCAGACAGTAATATTTCCAGCTTTAGCAAGACTTCATTTATCTTTCCATACCAATCCTTCTCTTCTGCCTTTTTCTCCCACATTGTTAAGCTGCTAAAGAAAATGATCAGAATTGGAGATACCTCCTGCCTCCTGCCAATCATGGACATCTTCAAAGATGAAGACAGGAAGTTGATGCAAAGTCACTGCCGTTTCAGAGCGCTGACCATCTTGAAGGACAGACAGGAGGACGCTGACATCAAAGAGGCCATTGCCTACCTTTCCTTTGCCATCATCGCCTCAGGTAGGGTTAGCGAGGTACTGACAGGAGATTTACTTCTATGGGAAACCAGGTCAGTGGGGAGGCAAGTGTGTCCCACCAGTTCCCATCTCTCAGTTCCCCAATGAGAAGATTGAAACAGGAGATTTCCAAAGGCAGGTGAAAAGCAGGGTAAAATTTGTTTAAAGTAGCAACTCATCTTGGACCATGAAATAGTGCAATTAATCAGTGGCTGCAGTTCTTTCTGTCCCATAAGTAGCTTGTGAACTCCTTGAAATGGGCTGCAAGGGTTCAGTTCAGTTCAGTTCTACAGGGACATCAGCCGCTTTTCTTCACCTGTCCAGAAGACCCAGTGTGTGATTTTGTTCTGTTGTTTGGCACATAAAACCCTCCTGAAGCACATCTGAAGATTATTTTAAATTGCATTGTTCAAATGCTAAAAGTTAAGTTCAGGCAAAGCCACCCTTACAGGATCACAACAGCACAGAGAACCCACAATTCCTTCATAACTTAGAAAAGATCTTTAACATCCTGAATCCATCTATTTCCAGCTGGTGGCTTGAAGCTTCAAATGTAATCGTTTCCCTGGTTTTCCTGCTCCAGAAATGTAATGTACAGGAAACACAATATATGTCTTCTTTACACTTTACAGTCTTTTGCAGACCTGCTGCCAAACATCAGACTGCAATTACTGTTTGGTTCTTGGAGGTTGCTTCTGAGTAATTGGTCTGGACAAATTGATCTGAAACTTTTTTTCATACATATGGTCACAGATTTTCTCATAAGTACAGCTGTGCTGTTGAACAAACTACATGTTTCAATGTTAGCAGTGCTATCTTCTCAGAGCCATTATTTTCTTTGTTATGTGCCATGCTTTCCCTCTTTACTGTGGTTTAAAAGACCCTTTTTTGGATAAGCAATGAAATGCTGTTCTTCCACTGGTGAAGGAAAAGCAAGGGCATTCTTCTGTACTTAATATAGGGAGGCTGTTTGTCACAGCAATAGATACATGCTCAAAATACAGGGAAATGTTTCAAGGATATCTTACAGAATTATTTTTCCTTCTATAAAAATTGTTTTTTCAGTGACAGGTGACTGAGGTAAGCTAGAAGCCTGATGATGTCAAGAGAAGTCAGGATGTTTTGATCCTGTTGTCCAACTGCTAGGTTGGATGACTGTATTTTTGGAAATGTTTCCCCAGATAATTAAACTTGATCTTGAAAGAGATGAAAGCTTATTTGAAAATACAATAGAATTGTTTCATAAAGACATCAAAGCCAAGCTTGTGATAAATGACAGGGGAATTTGGTGAGCAGTTAGTCCTTGAAAGAGTGTGAATGAAGGGACACCTCACAAAATCAGATGGAGGGATGAAATCCCCCTTTCAGAAGAAAGAAGCCTTCATCCTATTTATTTTGCATAACTTTTAGAGGATGTTAGCTGGGAAGTTATTTGGGAAAGCTACTGAAACAGAGCCAGCTTCAGCCCATTTGAGACAAGCAGTGCAGGAGTAGAAGGCTCCTTTGCTTCACGTTTAGTTTGTTGCATCAACTAGTACCCTGAAAACCTTCCTACCAATAAAATGCATTTTGTACCTCCTGTTTCATCAGAATAAACATACTATAAATACAGTCATTGAGGCAAGCAATCTGCCTTCCTGTTCCAACACACCAACGAACGTGTAGTTTTGGTGCAAAAGAGTGAATGCACCCATTTCCGTGCCTCATTATCCTGAGTTTTCCTAAGGAGAGGAGCAGGCTAACATGAAAATGCTTCTGGCATGTTCTAAGTAAAACCATATTCTTATGGCAACCTGCCTTTCACTGAGCAAACATTAGGACAGCAGCATTAAGAAGAAGAGAGATTGGTGTATGAAAATGGGAATAAAAACCCTGTTAATTGCATTGAGATGGTTCCATTTCACAGCCCCTGCGCTCCAGCTTATCAACTCCTCACCTGCTACAACAGATGCTTGTTAAGACATAGATATTGCCTTTGTGGGATCCAACTAATAGAGCTCCAGAGCGATAATAATCTTTGGTACAGAAGTCTTGGAGCATATCAGGAGGGATAAAAACCTCATTATTGTAAAAGAATTGCTAGAAGCCTTCCTGCTGGCTCACCTCTGCAGGCAGCTGCAAGACGCCACATTTGCTGACGTTCCTATGAAAAAATATTTACAGTGGCAGGGATCATTTATCTTTCTCTCATTTGTGCTGCTCTTATTCCTTTAAACTAAAAGCTCCAAGGATTCCCTCTAATGAATTGGATCCTAATCCAGCTCAGGTTCTGAGATGATGGTCGTGTCATTGGTAGCTTGCCTCCATTTTTTGCGCATTAATGATGTCTGTGGAGAAAGGCATGATGGAGGGGTCGATGTGGAGATAGGAAGACATTCCCTTTTGCAATTGCCTCATCTTCTTTTTGGTGCTTTCCAGGGCAGCACCACAGTGCTGTCTTTTAGAGGTCCCCATGAAAATGCATGAAGACCTTAGGGCAGAATAACAAAGGGTAAAGCTTTCCAGACCTTCTAAAAAATTAATAGTAGCAGTTTCATGGCAACTGGCACACATGGAATGTTTCTGTGCTGTCAGCAGGCTGAGTCGAGGTATCCCAGAGAAGGTAGAAAAAAAAGGGGGGGTTGCATGGGAAGGTTGAGTGCTTAATTACAGGCCACTCTTTTTGCTTCCTTTGGCTGTTCCAGAGGAAACCCACTTTTGCTGAGACCTTGAAGCAATCAGAAGAGCAGTCATGGCTGTTTGAAGAGAGACAGTGTTGATCGACATTTATATTTGTTTTTGTTAGAAACCAGGAAGTGTTGAGCTAGTTGAACAATGTGATTTTATGATTTTCATTCTGTTAACCTTTCCAACCATTCATTTTTTTATTAAAATGTTCTTTTGATGTGTTTAACTAGACTGAAGACTCTTTGAAGTGGGGCCTGTGTTTTTGGTGTGCCTGGCACGGGGTGGTTCTTGTTCCTGTCTGGAAAGTTAGAGTTGAGTCACAGTAGGACAGTTACAGTTATAAATCAAATTGCAGCCGTACAACTACTGTCATCAAAGTTCCCTTTGCTTCTTTAAATCACTGTTAGAATTATTTTTTTTCTTTCTGTAAATATAAATATATATACATCTTTCTAGCTATTTCCAGAACTTTTCATTCCTGCAGTTGATGTAACACAACTGATGTAGGTCTCTGCATTGCTCTCACTTAGCCTCTTTGCAGCCCTTCACTGGGGCCCAGTGGTCTGCCCACACTGGGATTTGCTGTATCCTGGTTTACAGCAGTAGACGTGAGACCTTCCAACTAAGCCTGGCTGCATTTCTCTCTCCCAGGTGGTTATGCTGAAGATTGCCTTCTCATCAGGGCTCAATGTTATGGGCGCCTTGGCCAGAAGAAAACTGCTATTTTTGACTTTAATGCCATCCTAAAGGAAGACCCTAGGAATGTGCAAGCTCTGAGTGGACGAGGATTCATTTACCTTGCTCTGAAGCAGCAGAAGGTATGATCACTATATTGATTTGCTGGTCATTTGGTCAGTGAAGGTGTTTGTTTTGGCTGGGTATACAAGTAGACCCTCAACATTACTGATTTGCTTTCCCAAGTCTAGAGAGAAGACGACTAAACCTTAGTCATTGATCTTACTGTCACTGCCGTGCATTGGTCTGCAATGCTACAAATGCTCCCCTATATTTGATCTCACATTTTCATAACATGATGTTGGTTTAGATGAAATTTAGCAATAAGGGGAAAAACAAGGAACCATTTCCCAAGATTTAGTGGGTCTCTCTCCATCTGTGAAAAGTTCACGTGTGCAATTAGTGTTACAGTGGACTTTGGAGATTGCAGTGTATCAATGCCTGGAAATCATGGCAGTCCTCATGCTCTTATATCAGCTTTGCAAATAGAAGAGATGCAGCACAAGGACAGAGAAGAGCAAAATGCTTCCAAAGGCATGCAGCTGACTTGTGGGACAGCAAACAACTGACAGCACCTGGGAGCACACATTATCAATGCATAGTTATTGCTGTGGTTTAATTTCTTGGTCTTGTTTTCCCATAGGAGGCAGTGCAAGATCTGATCTCGGCGCTGAAGGTGGAGGCAGGAGTAGTGATCCCAGCCATCCTGTCTTTAAGGCACGAAGCCCAAGGGTTGATCACTCAGTGGCTTCTTCAGCATGGCAGGGCTGCACTGACTGAGCTAGTTGCTACTAAAGACGTCTCAAAAGAAGAAACCCTCAGGGATCTTCTCGTGATTGCAAAAGCGCTAATTAAAATTTGCAAGGAGGCACAATGTCACATCTTTTACACAGATGTTTTGATTGTAAATGGTAAGTTCTCCTTAGCTGATCAGACTAAGTGAATGAGCAGTAAATTAAAAGAAAGTGAATGTTAAATGGCGAGTGTAGTCGCCATTTCAAGAGAAGTTTACAAATATTTTGGGAAAGAATATGAAGCAATTACTACCTTTAGAGGTGGACAGGCTACCTAAGTCCTGCTTTAGTACATTCTCTTGATGTCTCTTTCTCCCCATGGAATGGGTTACATAGCTTGTACTGGTGTTAATCAACAGGAAGGTACGAAGAGGCCTTTGAGCACCTTCAGGCAGCATTTGGCCACTCTCTTGCTGATGATTTTGCTAATGCAAGACTCGCTGTGCTGCAGCTGAAGAAGAGGAATGTGCCAGGGGCAGCTCGCTCACTCAGCATCCTGGCTAAGAAAGATGAAAAGGAGTTGGGGTTTCTCCTGAACTTCGTGGATACCAGACAACAGCAGCATCTCGCTCAGGTACAATCCTTTTTTGATGCCATACCTGTGGATTCCATGGGGAAAGAAATGGGAAGCAGTATTAGGCTGCAGAGATTTCCCCTGCCTTATCTTGAACAGAAGTATGTGGGAAGAGCACTTATCAGATGAACAAGAAAAAAATTGGCTTCTTCCTCCAGCCTTCACTTCAGCCAGAACAGGAGTTGAATCCAAACTTCTTTCATCATGGTGACCTTGCTTCAGTCTCTAATAATTCATCATTACCACTTGGGGGGATTTCTTGTTGGTCTCCCTAGCATGAGACAGTGCTTAATCCCAACACTAAAATGCAGGAGATTTAATGAGATCATTGCTCATATTGTACTCTGGATGGGTTACGTGCTGCTCAGAGTTGGCTTCTGGGGAAGGGGAGTTCATGTTTTGTTCATTTTTTTGGTGAAATGAAACTGAGCATTCTGATTCAGTCACATGTAAATGCACCAATCCTTTTTGCTCTTTTGTGTAACATTTAGAAATTTAAATATATTCACATCTTCATAAAATGAATAGCCTTGAGTATTGGTTTGCTTTGCCAAAACTGTTTGACACAAAAATGGCACGTTGCTCTAGTCCATTCAAGTATGTGTTTTTCAGTATTTTTTTTTAAGTTCCACCTCCAAAGTGCATCCATCTCTGAGAAAGCATCTCCAATAATAAGACAGGATAAGGTCAGATTGATGGTGAGGAGTTTTAACATTCACTCAAGCATCTCCAATTCTGATTACCCAGAAGCTCCATGTTCTGAGAATCAGTTTGTTTCCTTCTATTCAATTTGTAGGTTGCGTGCGCCCTGGTGAGAAGCTATATTGTTATGCTTTCTCCCAGGTTAGAAAACAAACAACATGCTGATGTACTTAATGCATCCTGAGAGGAGTACTTTATATGCGTTTTAGCAAAACAGCAGGAGGATATAAGTAAACAAGTATTAATTTACTGGTCCCTAGACATACCCCATTACAGAGAAAAGAGCCCCTCTCTTCTGAATAATGTAGAAAGTTCAGTCTTATGGGAAAGACTTTGAGGATTTTAAAGCCAATTTGCAATCTTTCACTATATCAAGTTGATAAAGGTACAATCAAGGATGTGTCTATGGAGGCCCTAAGGAGGTGTCTAAAAATGAAAACACAGTTTAGAGCTGAATTTCCCTTACTGCTGCATCACTCGTCTCACAGCTACATCCACCCATGCTGCTTTCTGAGAAATCACAGAAGAGATTTTCTTATGCTTGCAATAAAGAAAAAATAAAAAAGATGGGGAAAAAAAAAACAAACTAATTTTTGTACAGCTTAAACTGCATTGATATATTTAGGAACTCACTGGTGCCACAGATTAGTGGAACCTTTAAAACAGGAGAGGCACTTTATTTCATTCATCTTTTTTTTTTTCAGCTGTGGGTCTGGACTAAAACTCCTTACTGGTGGCTTAGTACATGAAATCATGAAAGATTTCTCTGCCACTTGAGAGAATGGGGTGGCTGGACTGCTTTCAAGACTGAAACTCAATACCAGTGTTGGAAGTAAAATAATTTCTTTTTTTTTTTTTAATCTTTAATCTTGTGCTTTTGTTCAACTGAATAAACAGTTTGGACTCAAGCACCTGAGAGCCTTTTCATATTCTCTAATCTTCAAAGATTTACTGAGTGTGCTTACTTTTATTACCCGGAATCACAACATATTGTTTAAATGTATTTTGTGACAAGGGGCTAAGTATGTGCTTTGCTGGGGTGGGGGAGGAATTGGTTAATTCACCTGCCTGGTGTCTTGAAGGATTTTCCAGTAGTACTTCCTTTTGCCTGCAAGGTTATTCCAGTTTGTGTGAGAAAGGAATTTCCTAGTAAAAGCAGAAAAGCTTAGAGACAGAATTAGCTCCCACCAGAATTAGTAACCCCAATAATGGCCTTACTTTGCCATGGCTCTAACTACACTCCAGGGGAGGGTGTTATTTCTGCTCCCTCCAGTTCACAAGTAAAGAAACTGAAGAAGAGTTTAGTGGTTTATGCTCAGCCCTCAGTCCCAGCAGTCTCCTCAACAAAAGCATTACTGCCACATTGATTTAGAGTGTTTGGAGATTACAGGCATTATAGAAATGTGTCATAATTACCCTGGAGTCTGGTCTGAAAAGCTAAAAATAGTTCTACATACACTGAATAGGAAAGGGTGGAGGAAGGAGAGCTCCTTGATGTACTGATTTTTTTCATGAAAAACAAAGCAATGAAATTCTTCCATTATTTATAGTCTAAGGGGTCCCATGGTAAGAAATTTGTAAACAACTGGGAGAGCCACAGGGGAATAGGAACGTGAAAAAATTATTAAACTGCAAAAGGTCAGAGGAAGGGAGTTTGCTTGCTGCTAGTGCAGCTTCAACCCCTCAGTTTCCTATGTCAAAGGTTAAATCATGACCGACTGCTCCTTGCCCAGATCCTCAGAGCTGCACTCTCTCTTGGCTGTTGATGTGCCATGGGACATCCAGAGCCAACTCCCACAAAAGGGTCTCAAAATCTGTAAGGGCTGTGTCAGAATTCGGCCACCAGCCCAAGGTAGAAGTTGCCATTCCACAGTATAAAGAAGGAAGGACTTGCTTCGTACTGTTCATACTTCAACCCTCTTCCAAATGCTTCTCAGTCTGTCTTCTGGTGTTTACTGCTCAGAGACAAGCAAAAATCAATGCTAATCTACATCAACCAAAATAAAAAGATGAGGCACACAAAGAGACTGAAAGACCTGAGCCGACTGCCAAGTGTGAGACAGTGGCTGGGCTAGCTCAATTTTGGGGAGCCAGAAGCATGCAAAGGCAATGTGTGATATCCCATGGAATGAGACCAATGAAAACTTTTACCCTGTGCTTGAAGCCTCAGCTCGTTCAGCTCAGCCCGTTAGACCTGAGCTGCTGGTGGCAGCCTTGTTTGTAACTTAGGTATTCGCTCTGCCACAGCATGTTAAAAGCTTTGTTTATTACCCATAAAGGGAAATAATGAGAAATCCATTTGAGGCAAATCGTTCTAATGGAGTTTTCTTTATTGACCTTCTTGAACCTAAAAATTATGTGGCTCTTTCTGCTTTCTCTATTTTCTTGTTGTTTTTCCACCTTCAGATAAGGGCAGATAGTTGACTTGCACTTGAGATTAATGACTAGCAAAGACATCGGTTGGCAATTTTTTCCTATAGCTTGGGTAAACTTCAGCAGAGACCAACCCACATTATTAGCACGTGCAAATAGTTGTGGGGCAGTACTTAGGGCTGACCATCTATTGACCAGAAGATGCAGCTTCCATTTCCTCACCTGTTAGAGAAAACCACGGCAGAAACTTGGTTTCATCAAGGGAATACCATCTAGAGTTAGACCTCTAGGTGTTAGAGTTTGATCCATTCAGTTTTCAGTTCACATAAACAACTTCAGAAGAAATCTTCTGAGAAAATCTTAACAAAACATGCAGAAACAAAAGAAGAGTGGTTCACAAACTCTTGAGATAACAGCAAGTGCCCATTGATCCATGATTTTTATATCTGCATGCAAAAAATAAACCAATTATTATGTTCCCTGGGTAGATGCAACTTCAACATTTGAAAAAGTATTCAAAATTTCTTCATGTCTGTTTCTACATGTAGCCAGTCCAGACTAGGTATTTTACTCTTTTTTTCACTTCTAATGACTAATATTAAGTAATTTTCTGTCCACAGGTAGCAGCCCAAGAAGGAAACGCGCTGATTAAAGAGTATCGCTATGAGAAGGCTCTTGGTTATTACAGCCTCGCTGTCTTGACAAGCAAAGATAATCCAAAGTATCTCAGAAAGAGGGCTGCTTGCCTTACACACCTGAAAAAATATCACAAAGCTTTAAAAGATATGGAGAAAGTGATCCAGAAGCACGGCCAGAGCAGCCTTAAAAGACGGGTGGAGGACCACTGCTCCCAGGGCCACCTGCTGCTGTCGGTGGCTGAGGAGGAAGCAGCAGTGAAGGAGTACATCGAGGCACTGCACTTAGACCAATCCCTGGCATTGTGCAGCATCATGAACGGCCCTGGCAGGGAAATTTTAACCAAAACATTTCATAAGATTGCACAATATAATTTTGAAATGCAGCGTTACGAAGAGGCCTGGAAAATCACAGACTATGGTCTTAAGATTGATAAAAATACTGAGCTTAAAAAGCTGAAAACGAGACTTAAACGAGAGGCGTCAAGCTGTAGCATACATTAATTCATCTGTTTGGGGATTTTCCAGTGTCTGATTGCTTTCTGATTTGTTTGTGAGGCTGGAAGAATGAGAGAAAGATGAGAAGCACATGATAAATATGCAATGGAGATGGCACTAAATATGCTACAGTAAGATTAGGACTAGAAAGTTTCAGGTGGTGAATCAAAACAAGACATCTATAAGAAAAAGGCAAATTGCACTATTCAGTATTCTTTGAAATGATTGTGGATATAAATTCCTCCTTCTGAAGGAAGTGTTCTGTCTGGCTGAACTGACCTAATTCTAACACATTGGTTCCAATCATAGTGAAGGAAAACATTCAAATAGCTTGCTGTTTATGAATAATCATCATGTATTTCCTCGTTATTTATTTGATTAGCTTTAACGCTAATACTGTTCAATTAAGTCACCTTGTTTTTATGGGCCAGTTGAAAAGATAAGTCAAAAGGAGCATTTGTAATGTGCTTTATGTTTGTGAAGGACCGTATGGGTTACACTGCCCAGATGGCTAATTCCTGAATGGAAGGGACTGCCCTTGTCAGCATCTAGTGGATTTCAATGGTCAGCACCAATAGGAGCCCTACAAATACCAAGTAAACTGTTTTTCTGTCCCAGGGAACATAGATAATTGGACAATAATAATAATGAAAAAAAGGACAATAATATGAAGGATGAGACTCAACAGAGATGAAACGTCCAACTTAGTGACTGGTACTCTGTTATCTGGGCCACACACAGCTATACTCCAGACTTCACCTTGGACTTCCACATCCCCATGTCTCAGTTTCCAGTGCAGATACTGGAAATAATCTCTCAGAGAGGTGTCTAAAGAGCCCGCCAAATATCATCCTTCAGACTCCTGGATATTTGTGCACAAAAGACAGCACTGGAACATGAACTAACCGAGAAGTGATCAAGGTACAAGGAGGAGGTCAGGGTTGGAGGCAACTGCCAAGGTGGTAACATGATTGCTCTGCAGTGATCCTGACTCTTCATCATCCGTGCAGGACAGCATGGGAGTCCACACCTCACACTCTGAAGGGTTTTGCCTGTCACCACCTATAAGAACAGCTCAACTCAGGGGACAGCACAGAGATAGTGCCGAAATACCCAATTTCTGCATGCTTTGGCATTTGTCTGTGCTTGATTGGGAGGCAGCATTATTGCCTGTGCTGTGCAGAAAGCAGACAATGAGCTGAGGCCCGAAACAACAGACTTGTGTATTTCTTGATTTGTTTTGACTGCTCCGAGTGAATTTGTCCCAATGTTTTTAGAGTGTGATAATACAACCATGGAGAAAAATAGAAACTACTATTGAAAACAAAGATTAAAGCAATACTGAGAACTGCTCTCCTGCTTTGATTAGGATGAAAGGGAAATGGAACATGTTCTTTTTTTGGTACATTGTTTCCTGAAAGGCAACATTCCAGAGTGAAACTTCATTCAGCAGCCAGGAAATCAACCCAACAGGCAGCGATACCATCTCTACTCTTGCATCTTCTTTCCTTCTCCACATCCTACTTTTTTCTTCCTTAAAAGTACAGGTAAGAGTGGGCATCTTTCCTTTCAAATTCAAGAAAAGTTACTCTGATTTTAATCCTAGTGACACCGATGAGTACTTTTTGCTCCTAATTGGCATCAAGATGCTACAGGATAGTTTGTTTCCAAGCATGAAATTATATCCTTAAACAACTTTTGGCTACAATTGCAAGCTGAAAGAAATAACACTGCTGATTTTTCTTCAAATAGTAATCAAGACATAAGGATTTCTCCATGTCTCACGCTGAAATTTTTGAGCAGCAGTTGTTTAGGGCTTTGGATATATTTTTTCCCCCTTGATTTTTGTTTTGGATTTTTGACTGACTGGAATAATAAAGCTTTTTACAGCTTCACATTTCTGTACTGTTTGCATTGTCAATCTTACTTGCAGGTTTGGTTCAGTGTCAGCTGATAGCTTCTCTCTGTAGCAGTTGATCCCTCTGTAGGTTTTAGAATAGTTTTGGATGGAAGGGACCTACACCAAGTCCAACTGCCTCTGACCAAAATTTAAAGCATATTATTAAGGGCATTGTCCAATTGCCTCTAAAACACTGGGGCATCTACTACCTCTAGGAAGTCTCTTTCAGGCTTCCTTATATCTAATCTGAGATGTCTATATTTATATGATATATTCACATTGTACAGACAATTGAGACAATTTATAGTCTCCTTCACCACAATTAATATTGCTGAAGATGGTATTTAAGTATGGGAATCTAGACGTGCAGGGAGCAGACACACAGATGCTCAGCTGCACTCAAGTGAAATAACTTCATTACAGAGAGACACGGAATCTGGTTCTCCTCCCACTTATCCGTGCTGACAGATAGGAATAATATCAGTGAAAGAACTGCATGAAGAAGGCATCAGGGTTTGAATCAAAAAGAGAAGGAAACAGTCCACAAAGCCTACTGGATTAGTGGCCTCTCTGCTGAGAGGAGCAGTGCCAACTGTCTGAATTTTACTATATATTTTCTAATGAACTGAGATTTTCTTAAAGCCCTAAGTCTTTCCATTATGTAAACCCAGGATACTCAGCTTTTCTCAGAACACCTGATAGAGCTGGAAAGCACTGGTCCTGTCTCCCCAGGCAATACTCCATCCATTGGCCTGAGCTGCCTCGTAGCAATTTTAGAGGGGGGTGGATGGACAAGTTTTGGGTTTTTAAGAAAAATTTTCTTCTTTGCTGCTCTGAGCTTCTAAAGAAACTGTCTTTAAAGTAGGGATGACATGCATCCCTGCAAGATTGCACTAGAGTTATGCTGAGGAAGAATTTGTTTCCAGGTGCCTATAGCTGCTCTTTCTTTAAGCACCAGGAAGGCACAGAACTTCTTCTCTATTCTCATGGTCTAGATTAATGGCTGCTTCCCTCAGTAGATACTAACTGTTCTCATCACCATTTTTGTTTCTTTTAGCCTCTCTGTTCTCTTTCTGTGCCCACTAAAATATTCTGATCAAAGTCTTTAGCTTTGCCTGTGCCTAAGCTTCTGATTTGTTCTTTATTTCCCCTTTATGTGCTCACTCTTCCAAATAATTTCTTGGAATATCAAATACATCTTTGTGATTAGTCACAGTGAGAGGAGTCTGATTAGCGGCGTCACTGCATTATGCACGCCTAGCACAATCTCACACTCACCACAAACCATTCTGACACTCATTTTCTGGCGTCCTGGGGAGCAGACAGGGTTAAATGGGACCCATCTATTTCAGCTCCTGCCCAGCCCCTGCACCCTGTGGCCAAAAGCACCCCTGTGCCTGCAGATTCCTGCACCTCCACTGCTCCATTGCGCGGCGCTTTGCCAGAAGATGGGATCTTTCAAAAAAACAACACGCTGCAGTCTGCAGGGAAGAAATCCTCTCCGAGCACCCAGCTTTTTTAACAGACAGTCACCATCCCTGGCTTTGGTTTGAACTCAGGCTAATTGTGATCTTTCATTCAGTGCTGGAAAGGCCATGAAGACCATTTAAGACGCCTTAACAGGATCACTGCACTTGAGTCTGGCTCTGGCCGGACTGCTGCTCTCTTAAACAAGATATCACAGCAATCAGCTGAGAGGGCATTCTTCTTGCCAGGGAGCTGGCTTTGGCTGCTTTCCTTCCAGCCCAGACTCCCCCGCCAGCAATAGTTATGCACCAGAAATCCATCAGTATTTATCAGCAAACATCTCCCTCCCCTCCAGGCTGATAAATCTCATTCTTATCTGTTGCCATACCCATGTCAGAATCTGGGAACACTCAGCTGAATCACCTCCTTCATTATAGACATGCCATTTTCTAAGAGGATATTGTTTCCACTTCTTCCAGATTGAAGAATCTGGATAGAAAAAACCTGCAGCAGTTATTTCTGTATGTTTCTTTAATGCTAAGCTGCAATTCATCAAGATTGTGGAGCTCTTTCCAAGCACTTTGAAACACATCCCTCAATCTGTTCATAATGGTTGAAATTATTTAGAAAAGGACCTGTATTGTAACACCTGGTCCTTGAAAGTCCCTTAAGCAACATGCTTTAGGACTTAGGGCATGCTGTTGTAAGCGTTAGGTAACTGAAGAATTTGAGTCTATTTATATAAATCAACATGATGTAATCAAGAAGAGAATATGTCCTGATAACCTGTGTAAATAGGGGAACCGGATACCCCTTTATTTGTAAGGCAGCTTGACGCTACATTCATTCCAAGGAAAGATTAAATACGTGTAGTTTATTCAACGTTGAGCTGTACACAGGGACTACCAAGTATTTCTTTGCTCCCCGTGAACTTTGTTCCTTTAAAGTCTTCCTCAACCTTAGTAACGCCGCAGTCAGGCTGCAGTAATTGCAGAAAGGCCACCCCATTGCACGTTGTCACCAGGAAAGGAATAATGAAAGAACACTTTGAAATCACAACTGAGAATGTTTCTATTGCCTGCCAGTCTTGGCTCTATGAAGTATTCAACATTCCTTACAAGAAAATAGAAGGATATCCAGGTGCGAGAGTATTTGCATCACAAATACAGTTACCCAGGTAAAGGTTCCTGCCCTCACACTCTGCAGTCCCACTGGCAAAGAACAGCTCAAAAACGACAGCAAATTGTTTGGAATGAAACCTTCAACTGGAAGGTTTTCCTCAAAGTTCAGATAGAGCTAAACTTTGACCTTTTGTGATGTCAAAAGGTTTTGTTTCCTTTAAAATCACATCACTCCCATTTATTTTTCCTTTTTCAGCCAGTTATGTGCTCCCAGATACTAAGAGAATCCAAACACATCAGCCAACTTCAACAGCCCATCAAATGCTTTTTTGACGCTGACATATTGCCTGGGAAATCATCTTCCTGACTTTCAGTCTAATTCATTTCCACCAGATTGAGATCATGGTGGAAATTTGGCTCTGGCTCACAGCCATGCAAACACAGTAACGTTAATGAGTTTCCATGTGCATAAGTGAGGACATTCCACTTGACTTTTAGAGGCAGATGTTTCACCTTAATGACAGCTAATCTAAAAGCCATTTTTTTTACTATCATTTTCCCGTGGAAGATTAACTGTGTTATCGTTGCATTGTTTCTGCATCAAGCAATTTCCAATTTGCCAGGGCTCTGAGGAGCCACTGTCACCATTAAATTAATGTGTGACATGAAGTTACTACTGGCATTATAGTTTGTCTTTGGAGTCTTGGCTATTCCAATCATATTTCAGCTAAACTGGTTCATGTTGGAATCTGCTGGCTCACTCAGCCATTATTCAATGACACCTCAAGGAAAGTGTCTCATTACTTGAAGACCCAGCACCCCAGAGCTGTGGGATGCAGGATACTCTTTTTTCCTCCTACTCCTGCTGTGGGTTCCAGGAATGGCTTTTTCCCAGTCATTTGTTCTGTAGGACACCAAAGAACACTGCAGACCTTCACCTGCCTCCCTGACACTCCCAAGCTCAGGACCAGTGGGTTATTTAGCCACAAAAATGCTTGGAAGGTAGAAGACAAACACAGCAGGTGACAATGTATGAGGACAGCTGGGGAACAAATTGCCATCCCAGATGGTAAGGTTAGAGAACATGAGCTAGTCCCAAAGATAAGTGAGCAGAGAGTGGAAGACCATTGTGATCCCAGTGGTATTATTTTCACTTTCTTGCCTGGACTGGCAATAGGGCTGCAAGTGAAAAAACCAGCCTCTGTTCTGGGCAGCTGCTGTTGCCCCATCTTGGCCTTCCCTTTTGTCATGGTCTGGTGCCACTGACCCTCTGGGTTCTGCACCTCCACACAGATGCATAACCTGCACATCTAAGACCTGGGCAACTATTTAATCTAAACCAATTTCAGTTCCAAAGTTCATTTTGGGCATATGATGCATGGCCAAAACCTACATGAGACCTTGACAAGTCTGCTCTGTGTTCCCGCGAAGCACTGAGCTCTGCATGCAACCCAAGGCAAGTTTAAGCTGGCAGGAGAGCATCAGGTGTCTCACCTCCAAGCCCAGCATTCTGGTATTTCTGTGTTCCCTACACCATTCCAAAAAGTCAAGAGTTACAGCAAAAAAAAAAAAAAAAAAAAAAAAAAGACAAACCCCACGCATAAGGATTTCCCCACAGACTTTAAAGGAAATCAGGAACAGTATCTGATAATAAGTTTGCATGTCTCATTCCTGAACTGTGTCACAGTAAATGAGAAAACGTAGCTGCAAAGCCAGAGGGGGAATGTAGGAGGGAGCAGGAAATGCAGGAGGATGTTAATGATTCCGTTCCATTCCTGGTTTGCATTTGGTTATGCCCCTCAGTTGTACTTTCATCTCCAGGTCAGTGCTGCATATGCCTAACACAAGCTGGCAAATAGGCTTCGTGGTGTCACACAGGGGGGTGTGTAGGGACCTGAAGTCACAAGGGAGCCACGTGTTCAGATCCAGATCAGTAGTGGATGAAATGAAAAACTGATAGCGATTAGTATTTTCCCACTTAAAATGACCATCTCCTGGAGCATCTTGATTGCTTGGAAACCTCAGATGTCACATTATAAGGCATTCAAAAACTAGTAATATATTCAACATGTTCTCTAAAAGTCACATCAAAACCTTAGAATACGAGGAACACCTCTGAGGGTTGGCAACAGCGTGGGCTTTGTTCTTTTTGTATGGAGTTTTAACAATAGAAACATTTATACCTTGCCATTTTCCTTGTTTTTTGCAACCTTGCCAGCAGTATTTTTGTGATGCTGTTCCTTTTCTTCTCATGCATCACTTGTCCATTCTTGGGCAATAAAATCTACTTACTGGAGAAAACAGGTAATTAGCCATCTACATAAATTGCCCTCTGACTGCATCATTAATGTGTTTGGATGTTTTAATTGATTGCATTCTCAACTGTTTTGGATGGCTTAAATGCCAGCTAATGCAATCCAATTAAGCCTCCTAATAAACCTGACTGATGAACTGCAATATACTCACACATCACGTCAAGATGTAGAGGGAAATGCCACAGAATTGACAGTTTAGAATAGAGGGTGTCATTTTGAGAGACCCAAATCACTTCTCAACAGGGAAACTTCTAATTGACTGTAACTGGTGGTGCATTTGGTATCCAAGACCCGATTCAACACAGCTTTTAAACACACACTTAAGCCAAATCCTACCCACAAAGCATTTTTCATAGAATCATAGAACAGCCCAGGTTGGAAGGGCCCTCAAAAGACCACCTGAGCCAGCCTCTCGTGGGAAAGGGAGCCTGATGAGATTATCTCAAAAACCTCCAGCGGTGGGAATCTACCACATCCCTAGGGAGGCCATGCCAGTGATTGATTGTTATGGTAAAAAATAAAATTCCTTCTTATATCAAGATGAAACCAACCTTTCCCAGTACAAATGTACCCGTTTCCCCTGGTCTTCTCTGTGCAGCTCCTTGCAAGGAGAGAGCCTCTGACCTCTTTGTAGCCACCCTTTAAGTGCTGGAATACTGTGATGATTTTCCCTGAGCTTTCCCATCTACAGAGAGAAAAACCCCTTCTCCTTCAGTCTTTCCCCACAGGGGGAAATAAACTCATACTGGAACATGATGCAGACTTCCAGCTGTGCCCTGCAAGCGACTTAAAGAGCACGAAGTGTCTTTATGTCAGCTCTGGAGGTCTTTTCCTAAACCCAAGCAGAGGTTACAGTTTTAATGGAGTAATCTGTTTGAAGTTCTCTGCTCTGTTGTGCCAGATGCCAGACAAGACATAATAGCTCCTCTGGCATCAATGTCTATTAATCTAATCTTGACTTTGATTCTCTGTGTGACTTTGTTGCATCTGTAACACGGTGATAATACTCTATTTCAAAATCATGTAAAAATATACCTTTTAAGACATTTTTAAAAATTCATTTAAAATGTAATTGCAATATTCATCACTGTACTGAAATTAAATGTGTGGAAAATGTGACACTGCCTTTCAGAAGTCTTCAGAGGTACTTGAAAAATCTCTTGGGAAAGATGTAAAGCATGTCATGGAAAATAACTTTCCTAAGAATGAATTACTGCAATAAGAGTAATTTAGACCTCTCTAAATGCTAACAAGCTAGAAAATCCTCCTGTCAACATAAGGACAGCATTACTTGTGCCTACTGCAGAATCTATTTTTCCAGTCTAGCTATAAAATTGACAGATCTCTTATATGGTGGAAAGGGTTAATTCTCCCCAATAGGTCTCTGAGCAGAGCATTTAATTCATTGGGCATCCCTCAGCCACCTGTGTGTGACAGTGGGTGTAGAAAGGAGAGAGAGGGGGAGATGTAGGCACAGCATTATTGGGGAGAGCCTGTTCAAGAGATCAGCACTTACAGTAAGAATGTGTATTTGTTTCTTACTGCCAGAAAACTGCCAGTTCCATCCCAGAAACTCCACAAACCACCTGACCCCTGGAGCTGAAAAAGAGTCTCCACAAGACAGAGGTAAGACAACTTCATATTTTTTACCTGCTTTCTCTGTGCAACGTGCATGCATTTACAAATCCACTTTATACCTGGTACCACTAGTGTCTGATACTGGTTTCTTCTCATGATGTGCAAAAGATTATCTCTAAAGGGAGGGTGAGTGAAGAGTTTTGAAACATCATCTAAACTTCAAGGTTTTCCTGATTCTAATCTGTTTCAGATGTGCATCTACTAGAAGTTATTTACACTACACACATCTGGTAGCCAACTAGCTATGAGAAGATATTTGAGTACTGATATTTTCTTTCATGCTAATTGACAGATGACAGGGTTACACTGGCTTTCAAAGAGAAGCACATTATTTTTGAGCACAGTGAGATGACCCTCTGTCATCTGCATCCCTGCTACAATAAATCAAAGGGTTGTGCCCAGCCACTGTCCTGGAGTCATTGATCGGGATGATTTACTGGGGACTGAGCTGGTTGGTTGGTTGTTTTTTTAATGTCATCCTGTAGCTTTAGATTGCCTTCTGTATTTAAGGTAAAAACATATACTAGAATCATTTCTTAAATACTCCTTTCACTCTTCAGCAACTTCTCAGACTGAGGTTAATGAAGACATTTTCTAACATTGAACAGTACTGTTATAGTGCATACTCTTCTGGTTACAGACAAAACTACTGATATTGATAGTAAACCCAACAGTTTTAGACTTGAATTATAAATCTTGGTTCAGGTGAGCGTTCTTATTTAGATTAATTCATATACACAGAAGAAATGTATCTTTGTATCTCCATAACCTCAACATTGAAACCTGGGTCACAACAGAAATTATCAAAGAGGAAAGGGCTCAAAAAGACATCAGAAAGGAAAAAAGCAGATGTGTAGGACCAAAAAAAAGGGTGAAATTCATTGGTTAACCACCTTGTCTAGAAGTGATGTCATGACAGAGTCACGGCTGCATAAAAATCAAGACTTATGTTTGACTCTTTGCATGGGCAAAGTATTCAGGGCAAAGTACAAAACCCTGGCATCCAGAGATATGCCATTTTCTCTCACACTTTAGTATGGATCAGTTCATAAGGAGATACAAAGTATAACAGATAGACACAGACACCTTGTTTCCACGGTAACAACACTTAAGACATATAATACTAAAGATGATGTCAGCACCACGTCCTGTTCAGTTTGATTGCTTTAGGACACTGAGTTGTTTATACATTTGATGTAGGTGTTTAATACCTGCAGGAGAACCCCAGAGCACTGGCTGGGAAATAACTCCCCTGTTGTTCATGCAGCCCCTGATTTTCTGGGGATATAGAGAAAACAGCAACTATTAGAACATCCCTTCAGATGACCCAGCACGTTCAATTTCTTGAATACTAAACACAATCGATTGTCTAGTGCAACCTGAGTAAGTTTTTGGGAGAAGGTCATAGTCTGCACTGAGGAAGGACTGTGCAAAACCTCACGATGGAAGGAAACTAAAGTAATAAGTTCTCATACAATCCTGAATTAGGTGATATATTCTCATCTGAATCCAGAGGTTTTGAGACACACATCACCAATGGTAAAGCAAATATATGCAACGAAAAAAATGCACAACCCTTCACAATTCTTATCTTTACATTCAGTTCCTTCTAAATGAAGAGCTGCAGGTTAGTTTTACTTTGTAGGCAATTAAGACATATCAACCAAACTCCTGAGAAAGGCAGCTATCTTGAATACTATCTTCTCCCAGCACAGTGTCCCAGGTATAGCCATGGTTCTTCCAGATTCTCCAAGGGAAACAGGAAAACAAAAATATTCTCAGCCCTGAGACTCTGGCAAGTCACAACACTTTCTGTGCCTCAGTTTCCACATCAGGATTTAAAGGAAGTGAATGTTATAGTAATTACTGATTGAAATGCACTGCCAAACAAGAAAAATATTTATAATAATTTAGTCAAATGTGAGATTTAGGGGGGAAAAAAATTTCCAAAAAAACCCCACTTCCACTATGCATCATTAGATCTCCTTTGTCCCAAAGGCTACAAGGTGATACTGAGATTGTGTCAGAAACCCAAATAGATCTTTCCCCGAAGAAGCAATGAACAGAACAGGGACCTCACTGCACTAATGGAGAACTGTCAAAATGACAGATTGCTCTATTTCAGTGACCACACAAAATTGCTCAAGACAATCAAAATTAATGATTCTGTAAATATGTCCTTTACAGTCACTGGTGCTGCTTCTCCTACAGAAGAGAAGTACTTTGGGGGGTTTGTGAGTTTTGGTTTAGTTTTTTTAAAAACTTTCTCACAGCCTAGCAACTTAAATACTTGTTACCAGGTTTCCCATCAAGAAGAGAAGCCATCTGTGTCTATCGTTGTGTATTTTATAGCTCGTGTCACAGACCAGAGATGCATCATGCCACAAGATACTTTCACACTCATAGAAGTCTGTTACAAAATATTCAAGTCTTCCTCCCTCAGCACTAAGCCATAATTCTGCTCTCACATACAAAATTACATTTCCCTTGACTGCCTCTAACATTATTGTCCCTCCTTAGGGAGGGGGGGGAATTTACTAATAGATGCAAAAAGTAGAGGAAAAAAACATTTCCTTACAAGTTCAAAGATATGAAGGGATTTTCTTCAGGAATGGCCACATCAAATTTTCCCCAGCGTATTTTACCAACAAAAGTGCTCAGTGGTTTATTTCACCAATACCTTAAGAACAACCACCAACTTCAGCTTCCTTGTGCCCAGCACATGGGATTTTATTATCTGCTTTCTCTATATTCTGTGTCATTGGGTTGTTGGAAAGACACACCGAGGGGATATTCCTTAGTTGCAACACTTGCTCCTCAGCCTATGGGCTGTTGTGATCATATTCACAGCCTGTATTGGCTCTGCATTGACACCAGGCACTTCCTATTGGCTTCTGATTATCTTGGTTACACTTGCCTGGGAAAGACACTTACATTATAGGCTGCATTTGCCAACCAGCCCAAATCTTAAGAGGATGAAAATCATCTTCTCCCAATTGAAAATTGTATTAATATTTAGACGCTTCCTTTACTTCTCTGCAACAACTGCAAGCTTCTGGATGGCTGCTTCTGGATTAGCTGTGCACTGCTATTGCTCAGCCAGAAGCTGATTTTTAGTGTAGAAAAAACAGGCACAAAATTAATTTAAATTGGACCTGAAGAAACATAATAAACTTACTCCATTTTCTCCCTTTTCTGACGTTCTCTAATGCCAAAACAGGCTCAGCGCTACCTAACCCATTTGTCACTGCTCCCTGCCTGAGAACTGACAATGAAGGTATTTTCATTACAAATACTAAGCATTTTCTTTCAGAGCTAAACTGCAAGACTAAAAAACATAGAAAATATTTGTCTCTACTGACTTTCCTGTTCATAGTTCAGATGGGGCTAACATACCCTTTAGAAAACACAAGCCAATGCCATGGCTCCATCCAAGTTTCCTTCCCATTGGAAGCAGTCCTCCTTTTCCTCAGCCCTACAGGGAACTGAAGCCATTAAAATACAGGAAAAGATTCTTGATAGAGTTCCCACTTCCTCCCAAAACTTAAAAAAAAAAAAAGGAAAAAAGTATTTTCTTTTAGGTTAAGTAGGTTAAGGCATCCTGAATCACTCGCAGCATTCCTAGCCCGAGACCACAGTAGTCACAGTGGCTACAGTAGACACTCACAGAAAGCAGAGGGAATAAAGCCCTTAAATTCCTGGCATCTTGATTCTCCATCTGTGAAATGGGCATAATAATTTCCTTCAGTATCTTACAGCCATATTACAATAATAACTACATTAAATCCCGTGAGGTGCTTGTCTATTGCAGTATCATGGACCTCAACGAGGTAGAGCTTCCTCAGAGCCAGGGACACTGTGTGGTAACAACGAATCCCTTCAGCAATAAGGGAGAAGCACACACATTGGAAACCAATCTTTTGTTACAACTTCTTGCAAACAGAAATAAGAGATCATTTAACTCCTTGCTAAATGTATAGCTTTGTCCTTATAAGCAACCTTCCCTTCTGTAGCTAATTTTCACATATGGACACCCAGGATCTGCAAGTGCAGCCATTTCTTTCCGATCTTTGTGTTCTGATGTTCTTCAGATGGTGGGATGAGAATAGCTGCCTTCACACTTGACAGAAGCCTAAGATAACGTGACTCTGAAAAACCAGGCAAATTCTCATAGGGGTTGTGAGGCAGAACACCAGTTAGAAGAGGAGGCTTAGACTCCTGGCAGAAGGAACTGGCACTGATTGTTCCCTACCACGTTCAGGGAGACAGGTCTGTGTTCACCTTCTTGGAACCTTCTGGGTATGTGCTCCCAGTAAACAGGACCACAGCAAAGAAATCCCTGCTCTGCCCTCAGTTCCTCCTGAACACTCAGGAGTGCTGGTGAAGCACTGGGGTCAGGAGAGGGACCAACCTGAAAATTTATATAGTGTGAACTTTGGCAGGGAGTTACAGTAGCTCAATAAACCAGAGGGGAAAAAAAATAAAAATAAAACCAGGCACCAACCTCCTTCTCGCTCATTCTAAAGTCAGTTCTGGAAAAGAAGAGTGAAATAAAAGGGAGATCACATGCCTATCCTGCCCTTGCTTTTACTGCCTTTCTCAGTCAGATCAGCTGGGTCTAAATCCAGCTTTCCAAGCAGTAGCATAAAAGAACTCCGTGCTGAGCCTGCAACAATCTATAAATCAGTGTGTTTTCAAACAAGAAGCTGTTCCCATACATTGCACCCCAAAGTTGCCAGCACTCTGGGAGCCGGAGGGTTTCAGAAGGTTTGCACCTCTCTGGCTTCCCACTCCTCCTGCCAGCCCACGTTTCAGGGAAGCTGGAGGAAACTTCGGAGGAGCCACAGCGGCACCGAGCCTGTGCAGCTTCCAGTGCCCAGCCCTGTCTGCTGCCGTGCTGCAACCCCTCCTCCTCCTCCTCCTCCTCCTGCTGCTGCTGCTCAGGAGCATTCGCCCGGAGCTGGGAACCACACACAGCTCAGCTCCGAACTTTGAGCATGGCTCAGAGAAGACCAAGAAGCTGGAGGTCACAAACTCCTGCAGACCTGGGGGCTGACACGTCTTCTAGGAGCCTTCTACTTCCCAAGCCCTTCATCTCTGCCCAGGAGGGAGCAGACACAGCTCAAAGGCACTCACACCTGGAGGGATCTCTTTTTGGACTCTACTGCTGTTAACAGAGCCCTGCAGACCTGCTCACGGCCACAGGGGAAGATTCTTCGAAACAGCAAGAGGCTTGTGAAGCAGGGAGTAGAAGGAGGCAGTTTTTCCCCCTCCTTCCCTGTTTGGGAGAAAGGAGTTGCCCAACCTGGTCATGAGACTTTTCCATCCTTCCCAAAGCGGGCTCCTGGAGTTGGGACACAGCATCACTGAGAGCCTGGGGTAGTGTAGCCCAGAACAGCCCCCAGCAGCACAACCCCAGCACGGACAATCTGGTGGGCACAGGAGATGGAGAATGAGGTCGGCAAGTCTGTGGACAATCAAATGGACAAATACATGTAATAATTTGGAAGTTTTCTTTCTCTCTGCTTTTATTCTCCTTCCTATTTCTCGCTGATTTGTTATGCTGTGGTGTTAATTCTTTCTTACCCTCCCCTCCTCAATTTAGAGTTACAATAATGGGGAAATCAGAAAGTCAAATGGATATTGTGGAAAAATCAACAAAATCTGGGAAGAAATCCTGGAGCTTTGTGGCAATCGGTCTGGCTGTCTTGCTGCTCCTCATGACTTGTGCAGTGGTCGCCCTGGTGATCCTCTATGCCAGCAGCAGAGGTAAGGAACCCGTGAATAATTCTCCTCTTCCCTTTGCAAACAACATACAAGTCTTTTTGCAGAGCTAAATGAAAAGGGTTATGTTGAATTTTATTTAATTTTTTAAGTTATCTAATGTTAGATTCTATGGTTTTAGTTAATTCTATGCATTTTATTGAATTCGGCAGAGTTTTGAAAGAGGTAAAAAAAATGTTGCACTATTTTAGAGGGGAAGGTGTGTGCCTGTGTAAGCCTTGACATTTCCTTATTTTATAGAAGCCTTAGTCAAAATTCATTATTGTTGGGAGTTATAAAGCAACAGCTGCTTAATATATCTAAAAGGGAGAGAGCTTTATTATAATGTGAAAGCTTTTTTTTTATAGAAAAAAAAAGCCAGTGTGCTGCTGAGGAAAGGGAGCAATTTGATTTCTAGGTGAGATTTGGTTCAGTGACTTTCATGCAAATGTCATGCTTGGAACCTGACACTGAGGCATGTTCCTCTGAGGTGCTCTGCCTAAATGGGAACTGCAGAACATCCTTACTCTCAAAACTAAGTTTTTCCACTAGCACACCAAATGCAACACCTTATCTAAAAATCCCATGAAGCAATCACCATGACTGGTAACAGCACCTGCCTCTCGTTTGTCATTGCTACGAATGCCTCCTGGATTCAGAGCTTTGTTAAAACACTCAGGAATAAACCTGAGTATGAATAGCAATTCTTCCTCCTTACATTGTCTCTCCATCCCTTGCCTGCAGTGAACTGCTTTCTTCAGCACTTGTAAGTACAATGCTGCACAATTCTGAGCAAAAATTCATGAGAAAAGCCTTATTATTTACTCCTTTTGCTACCAGCAACTGAATGTTATCAACATTTGTTCCAGTATTAGAGGAAATCCGAGTATTTGACGTTCATCACAGTCATCAGAAAGTTGCTTATATTTATTCTCTTAGCTCAGGAGACAGGAGGAAAAAAAAAATCCCTAGAGCTAGGTCCTAGAATAGGAGTTTCTGTATCAAAACACTGAGCTGTGCAGAATTGTGTTGCTTTCCCACATAAAGGATTTGAGAAGTCTGCTCTACATCTTGCTTCTTGGGCTCAGGCACAGAGGAATTCAGGTATTCATAATATTTACCCAAATGCTGGTGGCTCATCCAAAGCCATGGGAAGGGTGTGCACGTAAAGCAAGACCTTCATCCAAAAAAAAAAAAAAAAGTAATAGCACTTATCTGGGAGAAAGCAGTTCCAAAATCTAAATATTTTGCAAGCTCATATTGGCAATTAAACTTTCACTAGAAACATTGCCCAGATTCAGACATTCCTGAGCAAAACGTGAGCGCAAAGGACTGATGGAGCTGATAAGCTGCTCGTCCTGCGCGGCTCCTCCCGCCTCTTTGCTCCTGCTTCAGAGGAGTGTTCTCAGCACCAACCCAGAGCCAGCTTCTCCCTCTCCCAGGTCATATTTAAGTACATATAATTGAACTACTGCGAGAGGAGACACCACAAGGTACCCTCGGGGAATGGATCAGCAGGAACTTCAGTCTACACCATCTTTGAGAGGAGACTACTACTTGGCTCTAACAGTGAATGTTCCTGCAGAACAGGAACCTTTTTTGGCTAGAAAATTTCATCCAAATACTCCACTTGATTCCGTTTGGATGTTACACCCAGGCCCATCCCCAGGCAAAAGGCTGAACACTCAAGTGTCCACTTCCCAAGTGAAAAGCGCGTATTGCTCAAAGCTGTGCAACATAGATACAAATCCTACATGGGAAAAAGAAGTAGCTGAGCAGCATTCTTGTGCTAGAACATCACCAAGAATATTATCCTTAGTGTTCTCTAAATTTCACTCAAATGTTAATTTTGATATGTGTATGGGATGATGAATTGTTTACTAAGAGCAGATTCAGCACTTCATCCTTGTACATCCTTTATCAGACTGACTCTACCCTATAAAATAATTCTGTTCTGTTTAGCTAATGGAAAATTAAAAGGATTACCTGTTCTGCCTTATGTTCCCTCTTTATATCTGAAGGTTTTGTGGTTCAGGGAATATATTTGTGTTCTGCTTGTTTACAGCTTGCAGGAGAGCACCGTGGTGCATGAAGCAGCCTCTGGTTACAGCAATGATGCATGTAATGCCTGTTAGTACTGACTGATCTTTATCCATGTAGCCAGACAACAAAATCAGAACCTCTCACAGCAATGCAGTTATATAGTTCTAGAAGCAGTTTGGTGATTTTTTGACATCCAGAGAAGTTTTCATACGCATAAAACTTTGTCTAAATCACCTAAAGGGAAATATGATAGGAATAGCAGAGCAATATTTGGGTGATCATAGAAAGGGAGGCAGACAGAACTGAAATCATTCAGTTTTCAATCTGAATGCACCATGCTCTCAATCTTTCCATCACACCCACACGTTCATCTTTGCAGCCTTTTCACAGCTCGCACTCAGTTCTGTTCTACAAATATTTACCAAACTCCAGCTCTCATCACTGGTTGGAAAGGTTACAGCCTGAAGAACATTTCAACACCTCTTGTAGCTGCCACATCAAGTCACAGTCAGTGACTTCTCCAGACAACTTTGAGTTACAAACAGCTTACATTCTCTCCTAGCTGCTGGTCCTGACCATTCAAAAAGTCACATTATTAGTTTAATTGGCGTTTTATTCTCTGTGGCTTCCAAGTTTGCAGGGTTTCTCACAAGTAAGATTCACAGATACGTTTTTTGTGTGTGTCTGCATCCCCACAGGTTGTCACTGTTCACATCCATTCCACAGACAGCCAGGCAGGCTACAAACAAACAAACAGAGAAATACAACACTTGGACTAAGCAGCACCTTGTTCCGGGAGTGGCTTTCAAAAAGCGATGTTATCCTCCTGCATTTCCTGGGCTGGGAATGTCATTAACATGCACTTGAATAATAGAGTCACAAGAACGTGCTGACTGGGGGCAGCATCTAAACTGGTCACTGGGACACTGAGAAGAGGTTGTGGCTGAGGTCTGGCTTGTCTCCTAGACTGGTGCCTACTCAGTCTTGGACTTTGTCAACGTTCATTAACAAGGCATCTATTCAAAGGAGATGGAGAATTTAAATAAGTGGCAGTAACACAAAAGTCATGATGAAATGACATTTGGGTGGTGAGACTCTGCTCAGTTCTACACGAATGTAAAGCATGAATGGGGAGCGACAGGCCCTACAGGGCTGCAAAAGTAGGGAAATCAGTAAACTGTAAAACTCTGTTTACTGATTCTCCCATGAAATCATGTCTCAGCCATGCCTATGGGTATTATAATCTAGGTATGAAATCATAGGAAAGGTAGAATAAAAATTAAACACTCATGTTATGGAGTCCATTTGAAAACACTGACATCTGGTACAGACAGCCCTCTCAGAGGAGGAAGAGCTAAATTTGGCAATTACATTGCTTGTTGCAAACAATTTACTGTTACAACCCCAACAAAGGCAGTCTGCAGTGCTGACAGCCCTTCTGCCCACCAGTCCCTGTGAGAAGCAGATAAGGTGCTGAGAGGTGAAGCTCACACTTGACTGCCTGATGACAACCACGGAGCTAATTGTTTCCATGTGTGCCATCCCCAGCCATCTGGGGTCCACCAAACACAGTGGGAAAACACTAAACACAAACCGTGTGCTCCAGAGACTCTACAGAACAATTTGCTTCACTTTTGTTGCCTAAGAAGAAACTTAATCAGGCTGTGAAAAACATCTTGTCTTTCAAAATAATTGTCATTCAGAAGAGCTGCCGAAGAGGACTGTGGTGCTGTGCAGGTCTCAGAAGTTACTCTTATGTCCTGCTGCTGACCAATAATGCAATATTATTCAGTGCCTTCTTGTAGGGTCAAATTAATACAATAGAATTCTCTACAGTGAATCCAGTGGGGTCTGAAGCATGTCCCAGCTCTGCTATTTTTCAGGGGAGCAGTTAACCTCTGAAGTACTCATTTTCCCCTCATTTTCTTCCACCAGGAGTAGTCCCACAGCTAAGGTCATTTTATTTAGCTCTATTAAAGCTTTCCATCCCTTATCAATTACCTGATGGTGCTCTATCAGGCTTTGAAGGTGCATTTTATAGTTATTTGAAGTTCAGGAGGTGCCATAGACAGAGCCTCGGTCGAGTGAGCAAAGACCAACAAACACATTGTGAAGCAAAACAGGGCAGTGTTGGTCATCTCTCCCACCGAGCCAGGTTGGCTTGGTCCTTTGTCAGGAGTGGTACCGAGGCGTAAGAGGAATAATTGATAGAAAAACAAAGGAGCCACTTTCAGAAGTAAGCTGAGAGCCCCTCACCAGCCATTTCCAGTGATCTGGTTTCGGGGCAGAGTTTCAGAGCCCTGAGTGTGCAACCAGGGTTTTAGAACAGATTTGGCTTCTCTGCTTATACAGCTCAATTACATTGTCACAAGGGCTTTTTGAATGTGTAGAATAAGAGTCTTGTTGAAAGCAGTTGCATTCTGGAAACTGAAGTTAGACATTGTATGTTAAAAAGAGAAGATTTGATTTAAAAAAAAAAAAGTTTCATTTGAGTCCTGCCCAATTCCTGAGAAACAGCAAGAAAAAAAACCCACAGTGTACTTATAGTACAGTTATTAATTTCTTTTCACCTTGCCCACTGCTTTCTCCTTGATGGAAAATATCCATGTGCCTTTGAACTACTAGTTTCTTTTCCCCAAAGAATTTTCTTTTGTCTTGGAAATGGGCTTTTGGTTGTGGGGTTTTTTTAATTTTGGGGTTTGTTTGTCGTTGTTCATGGGTTTGTTTGTTGTTATTTGTGTGGTGGGGTTTTTTTTAAATTATTAGGGAATTCAGGAAACTTGGTGCGACTTGAGCTTAGCATCACCAAAAAACCACAAAGGCACCCAAATCCTCTGTGTGAGCCTTCCCATTTTTGGTGTATTTTGCTCATCCTGGGTTCAGAGTGCTAGACACTGAACTGCAGGAAGGGGAGCAGTTATTCTAATGCAGATCTACTCCCACCCAGCACCACAGCGCTCGCCCAAATGGTACCTTCCCAATCACAGTGGGGGCTTTTTATGTTACTTCCACTGATGAACTTCAAAGCCTTCTTTTCTTCCCTACTGTTTTATTTCTATCTGAATTGCTGTAATCTTGTTTGCTCTCGTGCAAAGCACTTGTTTTCATTGGAAGGATTTTTTTTTATCCTTTAAGTAACATTTTTTTCTGCAGACATCTTAGCATAAGGATCAAAAAATAAAGTTTAAAAACATGGCTAATCCTGGTGGAAAGTAAGAGTATCAAGTTTTTGTTTCCAAGTGTGGATCCAAGTAGTCACTTATTTAACATAAATGGATATTAAGCTACTCCAGTTTCACAAATAGGAAGTTAAACCAGCAAAATTAGGTTTTTTGTGGCCAAGGCCACTCGTCAGGCTGGGGTGCTTAGATACCTCCCATCCCAGTTCTGCACCCAACAGCACAGAGGAGGGGGACTCAACCAGCATCACAAACACATTCACTTTAGCACTCAGTGTAAAAAAAAAATTATATGTTCATATGAAAAGGTTTCAGGGCAATTCTGCAGCAGAACTTACAGCTGTGAATTCACAACAAAAGCCTCAGTAGTCACTGCCCTCAGATTCCCAGCAGAGTCCCACCAAGCACTAAGGGTTAGGGGCTGTTCCCATTTTGGTTCCTGCTCACCACCAGTGCACTGGAAGTGCATAGAGAATTAATAGCCAAGAGTAACACTTCCCAGCTCAGACTGGGATGAGCACGTTACTCATTTGGGAGCAATCTCTGCTGAGCAGCAAGGAGTAACCTCAGAGGCAACATCGGAGATTTTCACCAAATACATGTCTGTTACTTGCTTCCCCCCCAAACACACATGCACTTAAGTCATTTATTTTCATGAATTTGATCTTTGTGACTCAAAATAGCGTGAAAACAGTAATCCAGCTACAGGACTTTTGCCCCTATTTAAACCTTCCAGTGACAGTGACTTTGAAGTTCATGAAAGAGCTCAAGCACTCAAAGCATCTCAGTAGATTGTCTAGAAAGGGATCTCATACTTTCAGTACATATCAGAAAGACTGTGGAGGCAGTTGGCATGGAAAATAAAAAATAAAAAAAAACAGAAAAACACACAAACTTCTCCTTTCAGGAAAGTTAAAACTCACTGTCAAGACTCTTCCAATACATTTTCTTCATAAGTCTGTAGATATTTCTTCACAGTTGTCATTTGATATCTTTCACTGGCACTAATATTCATGTGCTTCTCTGAAACTGAAGAGAGCTGTCAGTGGGGCTGGGCTGCTGGCGAGTGACATTGGTAGCAGTTTCTCTCCAAAACAACTAATTTATCCATTTTCCTATCCCTCTCCCTGCAGGCTCTCACTATGGCACCAATTCAGGCAACGTCTGTACCACACCTGGATGTGTTACAGCAGGTAATGGGTGTTGCTGTGAATGATTATTGCAGAGGTGGTGTTTTTACATATTGTTAGTTCTACCCAACCTGAATAAACAATATTTAAGACTGAAGTTGCAAAGGAAAGCCTGGCAGGGCACTGGGCAGCACGCTCGGGCCTTTGGGAGAATTATTCTGTTGTTCAGGGGCTTCCTCTGAAAAACAGGCCAATTGCAGTGCAAGTGTCTGCTGCTTCCTTGCATTTTTAAGCAGAAAACAAGATTGAGTCATAATGATGAAAATGAGTGTTATCCACTATAAGCAGCATAAACAAGGTGCCTGATTGCTAGTCTTTGATAGTCCCAGAGATTACTGGGCAGCCTGTGGAATTCACCCCTCCAATTCTTTGGTACCCAGCTGCTAAAATCATCCAGAATATGGACCCAACGGCTGATCCTTGCAAGGATTTCTACCAGTACGCTTGTGGGGGCTGGCTGAACCGGCACGTCATCCCAGAAACTAGCTCCAGATACAGCATTTTTGACATCCTGAGAGACGAGCTGGAGATCATCCTAAAAGGTAGGAACACAGCTACTCTGCCCTCGCTCGGGCACTTGTGTTTAGTTTCAGATGTTATTTACTGCACAGAGGTAAAAAAAACTTCTAGAGAAGTGTTGATTTTTTTTTCCGCTAGTGCTTTAATCTCTAGATCTCTTACTACATCCATTTTGTGGGAACATCCTGTTCCCACTAAAAATTGGCCACAGGTGATTTGGTACTAACTTCAAAAGGAGCAGGACAAGCTGTATGTGTGTCCTTATTCCTGACACTTTTTCCATTAATAGCTCCTGTAAAGAGCACTCTGGTTTCACAGTAATTGAAGCCTATGGTAACAAGTATTTATTATAGCCCTGAATTCACAATGATTTCTATGAAAAGATCAAAGCTTTCCAGGGCAAAAAAAAAAAAAAAAAAAATAATATTCTCACTGCCATGGTTTCTTCCCCAGGTGTGCTGGAGACCTCAGATCAAGGGGACAGAGAAGCATTTCGGAAAGCTAAAACACTTTACAAGTCATGCATGAATGAGAGTGAGTCTCTTCTCATTCTACTGATTCTCTTGTTCCATACCAAATGCACACAAGTACCGATGTACTTTGAAGCAAGAGTCCAGTCAATATCTATCTGATCTGCATGGCCCTGCCTGGAAAGCTGATCTACAGACGGGTGGAGATGCCTTGGTGCATCATTAAGGCTTAAAATACATGTTCTGGGATGTAGAAAGGTAACCAACATCCATTCTACCTCAGGTATCAATGCAAAGCCTTTCCTTCTGAATGCAAAACCATGTCCCAAACCCATTCACAATCAGTACTGGAGTCAGAAATATTTATATTACTTTTCTGAAGATTAATGTCGGAGACAAATGATTTCTTGTTATTTCTTATTGTCTGCTATGATATTCAGTTTCAGATTTAAACTGGTAGGCCCATTACCCATTTTTCTTTTTTTTTTTTCCCCTATGAAAATAAAATAGTATTTTTTTTTCCTCTCTCAGGTCTTATAGAGCAACGAGATTCATTGCCTCTGCTTGAGGCCTTAACCGTGGTTGGAGACTGGCCAGTGGCTTCTGCAGACTGGAATAAGACCGAAGGTAGTGCTGTGCCTGAAAGGGTTCAGTAGTGTTGCCAGAATTATTTACTGCACTAAGGAGACTGCTGTCCTTTTATTTGATCCTGTTTTAACTTTTTTCTTCATAAACAAAAGTCAGGGCATCATACATTTTTAGCATGCACTGAGATATCCATTTAATACCCATGTTCTAAGATCTCATTCATGAACAGGATACATTTTAAGACAGTTAGGAAAGCTAAAGGACCAACCTGAAAAATGAAAACAAACCAATATAATTTTGCATATTAATTAGGGTTTGGAGCATAACTGCCTAACTAGGCAAGGTCATGGTGATTTTACTATGCATAGACAATAGCATATATATATATATATACACACAAACATGTATAAATCATTTACTGATGCTATCACCGAGACAGATGAGGACACTAAGACCAGTCGTGCCATTTCTAGCCACTAAATATTGTGTAAATATTGTCCTATCATGTCCAGTCTGGTTCTAAACAATTTCAGCAATAATCTTACAAACTATACAACTTAGTCATGATACATATTGGTAAATAATGTATCTTTTTCCCTTTTATCTCCCAGAGCCAAATTGGAGCATGGAAGAAAAACTGTCCATAATGAACTCCAGATTTAACAAACGTGTCCTCATTGACATGTTTGTGTGGAATGATGACCGGGATTCCAGCAGACACATCATTTATGTAAGAAAGAGATCATAGGGAAATATTAATTTGCCAGAATCATAGTGAATAGTTATTTACCCTCCATGCAGATTAGCTTGCTGTATGGCAGAAGTATGCACCATACTGGCAAAATGAATGCCACAGTTCCCTACCCCACATGTCAGGTCTGTCTCAGTCATATTGGGACACTGAGTGTCTGTCCTGTCCTTATCTGGAAATCCAGAGAGGAAAGCTGTGTCTCCCATCTCACCCCACTTCCTAGAAGGCTAACCTTCTTTGTTATTTCGGTAAAAGTTTACTTTTGTCATTCCAACACCAAAAGGAAGGCACATGCAGCACTTTGTGTTGCCTTTCAAGGGTTCCTTTAACCCCACCAGTTCCTGTTGATCCCTAAGAAACGTGTATAATTTCCTTCAGATCGACCAGCCGAGCCTGGGAATGCCATCCAGGGATTACTACTTCAATGGGGGCAACTATCAGAGAGTAAGTATTCCTTGTCATTTGTTTACTGTGTGCTCCTGAAACAGCTATCACTTCTCCCTGTGCCTTGGAAAACTCAGATATATCAGACTTCATGTTCTGTAACAATCACAATTAGACTGACATTCACTGCTACACTTTTTCCTAATTACGCCAGAATTTTGTAAAGCTTACAAAAGGAGTGAACAACTGCATAAATATCAAGCCTCCACAGAACTGGCCAATCCATACACATGAGAAGGTTGTAGGAAAATAAAATCATCGTGCTTTTATAGTTTAAAACAGTCTAATTTTGAAGGATAGGTTCACACTATCTTGGATTTGCTCATGTAGTCTAAAACTACTGGTTCTGGCAACTGTTTTACAAGGTACTGGAAAGATGAATTATGGATAGGTGAATTGTCCTACTGGATCATGTTTGAACATACAACACCCCAAAATGTTACATTGAGCATCAGAACATTCAGAATTTTTCATGTTCATTCAGGGGAAAAAAGTTTTAAAAAAAAAAAGTGTTTTCCTTGGAGCAGCAAAAGCTAGTAAGAATCTGCTGCCACTTACTCCTCCCTTTCCCAAAAATTACATGAAAACTGTGAGAGATTATTTTCTAGCTGCTTTTCTCTGCCAATGCTCAGAGTAAAAGTGTGAGGGTTTCTGTAACTACATAAAGAGCTGTTGCAAGCATAGCCAGACAGTTTTCAAAGATGAAAATTCTGCTTTATTCAACTCTGCCATACTAACAAGGAGGACTTGCAGCCTGACATCAAACTGATTTTCCTAACGAGAATGGAAGGGAATACAGAGACACAACAATCACCATTTTAGACTCTTTTGTCTTGTGGTTGTAAGGGCAGATTAAAACATCAGTGAGACTGGTTTTCTTCTTACTTCAATGTATTTGACTTTATTCTCATACAGAGTCCTGTGAAGCATTTATGAGATTGTTTCCACACCTTCTGGACACCTTTATAAACTGCCAATTCCTGTTAATCTGTCTCATGATACAAACAGTCTCTACACAGAACTAGGATTCTATTCCCCAGGTCTCACATATATAGTGGCAGTTACAGCCGAAAAGAAGGATATTTATGCATCGTTGCATGAAAGTCAGACTTGGATTGACTTGCAGGGGGGAGAGCATCAGGTACAGTACATAGATGACCATAAATTAGCAAAAGAAAAATCACTATTGCTTAATACAGTTTTAATTTGAGGGTATAAAGAAGAGCTAAGGCTCCGTTTTTAATCTTAATAAATAAGGAGGAGACACAACCCCTTTTTATTTGCTATTTAACAGCTCACTTCCCACAGACAATGAACCAAACTGATGACCCAAACTCCCCCTGTGCTTAGTCCAGCATCTTTTGGCAAAACTCCCACCGAGGCCTGTGGGAGTCTGGCCTGATTAACGCCTCAGCATTCAGCCTAAACCCACAAATCATCATCACGTAAGCACTCGGACTCAATTTCACAACAGTTACTGTATTTATCTGGTTTCCAAGGTCTATGGAGAAACAAAAGTATGCAAGAAGAATAGGTAATATTAAGCTTTCCTGTATCAGAGATCAGTACTCCCTCAGCAGCCAAATATCTTTCCAAGGACCACTCTGAGGCATAAATCACAGCCATAGCCTCCTATTAGAAATAAAGCAAAGGTATCACTGGGAACCATCTGAGACAGAGCTTTTCTTTCAGAAGAGCAGAGAGTTTAGAAGATTTATGATATTACTTTCAGAGAACTTAAGCCTTCCATGTTTACCCTGGTATGTTGGTGAGCAGGGATCACAACTCCCACAGCGCAACTCAAAGCACAGAGCTTTCTCTTTGCCCAAGTAGTAATTCTAGCCCCAAAAAAGAGTTGGATTGCACAGGGGAGCAGAAAGCATTGTTTTCACTATGTGTTTTGAGACTGGCAACTGCAGTGCAAGGTATTCCAGGGTGAACTGGAATTGCATTAGTAGAAAAACAAACAAGAAAAATGGAGTGGGGAGGGTTGCACTGAGACAAGGGCAGAGGCCGTGACCCCCCAGGGCCAAACATTTTCACAGCACACTGTAAAGTAAAAATAACCAAAAAAAAAGTTTGCTGGATGAGAAGCAATAGACAGGAAACCTTTCCTTCACACTGCTACGTGTGCTCTGTTTCTTGTGTGCAGGTGAGGGAAGCTTACCTGCAGTTCATGATCACCATCGCCAAAATGATACGGGAGGACAAGAATCTGTCTAAAGATGATTCCTTTGTCCAAGAGGAAATGGCAAAGGTTATGGAGCTGGAAACTGAGATTGCAAATGTGAGTACAGAAATCAAGAACGGCTCCGGGTGTTGGGGGGTGGGCAAGGGGAGAGCCTCTTGCTCTTTTGTGCAGCAGTTTTCAACACAGCAGAAAACTCAGGGCCTAGAAGAAAGCAGGGGGAAGACAACTTGTCATGCCATGAGCAGCCCTGAAATCAGAGCTGCTGTCTATATAATGATGTCTACTCTATACACTGCTGCTGCGTCTGCCCTAAAGATAAATACGGTTAGGACTAGAAGTCTCTTAACAGGATAATCTAGCCTTTGCTAAACATACATTATGATAACACCAGGGCTCTCTCCCTTGCATCCTCAGAAGTCTACAGCTCCCTAAAGATCCCCAAGAGTTTATTCTTCCATTCTAAAGAGGACAGAGGGAGCCTCCTGGCTCAACACATTACTGAAATGCTGAATCAGGTTGGGGGGAGCTGAGTTCCCATACTGAAATTTAGAAAGCAGCACCAGCTTTCTTTTCCAAAATAAACTGTTTTATTTGCATATTATTTGAGTGAGCAAGCAATTTCAGCCATTGACACTTGTGTCAGTTGACTCTTGTCATAACTTGGACTGTCTTCAGGCAACTACCCCAGCAGAGGAAAGGCACGATGTAACCTTGTTGTACAACAAGATGACCTTGAAAGAGCTACAGGAAAAGTTTGCATTGAACGTAAGTGTTTAATGAGCAGTCTAACACTTTCAGCCTCTTTTTATTACCATGCCAGTTGGAAACGGCTTTGTGAATTTATCAGGGATGCAAAGACAGGTATACAGTGATTCCCATTCTTAGTCTTGTCTTCAGAGTTTCTTAAACATTTTTGTGCTGAACACTACAACTACATTCAATCCCCTAGAGTGTAGAAATTCCAGACAGTTCCTAAAGCACCGAAACACACAGCTTTGGTGTATGTCTTTCTGTCTGCCCAGGAATTCAACTGGACCCTCTTCATCCAAGGTGTCATGTCTTCAGTAAGTGTTCAGATTGACCCAGAAGAAGAAGTTGTTGTATATGGCATGCCCTACCTGCAAGAGCTAAAAGCAATTCTCTCAAAGTACTCAGCAAGGTAAAGAAACTGGAGAATGTCCCAGACAAAAGTCAGGAAAGTATTGTGGAAGTGTAAATTATTGGTCCTGCTTGAGCTTCTCTGAGAAAAGTGACACCACTTCACTGTAAGATATGGGTAATGTCTTTTAAGGTCCTAGGGTCCCAAAGTGCTGTGGTACTGTGTCTCACATGGACAGAAAAGGTTAAATGGGAAGGAAAAAAATATGTCACAGGCTTAGCTCTTGTTACATTCCAGAAGGAAAAAAAAAAATAAATTAATCCCTGAAGAGATGTGGTAGCAGAGTCCTCAGGCTGGATGTCCCTACAATTAGCCAGCATGTTCTGTAAGAACAGGCACCTGTAGGTGCAAGGAGAGTGATGTCTGGCAGCAATTATTTGCCTTTTTTTTTTTTTATTAAGATCCCCCTCTGACTCCCTGCACTAGTGTTGCTTTCTTTACAGGGGATTAACCTCAGCTTTGCTTTCCCACACAGCACCATCCAGAACTACCTCATTTGGCGGCTGGTGATTGACCGAGTCAGCAGCTTGAGCCGGCGCTTCAAGGATGCTCGGGCCAGCTACAGGAAGGTATTTCCACCCTTCCTGGGGACCACAGAGCGTGGTACGGAAGGGAGTCCCTCAGTCACCAAATCAGTGTCAACACATTGACAACACAATGACTACAACGACGTTATTATGTCACGTAACCGCCAAACCGATCTCCAAACGGCAGTTGCAATGGAAGCCTTTGCCTTGGGTGACCCTCCCCTTTAGGCAGTGGTTCAGGAGAGGTGGTTCAGGGCAGAATTAACCCTGGCGTGTTTCGTGCTGCAGGCGCTTTACGGGACAACGCTGGAGGAAGCCCGCTGGAGGGAGTGCGTGAGTTACGTCAACAACAACATGGAGAACGCGGTGGGAGCCATGTACGTCAGGGAGACATTTGCTGGTGAGAGCAAGAGGATGGTATGTAGCTTACCCTTCATACTACTGTACATCCACAGCCTCTGCAGTGCCCATTCCTTCCATCTGAACTCCCAGACTGTTTTCTCTTAAAAATATCCATCAGCCAATAGCCAAAAGGCATAAGAACTCATTTATGATGCTCTTTTACGTGCCACGTTTTAGAGTATAGAATCTGGGGACATCATCTCTCTGCTTTTCACCCCTCCTTAGCTGTGCCAGCGAAAAATAGTGTGTAAATGATTTCTTACTGCCTCTCTTTTAGGTCCGAGATTTAATAGATAAGATTCGGGAAGTGTTCATCGAGACTTTAGATGAGTTACAGTGGATGGACGAGGCATCTAAAGAGAAAGCTCGTGAGAAGGTCAGAGATAACAAAGAATTGCAGTGTTCCATCATGAATATGAAATATTTGGAATTTTACAGCATCACTATTTCCAGTTCCTCTATAAATGAGAGGAAAAAAGCTTTGGTGTTCACTCCCCTGTTATCTACTATCCTACTACATTGGCCTTCTCTTTTAAATCTTTGTTACCTCACGTAGCTTTTTATTGCCTTTAATGAGTCTTGTGAACCACATTATAAATGAGAGAAGATGCCACCAAATGCATCAACTATAACGACAACTCAATGTGACACAATCCCCTAAAGAAAATTGTTCACAGACTTTATGGCCATCAGCAACTGCTCCGAAACCAAGGGGGAAAAAAAGGGCACTAAGTGAGGGTTAAGCCCAATCCCTGTCAGATGGTGCTGTAGGGTCTGGAAGTCCATCGTAGGGGCTGCCCCAGGAGCTGAGAGGAACACTGTCTGTTCTGTATTAAAAGGTCTCATGAGGCAATAGGGTGCATTTCAACAAGGTCCTTAAATATTTACATCCAGTTTCCACAAGCAGGTGGACAATAGCAATAAAGAATTTGAACTGTTGTATGTATTGAAACTTTAAAAAGCCCCCAAACCAACAAAACACACAGGCAAGAGGAAACATTAAACACTTTTCTTCTAGGCAATGGCGATTAAAGAACAAATTGGCTACCCAGATTACATCCTGGAAGATCAGAATGAAAAACTAGATCAGGAATATGCCAGTGTAAGTATGGAGCACATACTTATAGAAGCCTACACTTATTTTCCTGCCACTTGGAACACTTACACCTGTGAAACTGTCGTTTCCAAGTGACTCAACAGCATACAAAACTGATGGTGCTGAACATTTTAATAAATAAATACATGCAAAGAGCTAACTATTAAGTGATTCCTTGCAATCAAAACATGTTTTAGAAGATACTTTCAGTGGTATGAGGAATTCCTCTTTATGCACAGCTTACTGACATATTGGGTATCTGTTTCTTTAGTTAAACTTCAGTGAAAACAATTACTTTGAAAATATTCTGGAAAACCTGAGAGCTGGAGCCCAGAAGAGCTTGAAAAAACTTCGAGAGAGAGTGGACCAAGACATGTAAGTTTCCAGAGTGGATGCTACAGACAACGGAAACTCTGAGATAATGGTGGTTGTGTTAAAGTCCTGTGCTGTGGGCAGAGAATGCTTGTGTCTGAGATCTTGTATTTCTTGGAATTAAACAAGTAGTTTGTTGCCTCCTGCAATAGGAATTCATACAGTTCCTTTGGCATCTCTCTAATCCTTCATCAAGCTGCTTCATATTCAGCTATTACATTGAAACTACTTAACACAAAAGCAGTGACAGATCTTTCTGACAACTCAGCGAGGAGGAGAGGAGATAGGATCATGGAACTTTTGAAAATTTATATTCAGGACAAAAAAACGCTTCAGATATTCTGGCCAGAATTCTGTTGGAAATATGCCCAACCTTGAGAAAGCTGAGCACCAGATCTAATTTATGTCCAGCCAGTTACTTCACACCACACTCAGGGAAGTATAAATGCGTTTTTCAGGAGCTTCTATCATAGGTGCAGGTTTGGCTGCTGCTTCATGATCCCTTCTGTGACTCCACAAGCAGGTCTCAGGTCTGAGCCTCAGGGTTCTCTGCTCTTGGGCAAATCCTCAGCTTGAGATAGTCTTAATACAAAATCAAATCAAAGTAGCATGTTCACAAGTTGTTAGTCTCAGCTCCGAGGTGAGCAGTGGGCACCACTAACCAGGAAGAAGCATTTCTGCACCACATCCCCGGGACAAGCCCTCTGATCCTTCAATTGCAGTTGAGTTCCTACCAAGTCTGTGACACAGATACATCCCAGAAACTACACCTTCAGCAACAAATGTCTTGGAAGTGACCCAATTTCCAGAGCTATGAGCTAGCCCATCTCAACTTCTAATAGTCCAGTTCACTTCCTGAGCCAGATACCTCCCACCCAGCTCTGGCAAAGCTGAACACATTAGTGACAGATACTCTGTAGGGGAAGGCAGAAGCTTAGATGGTGTTAAGATGAGCTGATAAAGAGCCACCATGTTCCATGTTCAAGAGCAAAAGCATTTCTTGCTTTAACTTGTCATTGACCTGGATGAAAGGTGCCCGACAATGAGACACCAATTATTTCCTGATATTAGTATTTCTTTACAGCTGTGTTCAATGGCACCCTTCTCCCCTACCTCAGTCCTTTCCTTACGTGCAGCCTATGTTTTTTAAACAAGAATATTACAATATAAAGAATGTCTTGGGAAAAAAAATAATAATAATCATGACTAACTGTGTGCAATGTTTATTTTTAGATGGATAATCGGAGCCGCAGTGGTCAACGCGTTCTATTCCCCCAACCGGAACCAGATAGGTAGGTTTGCATCAATTTTAAACAGCTGCATGGAACTAATTAAGCATTTTTTCTACCACAAGGGTTGGTGGTCTGCTCTCCAGAGCCAAACCTGGGCCCTGGTGGAAGAGGGAGACGGGCTGGTGTTTTCAAGCAGTCGCTTTGTTGGCTATTCAGCTTCCCCACCCAGGCAGGCAGAGTTTATGAGCTGTAACAGGAACAGCCTTATGTTTGAAAGCCCGAGACAACAACTGCCACGACACATTGGGGCCCAGAGAGTGCTCAGTGTGTCCTGGGCTGTTTGGGTTTCCACATTCCCCACAAACACAGGGGCAGCTCCCCCGTTTGCTGTCTCTGCAGGGGGCACTGAAGCTGCAAACCAGACCAGAGAAACCCACCTCTTCCTACAAAAGATCAAATCTCTGCATTGTCACAGAGCTTCTAGGCGACCTTTCTTGTTCCTAGCAGAGATCTTCAGCCTTAAGACACAGCGAACCTGCCCATCCCTTCTGCTCCCCAGTCTCTGAGCTGGTGCAAGTGGCCAGAAGGTCAGGTTAAGGCTGCAGATGCTGTAGAGTCTTTGCAGAATTCCAAGCACCCCAAACATTTTTATGACATAGTGCTTATTAAGATTCCTAGACTGCCAAGAAGATCTACTATCCACGTACCACCAAATGCCATAAGAGGGAAAAAATTGCCTTTTTTAAGCCAGAGAGCAGCTGTGCCCTGCTCACAGGGCAAGGGCCAGGAAGAAAAAACAACCCAACCAACCAGCACCAGAGAAAACATCAATAATTGCTAAAAGCAAAAACCATTCAAAGCACTCAGAATTTAGTCCTCTCACCTTATCAGAAAGAAGCAGGCTCCATTTGCATCACTCCCCCTCACCTCCACAGGTGAAGCTGTGACCTGTCCTCCAGCCCAGCAGGAGATCCTGGAGCTCCAGCCTTGGAGCTGAGCTCAGGCCCCCGGTTTATCCACAGGGGTTTTGTCCCAATCGCCATCAGCTGTGAGTTTCCCAGGCAGGGAACTCCAGTCTTAAAGCAGACTGGTTCCACTCTCACTTTGCCTTTGTAATGTGGCAGTAACTGGTTTAAGCAACTTGCAGATGAATATTCAAACCACAAACCCAGCTGCCCACAACAGCGGAGATGTCAGATAAATCCTCTCTCTTCCTGTCTCTCGTTTGAGGGAAATAATTTTCCATGGTACTTTCAGTTTCCTGCTTCTGTCTTACATATTCCTCCCAAAATTGAATGGATAAAACCGTGAATATTATCAAAAAAGGTTTTTGTCTCTAAATGCAATATTTGCTATATAATTTCAATATCTCACTACTTAGAAGGTATCTTATCCAAACGAATTGCTGCAGCCTGGAATCCTCCAGAAGCAGAGACGCTTTTCACCTTCTGTCCGTGGGGTGAAGACTGACCCCGAGGGTTCTCTATAACACTTTCACCAGGAGGCTGAGGGACAGACCTGCCCTGTCCCCCCTCCCCAGCCCCACATCCCGGGGCTCTTGGTGTGTGGGAGTTACTGCTGCGCGTGTGGCACATCCCCAGCGTGGCTGGTGAGCGGTGTGTGATTGCTAACCTTGCTGTAACAAAAATAATGCAGTAAAACAGCCATTAATTCCCCTATAAAATGGCTCTGAGACACAAACTGTGCCCGTTTCCAAACGACAGTTACTAAATGTTTTGTTCTTGCCTTCCTGCAGCAAACATCACCCAGCAAATTAGGCTGAGGCTGAAAGGTAAATGATGCTGGGTTCTCAGACAGGGAGATACTGTACTTGCAGACGGGCTAAATTAAACCTTTATTAACTTGTCATTTTCCATTTATCAAGAGAGAAACAATTTCACAGGAGGAGGCATGATGTTGTTTCTAATCACTGTATATTCTATGTTCCTTCCCAATCCTTAAACCAAGCAAACAATCTGGCTGCAAAGTGTGCCCATCCCCGGCTGCCTCACGGCCTCTCCCTCTCTCTCCCCCTCTCGGCAGTTTTTCCAGCTGGGATTCTGCAGCCCCCCTTCTTCAGCAAACACCAGCCACAGGCCCTGAACTTCGGAGGGATCGGGATGGTCATCGGCCATGAAATTACTCACGGGTTTGACGACAACGGTGAGGAGAAAATGGGGGAAAATACCGTTCTTTCAGTTGCAGTGGTTGCACCTGTAGGAAGCGAGTTGGGAGCGCCCTGTTCACGTTCCGCTGCACGTTTTGCAGTGAATGTTTCATGAACATTCAGGTCACCCGAGAATGAAGCAGATGTTAAAAAAAAATTGACAGTTCTCCAGGAAAGCTGTTACTTTTGCAGCACCATCGGAGTGGAAACACAATCCAAGCAGAGATACCGGCTCCTGAAGCAACAGGAAATCTCTGACTACAGCCTGGGACAGAGGAGCTGCCAGCAGGGTCTTGAAATCACAGGGGCCTTTTTTTTCAACATGAATGTTTGAAATATATTGACTTTATTATTTTTCTAGAATGCTATATAAAACAGTTTCGGGTAAAACCTCGCTTCTGATACGATAAGCCCGTAATTTCTTATTTCTAATTTCCTCAATGTGGTATTTTAAGTTAATTAGTCTTCTGCAGATCACCCACCAGAGCCTCAGCAATGGAGATCCCCAGTGAGTAAAGCCCACGCTGTAGCCAGAGAGCTGAGAACACAAACAGCAGAGCTGCAATCCCAGCTTTCTCCCCTGTGGGAAAGCAATTACTTCTCTGTGAACCTCAGATCTGTCACCTGGACACTGAGCGAGCACCACAGGCACCTCAGAAGTGGGGGGAAGTTTTGTTACCCAGTGTCTGCATAATCCAGCTTGAAATAAAACCAGGCCCTAGTGCCAGAAATGAAATAAAACCAGGCCTTAGTGCCAGAACTGAAGTCAGGGCTGCTGAGGGAACAGCAAATCACGGGAATAATCGAGAGTAGAGATGAAATTACCCCAATTGACCTTCTCTTGCCCTTGTGCCAAAAACTTTTCTGATAAATCTCTGTAGCACAGACCAAAGAATCAAAGGAGGGAAGAGGAGGAAATGCAGCTCTTAGAGCTCAAAGAAGGTTAAAAAGAAGGTGCTGCACCGGAAGAACAGTTGCTTTAACATACTCACTCAAAACTTTTCCTTTTTTTCTTGGATTTTCCTACAGGTAGGAATTTTGATAAAGATGGAAATATGTTTGACTGGTGGAGCAATTTCTCAGCTCTGCACTTCAAGGAGCAGTCTCGCTGCATGGTCCATCAGTACGGGAACTACACCTGGGAGCTGGCGGGAGGACAAAACGTAAGGGAGAGCTACCTTTTCCTCACCAACGTGAATGTAATGAAAGTAAATGTAAGAAAAGTAATGAATGTAAATGGAGAATCTCTGCAGACGATCAGCAGAAACCTCCACATACTAGAAGCTAACAAGATACAAGAGTTGGTTTTTGTCAATCGAGGGTAGTAGTACAGCCTAGAACCCCAGTCATATCTGTGGTTAATTGTGTTACTGGTGAACTGGGCCCGTGTGTGCCAGACCCTGAGATGTTTTTCACAAGGAGGGGACAAAATCTGGTGTTTGCTACTTTACTTTGCCACTCCTGCCAGCAGATCTTCTGCCCAGCAGCCCGTGTTCTGTTCTGTTCTGTTCTATTCATATATATTCTCTCTAATGTACAGCTTTTGCCTATTAATTTGTTCTTTTCATTCTCTCCTTTCTTTGCCCCAGTGAAGTCACTGCTTCCTTCTGTCCCAGACAGGCCTGGCAGTGATGGTGCCGGTGCCTCCCCCTGGTTCTCAGCCCTGCTGGTGGTACTGACTGGAGGGTAAATGAACAATTGTTCTTTTACAGGTCAGTGGAATAAGCACATTAGGAGAAAATATTGCAGATAATGGAGGAGTCCGACAGGCTTACAAGGTAACTTCCAAATATGTTGTGGGTTAACTCTACCCCTGGGATTCAGCAATAGGGTTAACTCTTCTGTCATAGAAAAATGGACAATTAACATGTTATTACCATATTCAACAACTTAAAGCCTCAATTATCTAGAAACCTCTGTCCCCATAGATCCCATCGCAGTGCAGCCTGGCTGGCATTCTTGCACCCAGAAGGGCACATCAAATTCTTGTAGCTCTAACTCTGATCTGCTTCAGTGCCTGATGCTCCTGTTTCTGTCTCGGGCAAACAGGAGCAACACTCACAAACAGGCACAGAGTCAGACAGGGACAAAGGTAAAACACCATTTTCTAAAGCCCTTAACGCTGAACACGGCACCTACGACTTCAAACACCTTGTCACATGGCAACAGGGCACTGATTTCTTGGCAACATGGTTTGGTGACATTAGGAAGCAGAGCAACTGTTTCTCCCAAGTTTATTTCTCTCACGCTTTTCATCTTTGATCTCAAAAGTGACACGTCAGGAAGGACAGGAAAAGAAGAGCTGGAAATACCATCTCTTCCCCAAGGGGGATACGGGTCAGAGCTACTAAAATACCTGTCTCTAAAAGCCTTGCTCCTTTTGCTGCTTTCTCATGTGTTTTATAAGCCTTAGGAAAATAACACAAAGAAGTCCCTTCTACTGTGCTGCTGTTTATTTTCCATGCAGCTGGAAAGTATAATAAAAGTGCAGGGATCGATAATCTCAGAGCTGCCTGTCTCTTTCCAAGCTTCAACAGCTGGTATTTCAGAGCCACGACCCCCGAGCTGTGGCTGAAAATCTGTGTTCAATGGGGTTTTAGCTGCTGCAAACACTATTCCATATTCCTTCTGCTCTTCCAGGGGAAGTTGGCTTCAGACTCAGGGAAGTCCAGTCCCTTGAATCCCCCCGATTTACAAACCATAGTTATAAACAGGAGCATGACGGGTACCAGCACGGAGGCTCTTTCTGTGCAGAGCTCAGGTGTGAGCGTGGAATGGTCTTTTCTACAAATAATCCCAGCAGATGTCACAGTGAAATGTCTCCTCTGGGCTGTCTTGGCTGTGGCGACAGTAAACGCTGTTTAGAGAAGAACATCCCGGATTTTCAGAAATCTAAACTGCCAATTCTGACTCTGAGGGACACCATTAAAATGAATTACTTCGTTAAAGGGAGTATGGACGTGGTTCCAAAAGCTGTTCCAAATGTGGAAGCGTGGGGTGGTGAGACACAAACCTCCTGCTCCAGACTCCTTGGGCCTTCTCTGGTGCTCAACGTGTTCTTACCCTCAGCTCTGCCTCTCCTCTTCTGGGAGCTTTGGGACTAAGGAGAAGGGAAGAGAAAGTTTGGAATTAGCAGCCACGAGGACACATTAACTTGTCTCCATTATGTCAATAGACCTAAAAAAAGAAAATTGGCCAATTAATGTGTAACAATAACAGGTAATGGATTTAGCATTGAGCAAGGTTATTATCTGCTATTTTATGAGCAGTTACCTGAAGAGATGAAAATCCTCCCCACAGAACTGTGGAGAAGAATAACACCTTATTTCCAGATACAAATTCCTGTAGAAAAAGGCAGTGAAATCTTTTGATTTTACTCCAAACAGCAGCCACGACATTCAGTCTCCGTGGCATTATTGGGTTAATCTGTCCCACCAGGTGAACTCCAACAGGATGTACCTGTCACACCTGAGGGGCAGCCACAGAGTGAGGGTCCATCGGGGCATGTGCCACCTCACTGGAGAAAGCCAGGATAGATCCCCAAGTGACTCCGTAGGGAACACACGCGGCTTCTGGCAGTGGAGCTCAAGTGGCCAAGTCCTGCTCTAAACCTCCACTCCCATACTGTTTGCTATTTTTTTCCTCTTTTATAAGTTTTCAGTTCAGAGATGACTGTGCTTCAGAAGCTGAAGGCAAATCATCTTTGTGTTTCATTTTTTTACCTGGAAAAGTCCACAGAGCACTTGTGATGACAGCTTTTTCACAAAACTAGCTGTACGATATGTATTAAAAAGATAAAAATAGAGGAAAAGGGAAGATGTGGGGTTCATGTACACTGTGACCAAAACCTCACACCCCAATGAGCACTTGGAACACCCATCGTGGTCCTGCTGCTTCTCTGAACTGAATCTATCCCCATTTCTAGGCCTATTTAAAATGGCTGGAACGGGAAGGGAAGGAGCCAAAGCTGCCCGGGCTGAATCTGTCCCACAAACAGCTTTTCTTCCTCAACTTTGCCCAGGTAAGAACACTTGGATGCAGCCGTTGTGTGAAAGTATAAGTGAGGTTACCCTAAAGGTTAGAGAGAGCCAGTTCCAAGCTCCACTGGGAGAGTGACTCACTGGGACTGCACTCATCAAAACGTCCCTAAGACAGATGTGAAAAAGATGGTTTGGTTTAGATTAGAGGAAGGAGTTTTCAATAGCTTTTCTGAGGGTGTGAAACCTGCTGCAGCAGCCCTGGAACAGGAGGACATGTTCAGAACCCAGATGTTGCTACAGATTCCACTTATTTTCCTCTCTACCACTTCATTACGACGCAGAAATACTAAGTTTGCTGAGTTGACTTTCAGCTCAGCCTGGCTCTTCACACTCTTAGAGTGACAAATATCTAGCAGCAGGTCAGATATTTGACAGCAGCCAAAACACAGAGTCTTGTGCCTCAGACTTAAGCTCGTGTGTGTGTGGAAAGACATGGGTGAAATCAAGAGCTAATATATCTATTTATCTGTATATCTAAGCATCAGATCTTGATCCAAGAACTTGATTAAAAAAACCCCAACTCATTAGCAAATAATTGCATCTATTCTGCCTTGTCCATAAAACATACTCCAACTATAGTGTAACAAATTGGGATGGCTCTTAGGAAAAACTCTGAAAAACAGTCAGAAGGTCCCTAAAGTCAGTTCCCTTAAATACTGATGTTAAATACTAACAATGAATCCTCTTTTCTAGGTTTGGTGTGGTTCCTACAGACCAGAGTACGCGAGCCAGTCAATAAAAACAGATGTTCACAGCCCTCTGAAATACAGGTGGGTTTTACAAACTCTTTTACTAATTGATAACTTGCTCAGTTCAACCCTTTGTGCCAACAGAGCACGAGAGTGGCTCATTGCTGGCAGCCAGTTCCAGCAGACGAGATAAATCCCAGCTAAGTTTCAGAATTTCTCCCATGACTTGTAGGCCACTGCTGAAGGGCATGTTCCTTTACTTGGCCTGGTAAATTTGCCAGTTGACAAGAGAGGAGATTGAGATTAGACATTAGGAAAAAATTCTTTGGTGTGAGGGTGGTGAGAGCCTGG